>CAHIKZ030002236.1:2087500-2167500 GCA_903632075.3 Acanthosepion pharaonis | reverse complement strand
ACGAATGGCCATGTTTAGAAAATAAAACATTCCTATAACACTGGATACATACATCAATTCATTCAGATAAAATTAAAAATAAAATCATCCTTGATAATGACAAAAGTATAACCAAAAGTGCTCAGTTATACAGAACATTTGGACAATTTCTACATAATTTACTTCCAGAAAAGAAGAAAATTACAAGAATGCAAGGAAAATTAAATAAAAAACTTAACACAATATCTTGTCAGTTGTTTTTAACCCTAGAACACTAACCATGGGTATATAATACCCAGTGCAAATTTTCCTATTTTTAATTACAATTTTCAGTACCTGATTTTCTTACCTAAATAATATATTTTTCAGTTCCTATTAATGTTAACTCAAAGTTTGAAGTGCCTGCATGTAAAATATTTCAAATAAAGATTTATTTTTGATATTTTCAAAATCGGGTATGATATACCCATGATCAGTAGTGGTGTAACTTTGATTGATGGGTAGTGTTCTAGGGTTAATGTGTGTGTGACAACCAGATCATGTTTCACTATCAATCACTACCCTCCCTGGTTGCCTCAAAAAAAGTTAATCTTTAAGGATTTGGCCTCTGCTTTCATTATTCTAATATTCATCTATTCTGCTTTTTTCTAGAATTTCCTTCGGGAATTTTCACATACTAATGAGAATTCTTAGAATGTTACTCAGGTACACACAAACTAACATAGTACACTAAATAGTCAAATAGATACAATATCATTTTTTATTTATAACAATATCTTTTTTTTTGTTGTTTTACAAGCATCCAAATGTAGATTATATGCCTTTCTATTTAAACCAACATGCTCAACTTGTTGCTATACTCACAATACTCCATACCTTCTTCAAATGTCTTTCACACTTGGTAACCTTCTCATTGTTTTGAACAAACATGACAGACACCTGAAGAAGATCGTAGGATACGATGGTCGAAACATTATGAGGATAATAACCAAGATGAAATTGCTAGTTCATAGAGAATAATAATAATTCTTCATCTAGAAAATTAACACCATTTTTCAAATGTAGATGGTTTTACAATAAATGTATATTGTTGCATTCACTTTCACACTATCAGCATGGTAAGTGAAACCAACAAGCTAAGTTCAAATTCTGGTTTATTCTGTTTTGTCCAATTCATACTAATGCCCTTGGCAAAGGCATGAAACTATTTTCCCTCAGCTATGGGTTAAATAGACTCTTGCTATGGGTGGTAGCCAGTCTAGGCATAAAAAAACCCTGGTGAATTCAAACATGAGGAAGGTTCAGTTCAGAATTCTCTGTAACTTACCCTGATTGATATACAACTGATGAACACCAAAACATTGTGATAAAAATAACCAAGATGAGGGCATAACTTCTCACCCCAGAAATTCAAGTCAGAAGGCAATCAAGTGATAATAACAACAAAGATGAGGACATTAGTTTGAATATAAATATTGTAAATAATGATAAATCCTTATCCCAGAAATTCACGCTGAAATGAAAAAAGTTGTTTAGAAACTTCAAGAAACACTGTACACTATATCTTCTTTGTCAGGTATTTGGAAAAGCGTGGATGGTTCCTAACAAGTCTCCCCTAGTAGAATCAAATCATGCCATGTGGGTAATCTAACAGTTCAGTTCTAAATTGTTAGACTCTTATAGATTGAAATGAATGGGAGAGAGACTACTACACATTTCGAAAGACTTAATAAAAGAAAGAAAATTTTTTTTTCCTATATGAGAAAATGTACAAAATAATTTTTAAATAATTCACAAAATAACTATAAATCAAATTCAAATATTTAATAAAACAAAAATTACAAAATAAATAGTGTTTCATGTTCATGTGTCCTTTCAGAATGTGGATGATCATGGCTCTCCACAACTTTCTGTTCTTTGTAGCCCTTAGTAAAGTTTATCTTTTTGCTATATCACCCAATCCCTGTTCTGCCAACCATTTACACTAGTTTCTTACGTAGGGTATGCATGCTTTCCTCCGTCCCTCTTGCCTTCAATATGTTTATATCAATTTATAGTTGAGCTAACTAGATGTAGATGTAAGTTCTATGCTGACAGTTTCTTTTCTCTCACTTCTTACTTGTGGAACTCCCTTCTGGCTCCATGCTTTCCAGCCAACTTTAATTTGCAAAAATTTAAATGCAATGTCAATCACTATCTACTGTCTTCTTGATTACTATTTTCTCTTCCTGCTCATTATTAATGTTTCTGTTCCTAATTCTTCCACACCATGTAAGTTTTAGTGACTTTACTACCTTGCTTGGGGTGCTTCAGATTAAAAAAAAAAAATCCTGTGAGTGTCAACTTTCTACTGACCCTTTCTAATGCTACATAGAAGTCCTTTTTGTTTCCAAGGTGTTTAATTAACGGTAAAGTTAAAAATGAATTATTTAAGAAACTTTGGTAAAATAAAAGTCAATAAATAAGTGTGTGAATAGTATAAATTAACACATATACGTATATGCAATAATGATAAGTATATATATATATATATATATATATATATATATATATATATATATATATATATATATATATATATGTGCATGTTTCATTAAAACAACAGACAAGGTACTACTACAGTTAGGCTTTTTATTTAATTTTTATTTTTAAGAATGATTTTATTTTTTAGTTTAAGACAAGGTTTTTTTTCTGAATGTAGTGGTATTACTTTCCTTGTTTGGCTGCCAGGTCGTGTAATTTTAATGAAACACGCATAAATGAAGGTTTAACCTATATATACACAATTATCATCCTTGATAATGGCTAAAAGTATATCTGAAAACACCTGGATCTATAGAACATTTGGACAGTTTCTACACACACTGTGTTTAAAAAAGAAAGCTCTTGTGTGAACACAAGAAAAATTAATTAAAAAGCTTAACTGTAGTATCTTGTCTGTCATTTTTAATGAAACAGGCATAAATGAAGGTTTGCTGCCTAAATACACAATATATATATATATATATGTATATATATATATATATATATATATATACACACACACACATAACACTAAAAAACTAATCTTGTATTTATGTTTTTTGTTCCAAAGATACAGCTCAAACGATACGTAATACCCCAATCAATTTGGAAATATTGAATTGTACCTTGAACCCCTGGCTAGTGCAAGGCCAAATTTTATTAAGATTAGACAAGGGGTTATTGAACTAGAGCCATTTTTCTGTTTTTATGGCATTTTTAATAGGAAATTTAGTATGGATGGCAACTGGTCTAGGAGAAGGACAACTCTGAATTCAAAACCTGCGGAGGTTCGTTTGGGGACCTTGTGGCTGTATTCGGATCTTCAAAAAGTGTGGTTAGTTCTGCACAAAGCCTTCCCCACTATAATCAAATGATTTGTGCGGGTGCTCTGGTTGTTGGTTTCTAGGAACCGAATTGTTTGGCACTCATCATACGTCAAGCAAAATCAATGAGAGAATCCAGTATATATGAATAATGAATACCAGCAAAAATCCTGGTGTCTGGCAGTACAGATATACTACTGAGACCACGTCTTTGAGTGGGAGGGTGGGCGACCTTTAAACCACAGGGGCCAAAAATAAGAATTTGCACATTAAAAACTAAAATATTTAATTCCCATCGTTTTGACGGGGGTGGAGAGGGCAAATGATTTTCGGTGGGGACAAGAAGAGTAATAACAACTAAACAATTAGTCAAGATGAGATATCCCTAGAGATGGATAGAAGAATGAGAAAAAGCTGCCGATTTGGAGTGAATAAAGGATTCAGTTCGAAATCCCCCAGAAAAAAAAAAAAAAAAAAGTTTACGGACCCGAATCGGCAAGCATCTGATGACGGCTGAAGAGCACCAGAGACCGAAACATTGTGATCGTAACTAACAAAATGAGGACATTTAGTCCGACAGTGAATAACTAAAAAACCTAAAAGAATACCAATAAAAATAGAATAGATTTTTTTTATATTAATGTTGCTGAATTTTTAGATTGGAATACATCTATGACAGAATTAATTTTCAAATTTTGAAAATAAAATTAAAAATCTACCATACAAACAAAAAAGCAAAACAAATTTAATGAATGGCTTTTTTTTTTTTATATTATTATTTAATTAGAAAACAAGTTACGACTTGTTTTAGTAAAATATAAAGTATTCTTATTCAACAATAACATGAACAAGTTGTAATCAATGTAGCAAAAAATAACGTTTCTACTATAGAAACTATCAAGAGACAGAGGTGGAATAAATAAATATAAGCTTTTTTTTTCAGTGAAAGGTTTATGGTTACTTAAAGATTTATTCCAGGTTTAAGCCAATGACGTCATCAACGTGCTACTTATTAAAAGACTCAACCAACAGACTTAATGAGTAATTTTAGGTGAATTTCCACCCAAAATAACGAATTTACGCGAAATATAAAAGACATTTCGAAGAATCTCACAAAAAAATGTTCCATCGAATGACGTCACTTTTTAAATTATTCCAAGTACATCTTAGTTATTTTTTAAAAAGTAGTTTGAAGCGATAATAATACCTAGATAATTTTTATTTTTTATCTTTCTAAATAAAATATTTTATTGTTTGTGCAGTAAAGTTTTTAAAATATCTTAAATAAATTTAGTAAAAAAACAAAACAAAAGAAAACTTTCTCGTGCGTTTTTTTTCTTCAATATTTGATCATAAATTAAAAAAAAGTAAAACTGGGAGAATTTATAATTTTAGAAAAGTGGTATAGAATACAAAAAAAAAGTAAATGATAGTTTTTTGTTTTGTTTTTACTTTTTTTTTTACAGAAAGGTTCGAACTTCAACCATAAAATTTGGAAAAACAAAGAAATAAAACATAAAAACACGAAGACTTCTAAAATAATAAAATTGGTCTTCAAAAAAAGAATAATGAATTGTTAATGAGAATAAGATTAATTTTAAATTTAAAGCAAAAAAGTTATCTTAATTTAGTTTCCTTTTTTTTTTTTCTTTAATTCAGTTACACCTGTAAAACGAGATGAAACTGACATCATTCAGGTATTTTCCAACACCTTTTTTTTACAATCAAATAAAAATATAAACAGAAATAAACTGACTATTAGAATTAATTAGATAAATAAATACGTCAAATTACTCACCTGCCAAGTCTTTTCAAAAGTCCAGGATATTTATTGTTATTATTTTTTTAAACTTTTACTGCTTCAATGAAGACGTCGACGACGTCGCGTCATCTACAATGGCGACTGAAATCAGGGGAGACAACTCTATTGGACTGAATTGTCTCCCTTAGGGAAAATTAATTTTGGCAATTTTTTTCTTAAATCAGAAGTTATCTCTATTTGTTTCATAAAATATTGACATTAATTATTTTATTTCATCTTATTCCTATTGTTTTTTTTTAAATTGTAACACCCTTATTGTAATTCTATGACTATTAAGTAAACAGTATGGACGAGGGATAAAGAATTATTTTTGTAACTTCCTTATACTGATAAAACACTCTCATTATTATCAATTTTTGATGAGGATTTCTTTCAAGTTATTTCCGTTAATTTTTTTATTGCAAATCTTACATCATTATTCTGTGACTGTTAAATAATCAACTTAGATATTGAATCAAAAATAATAATTTCTGTTACTTGTTAATAGTAATAATTGATGTAATAGTTTCAGCAGGCAATAATACAAAGCTCCTTTACCCCACTGGTCTATTTGCTTGACCCTTTCTTTCTCTCGGCGACATTTGACCCAATTTCACCCGGCAGACATGCTTACAGGCTTATCAAACAGAAAACGCAATGCCATTTTCTACTAATCAACACTCTCTTCTTCTGGACTGAAATAGATAAAGTGTGACATACCTCAGGCAACTTGCCGTCTAAAAAACGGTGCAAACATGAACACCCTAAGAATTTGAAAGCACGATATTCAATTGACAATAACAGCAAATTTTCTTAAGTTCTGAAACATATATATTCAACACAGCTCAACTTTGCTACAATACTGCTTCTACACATTTTCCAGAGAGTGCGACACATTCAACACGAATATTACTAATAGAACCCTGATGAGACACAAAATTGTTTCAGACATACAATGTAATTTTTCCAGAGCATGCTGCATTCAACTTGAATAACCATGGCACCCTAATGAAAGAGCACGAGCACATTTCGTTGAAACGGTTTAACACGCATCTCTACAGACCTTTTTATTCTAAGTTCACAAGGACAATATTCAAAACTTCCATGAACTTTTAATATATCCAGAAAATATTTCCTGTCCACCTGGAGGGCGTATTGTCGGAGTTAACTCCTCCTTAATTTCCTAATTGTTCACTAGGGCACAATCTTCATACACTATAAATACTGGGCGATTTCTTGCCTCATTATCTTTCTACTTTGCATTTCAGCGGACACATTTAAAGTATGTGATCTCTCACAGAGATTTGCGTTTTT
Organism: Acanthosepion pharaonis; assembly: GCA_903632075.3. NCBI lineage: Eukaryota > Metazoa > Mollusca > Cephalopoda > Sepiida > Sepiidae > Acanthosepion > Acanthosepion pharaonis. The sequence continues at coordinate 2,161,059 of CAHIKZ030002236.1, read as the reverse complement.
GCCCACTTGTGAGAAAACGCCATAAAACACACACATACACATACGTATGAACATTCATCAAAATACAAACTCTTTACGTTCACGCACAAACACAAACGTTAATATCTTTGTCTATTGTAAATCTTGTTGTTTAGTATATATTTGTATATATTTATATATATCGGTCTTGTTTGTTTTCTTTACATCAACTTGAGTCCACCATGTTCTTGTAGTGGACCTTTTAATATTCTATCAGGAGTTACACACGTGTTCCTAATTTAACAACATGTAAACCCACGGTCCGCTACAAATTGGTGATCCCGACGTGATCTGACTAGGCTGGACGATATGGCAACACAACAGAGATGAAGCATGTTTAATGTTTAGCGACCATCTATGGCACTTTGCCACCCTATAAATGTAGATATCAACCTGTTCTTTTATAACTGAATGTGATCAATTATCGAGAACGAGGGCCTTGTCGCAGCTGCCTTTGGCCACTCCCTAAACGGGAACGAGCAGGATACTTTGACCTTGACCATTTTGATTGTGTTCCCTACATGCTGTCCCATTTTGCTTTAGAATTGAGCTTATTACTTTTTAGTTCATTTTGTGTTACGGACCTAGTCGCAACACACCTCTTAAGCATTTTTAAACCTTTGTTTTTTCATAGCAAATCTCAACTTTTTATTAGAGAGATTTTTAGTATTTTGCGAGACCTGTGGTCCCCCTTAATATAACATGGTGACTTCTCGACGAATTCAGCAATCGGTACGCAGGCTCCTGGCCAAAATGACCCTGAAATAGGACATATCTAAAAAAAAAATTACGGATGGGGAACTGTGAGCATGAAGCCCTAGTTGGATTGGAAAGCTTCACTTGCCAGTCTATAGCACATTGAAAAAAAATTGCCTTTATGCAACATCAGATAGTTTGAGAAGCACTGATTTACTTCACATCAAAACCTGTCAGCTGAATACGAATGTCACTAAAGCAAATATACAAATAAAAAAAGTTGCTCTCTGAACAGGGTCTCTGAGCGTCACATCCAACTCCCAAAACAAATTCCCCCCAAAATATAAAATTCAATTTAAAAGAGCCAATTACAAACATTGCTGTTAAAGGAGAAGCATGACAAAAAATTATGTATCCACCCTGACTGTTTAAAAGAACCTGCTTGGGAGCACTCAAGGCAGTCACAAGTTCACCCTGGCCTCGGAGCAATTGACCCAACATATGCTTCAATATCAGGCTCTACCTACATTCCCTATCCTCCAGGTCGTTTCCCTGACCCACAAAGAGACATTCCACTAGAACCTTTATACCAGTAACACAGAGAAATTTATTTGAACATATCTTGTCTCTTGTTCTTTATATCTCACTGACTTTTTGTTTTTCACGGGGCTGTAGGGTCAGATTTGTGGAGTCAGAGTTGGAATTGGAAGTAGTTAAGGGGTCACTGGAGTCAGAATCGGTAAAACTATACTGACTCCAACTCCAGTTGAATTTATGCTTTATGTAAAAAGTCTTACATTATAGAATTTTTATTTCTTCTACTGTATATTTACTATTTCATTTAAAGAAATTCATCTCAACTTCTTTTTAAAGTCATTTTATTTTTTGTAGTTATTTTGTATTTGCAAGACTATATATATGTAAAAATGTCTTACAGCATAGAATTTTTATTTCTTCTACTAGGTGATGCGTGTTCTTAGCGCATATATCTATTGTACATTTAACGAATCAAGAAAAAACAAAATTCCATATGTGGATCAACAAATAAATGTATATTGAAATATAATATACAAAACAATCCTGCAATGAAGTGTAATGATTAAGGAGAAAAAAGTTGTTCCCTTTCAACTTTATTCTGATTTCTGATTGAATGTTCGAAAGAGTTTCTCTTGAATAAGAATGTTCAGGATTCTATGTTGAATAGAGTTTGCTGTTAGAATAGAATACAGTTAATTAAGAAATGTGTTGTTTTGAGAAATTAATAGAGTTCTGGTTTATGAACTTGACTGAGTCACACGGAGAGATATGTATAATGTGTTACAAAAATCTATGTCTGTGTGTGCATTTGAAATGTTGTGAGTAAAGTTGTAGATTTGTGTGGACAGGCGAAAATAGCTGGACTCTATTGGTGTGTTGTGGAAAAATTGCTTTCTTTTAAAGCTACTGATAGGCTCCCAGTAAAAACGTGGGAAAAATTGATATAGCACTAAAATGTTTGATTGGTTAAAATTTGACCAATTACTGATTTTGCATCAAAGAAACATGTGAAAGTTCACGACCGAAAAATTCAAAATGATGACTGCGATTTCTAAATGGTCTTATAGAAAGGCAGTATTAGCCAATCGCAGAGGAATAAATTGTGGGCATGCAAAGGCATAGACATTGCTACAACTTTATATTTACTATTTCATTTAAAGAAATTCATCTCAACTTCTTTTTTAAAGTCATTTTATTTTTTGTAGTTATTTTGTATTTGCAAGACTATATATGTAAAAATGTCTCACATTATAGAATTTTTATTTTTGTTGTCTTTTACATCCTTTAATTTATTTTATTTCAACTTCTGTTATAAAGTTTGTTTTTTTATTTTTGTTCTGTACTTATTTCTTATTTGCAAAGATATATATATATATGTAAAAAGTCTTACATTACAGCATTTTTATTTTTATTGTTATTTCTTCTTCTATATCCTTTCAAAGATTTTATCTCTAACTCTGTTAGAAAATATTGAAGAATGAATAGGTATGATATAAAAGCCACAATATCTTTATTCTTTAATATAAACCAATTATAATGATATAGGCCTACTCAAGTTAGGAGCATATGCATAGGCTTTATGAGATTTGTAATTACGTAAAGAGGAGTCAAAGTTGGAGTTGGAGTCAAAGGTTTTTCCTGACTCCACAGTCCTGCTATTGTAGTGCCACGCCTACATTTTCTCCAATTCTAATTGGTCAGTAAATATATACTTAAAAACAACAGGACAATTTATCTATCGCATTTCACCATAGTAAATTTGTTCCTACACTTTTTTCAAAACATGCTATGCTACAAAATCACTGATTGGTCTGTTGGGGGCGTGCAGAATTTATTAATTATGTTAGAATCAGAAGGAATTTGAGTAGGTTGCGTGTCTTTCTGCACCCCAAACAAATAAATAAACGAAATTTAAAATGCAATTGAAAAACGAGACATATTCAATTAGAAATCAATACAACATTTATAGACAATTCAAACAATATACAGACAGGAATATTGATATGTGTTATGTAGGCGAAATGTGTATGCGGTTTTTTAGATTTCAGAATGTCTCTCTTTGTAATTGTTCGTTTCCGTCCAATCAGATATTTTTCAAGTATATTCAAAAATGTACCATAGCGTCTCTAGTTGGAGCCTCCCTAGGTAATATAAATATTGGATGCTTTTCCAAATAAAACTAGTAGTAATTTCAGAACCACAGTCGAGGTACCCAGAGACAATAGTTCTCATTTACTCGCTCGTGTACTCACTCCGCACGTGCATACACACTACAGGACTTTATGTGACACACCACCAGTTCTCAGTGGACACACCAATTAAATCAACTTAAATCAACTATTGAACAATTTTTTTATAAAGAAATATTCCATTTCAACACTGAACTCTGAACTCAGACAAATCTTTTTTAAGACATTTCCTGCAGTCAAGGGGAAGCTACCTTTTTCTCCTTTCTTTCACGCATATACAACTATTGTTGAGTTTAATTTCTTCTTTAAACAAAATTGGTTCTATTGTTTCTCATTGTTCTCTTTTTTCCTTGTTGTTTAAATTTAATGTATGGATGTTGATTATCTTGCAACACGCAGCCGCATTTATCAACCCGACTACTAATCACACCATTACACTATTTTCATTTGTTCTCATGTAATCATATACAGTATATAACAAATCTTATATCCTTTTGTACAGGTTGTATGTTTTTGACATTTATTAGTTGTGTTGAATAAATAGTTTCTTCTGTGGTCATGCTTAATTTACACACATTTTTGTGCATTTCTTTGTTGGGTCTACTCGCTAAGGTGTTGAGTCCAGTTAAAACCAATAGATTGAATAGAACGTATATAAAAAGTACCGTATTTGACGGTATAAAAGACACATGGGTGTATAAGATGCACCCCAATTTCAGCAGGGCAAATCAAGAAAAAAATTAGTAATGTTATAAAATAAAATAAGACATATCTCGGCTGATTTACAGAGCGAGAACCGGATGTGAACGGGACAAAACCCCGTCACAAAATGACCATTAGCTTTCTTTACAAATGTTCCCGACACACGTGTTCCGGTCGAAAAATAAAATAATATTTAAAATGCTCTATTTTCGTCGAATAAAAATGCTTCCCTCCTAATTATACTCCTTCGTTTCTCCAGGCCTGTTAAGCCATAAAAACGCTATAAAAGGGGTCACACGGAAGTTCAACAGTCAGTCCACAGGTGTCCAGGATAGAGATCTGTCGTCCAGCTGCTGACAGCAGGGGAGCGTCAACCGCCGTCAACATGTGTGAACTACTATGAGAGATCGACCAGATCCGAAAGCCGGCTTATGAACTTTACCACAAGGTAGCTGTCCCGTTCCTGTTGAAATAAACCACGTAAATCTATTTCTACTGTTGTCGTATTTCTTTCTTGCAACCATACGCTTGTCTATAGCAGTAATTAGTAAAATTAGTAAAATCTCTATCTATAAAAGGCAGGATGTGTGTATGTGTGTAACGAATGCACAGCCGCAATTTTCGACGGATTTGCACCAAAATTTACATGCACATGCTCCAAATTAGCGGGAAGGCCAAGATCGACTTTGCATTTCAAACTCCCATCAATAGTGGAAATAATTGATTTTTTTCATGCTTCTACGACAGTTTTCATGTAGTTTGCGCCCATTTTCTACTGGCCAGAGTGAGAGCCAATAGCTGGCTGCCACGAATAGGCAGGAAGATTCTATTGGCCAGCGTGAGAGCCAACAGCTGACTGACACGAATGTTAACTAGCATGCTAGCATGCAAAAAAATCGATAGCTGCATTCGTCACAAGTGGGAAAAATTTAAATTTGCATGGCACTTTACTCCAATTGGCTCATTCGCTTGCTTAAACTCAATGTTGGTTGTGATTCTGCAGAACTGGGTTGGTTGTGAAAAAGTATTTGTTGTTAACATTCTTTTTTCAGTTATGAGTCTTTTTTAAAGCTGATTGTTTTGAATTCATTTTGTTTAGTTCCTTTTTCCGTAACATATTTAATGTTTAGTATAGAGCTTAGAAAAAATTCGCAGTGTGAGATAGGCAAGAAGTAAGGCATGTAGCAACATCAGCACGGAAAAGGCAAGGAAGGTCAAAAGTATTTTAAGTCAAGTGATAGCGATTGCTGTATGAGTTGTACGATTTTTTAATCAAGCACGGGCAACCCCTGGCCATGCTGCTAGTTATTAGTAAATGGTACAGCCTAGGCTATATTTATGAGGTATTATTTTGGTTAAACAAGCCATGATTACAATTAGATGAAAAATAATAGGAAAAAAAGAACACGCACCTATAAAAACTTTATTATATCCTTTATATGATCTGAACAACCAGCATCTTGTAAACATCTTATTGGAATAATTAGGATATAAAAATTCTGATTGTATTTATACCAATGCAATCAGAAGTTATCACAAGAAAAATATTAATGAAACAGATATATTTTACAAATATATAATTTGAATTTATTGCATATAATTTTAGTGAAACAGAGTGCTAATTAAACATGATGAAATTAATATAATGAATATTATCAATGATAACACTTTTAATCTGCATAATTTAATCTGCATCTTTTAAATAATGACAATAGGTATATGAAAGTTACTCTAAAGTCTAAGCTAATAGAAGTTGCCAGGTATCTTATTTCGTCCAACTATTGTGAATTTTAAATCTACATATGGCATATAAGATGCAAGGGAATTTTAAAAGATATTTTTAGTAAAAAAAGTGCATCTTATATGCTGTCAAATATTTCACAAAATAGGTATCTTACTTCTCAGTCAACTTTGACCTTCAAAAATTTAAAAACAATATCAATCATTATCTTCTATCTTATAATTGCTGTTCTTTTATTGTTCTCAATCCCTTTTTTGCTCCAATTTTCTTTTTTCTCATATTCTCTCACATTCAGTAACCCCTTCTGTCTTTGTGGCTTTATTGATTTGCTTGGGGTGAAATGATAAAAAAAAAACATTTCCATTGTTTTCACTCATATCTTCAAGGAACTATATTTAATTAAGCATTTAATTAAGCATTCTCTTTACTTGATGTTAATATTTGAACAAATCAGGTCAAAAATTACCATCTATGGTAATCTTTGGCCTCACTATTTCGTTGTTCCTTTTTCCAATGAATCTATCAGTTTTCCTATATGGCAATGAATATAGGACAATCTCTTCACAGACGAAGAAGAGACTTGAAAAAACAGAAAGGCAGTTCTACAGAAGGATGTTGAGAATACTATGGTCTAAATATGAAAATGGAAACAAAAAGAATACTTATACTTAACATAAGAAAGAGATAGTTGATATTTCTAGGGCACATAATAAAGAAACAGGGCTTAGAAAATTTGACACTCACAGGATTTATTGCAGGCAAGAGAGACAGAGGAAAACAGTACATAACCTACCTAAATAGTTGGCAAAACAGGGTTTAGGAAAGATAGCAAAAAGACAAAATTTACAAAGACTTACAAAGAACAGGAAATTGTGGAGAGCCATGATCACCCATGTTCTGAAGAGATGTGGCACTGGAAACTTCATAGGCTGCTTTTACCTTCTTAGAGTGTTTGTAGGGGGAATGCTGGTAGGGTTTAGGTTAGAAAATGTGTCTTGTGCTATGTATTACAAGAAAATATCTAAATTAGAGAAAGTGTTTGTGTAATGTAGGAAGAGTGACGCTGCAGCTGTGAATATCTGTCTATATTTGTGAGAGGAGGTATTATGTACACTATTTACATTATTCAGACTATTGTCCTCATCTTTGTTGCCATATTTATTACAGTGTTTCGACCTTTCAGTATCTGTCTATATTTCTGAGATGAGGTATTATGTAGACTATTTACATTATTCAAACTATTGTCCTCATCTTTGTTGCCATATTTATCACAGCGTTTTGGCCCTTCAGTATCTGTCTATATTTTTGAGATGAGGTATTATGTACACTATTTACATTATTCAGACTATTCTCCTCACCATATTTATCACAATGTTTCAGCCATTGTAAGTCACTGGATCTAACCAATGTCTTTATCCACTGTGCCATGTGTCCTCAAGGACACATGGCACAGTGGATAAAGTGGATTAAACATGGCACATGGAACTAGAACAGTCTATCCCAGCATGCAAAATAAAGGGTTCAGTTCAACATTCCAACCCCCTGAAGAAGGCAGGAGCATACAACAGCCAAAATGTTGTGATAAATATGGCAACCAAAATGTGGACAATAGTCCGAATAATGTAAATAGTGGAACTGTGAAATCTTGCTTGCATAAATTTTAACTCTACTTATTAATAACTACATTGTTTCTTTCTCAGTATGAGGGTGGGCTGAAAAGTCCACAGGCTGACTATGAAGGAGTGATGCTAGAGCTGTGAAATCTTGTATGCATATTCAAGGAATTTCAGCTATCTCTTCCTGATTCTGAGTAGAAATGTTCTTTCCATTTGCCATTTTCTTTAAGACTTGTTGCTTAATTGCACCATCCATGGAATTTGCGGTATCCTTCTGTAGAACCACATTTTTGCTGCCTCTAGTTTTTCCAAATCCATGAGGAAACTGTCCAAAATTCACTGCCATATAAGAGAATGGATATCAACTCACAATCCAGCAGCCTTTTCTTTGATTATAATGATTTTGTTTTTTTATTTCAGATTTTGGTGTTGCATTTTCCCTCCGCTGTTAAAATACATCCCAGATATTTAAACTTCTGTACTTGCTTGATGTTGACATCTCCAATTTGTAACTCACATCTTGGGCTTTTTCTCTTATTGATGACCATATTTTCTGTCTTACAGTTGATGGTTTGTCGTTTTTCTTTTTCTCACTTTCCTTCACTGTCCAGTCTGGGAGGTTCTGCAATTTTCTTTCTGAGTCATGCATCAACACCGTGTCATCTGCATTATGCCCACCGACAATAAATCCTAGTGGGATTTCCAGCTCCTTTAGGATAGCCTTGCTTTAGAGGTTGAGTAAATCAGAGAAGAAATGACTGGAAAACACTAAATGTAACCTTTGAGAAATTAGAATGTTTTTTTTTTACAACGCCCTGACTCAAGTCAAAATCCTCACAGTATTTAGTATTGTTGAAATTATTGTTTTCTCTGCCCATTTGAAACTCTCCCTAATTTGTTTCTATTTACAGAGTGCATTATATTTTATCAGAAGGAAATCTATATAAAAGATGTGCAATAAACAATATTGGATTTTTATTTAATAAGTATTTGTTATTTTTCTCTTTCTTAGAATTTTGCTTATCTTTTGTAATTTTCAGATTTCAATGTCACATTTTTCATCCTCAGTTAAAATACTTCTCAGATTTTTAAACTTTTGTACTTGCTTAATATTGACATCTCCAATTTGTAACTTGAATCCTGCGATTTTTATCTTGTGAATGACTGCATTCTGTCTTCTTGCAGTTGATGGTTAGTCCTTTTTTTCTTGCTTTACGTCCTGTAATTTTCTTTTCTGATTTGGCCATCAACACAGTGTCATCTACCTATTTTATATCATTAAGATTATGCCCATCAATAATAAATCTTAGTAGGATCTCCAGCTCCCTTAGGATAGCATCACTGTAGCAGCTGAATCAATCTGGGGAGAAGGTATTTACTTGCCTTATAGTGTCATCTCCAGTTCCCTTAGGATAGCGTCACTGTAGCAGCTGAATCAATCTGGGGAGAAGACACATCCTTGTCTTATGGCCATTTCTATTTTCAGGTAGCTACTCAGTTCATTTTCTATCCATATGCAGATGTTTTTCTCCTAGTATAAGTCCTGGATTATTCTAACATCCTTTTCAAGTAGATTGAGTTTTCTTGAAGGGCTTCATCATATATTAAAGAATAACTTGGATTTTAATCTTTATCTTCTTGTAGTTGATGGTTAGTCCTTTTTTTTTTCTTGATTTCTTTACGACCCAGTCCAGGAGGTCATGTAATTTTCTTTCCATGTCAGCTATCAACACAGTGTCATCTGCATATCTCATATTGTTAAAATTACACCCACTGATAATAAATACTAGTAGGATCTCCAGCTCTCGTAAAATAGTTTTGTTTTCACTATTGAATAAATCTGAGGAGATTTATAGATTCATTCATTTTTCTATGGCTTAACAAACTTTTGCAGGTTATCTAAAGCCAGAAAATATATTTTTAGATTGTAAGAATTTCTTTTTGAAGATAATAATGGTTTAGTGATACAAGCCTTACTAATTAACTCATTGCTGGAGGGAGAAGAGGTGGATTCATACCTTTCTCAAGTGTATTTGAGTGTAAGTGAATATAACAAACCCAATATGTATTGGAACTCAGCTCTCTAATTAAGAATGCTGAGCCATTATCCATGACATGACCCACACATCCAGACTTACAACAGCTGGTATTCCAAAGCTGTTATTCATCTAGACACTAACCAGCCTCGATGATTGTACAGGAACTGTTGTTTCGACATATCACTGTAAGCCTCAGAAGACCCATCCTTGTCATAGGCCCAATTCTGTTTTTGTGTAACTACTCAATACATTTTCTATCCATATGTAGGCAGATTGTTCCTATTATAATTTGTGGCTTATTCTAACAGCCTTTATTTCTTGTTCTTACTAAACACATATCAAAGACTGGCAGGCTCTCATCTCAAGTCCAAACGATTCCGAATTACTACCCAGAATCAGTGCCTTCCAACCAGGGACAACCAATGTAATGTCCCAACAGTAGTCCATCCTGCTGCATATATGGATAACATCAGGTGATAATTGACTACATAATATCTGGTGGGTGGCCAACTAGCATCAGAGTACCTGCTTGGTACATACATTGGTCAATGTGTTGTGCTTTCAACCTAACTTGCAAAGAGAACTGGTAGGAATATAGGACTCCACAAGTTGTACAGAATGATGAAGTTATCATACCTTAGAATTTCAGTATTCAGTGTGATAGGAAAATCCAGGCATAATTGTGAAAAATCAAGTTGAAATGTTTGAGAAACTAGATAAATACCAGGATCTGGAGATAGAAATCTATAAAATGTGGCATTTGAAGATAACAACATTGGCTGTTGTTATTGAGGCTTTGCAAATAATATCAAAATGAGTGTAAAGAAAAACAGATGAACGTTTAAGATTGCAGTGAAATTTTATTCAATACAATTTGACTACTGTCTAGAAGTTTAATCACTTCTTTGAGTACTTCAAGGAGGAGACAACTATGGTTGCCTTCCACCACAATGAGAAAAATATGCAGATCAAATTCCTGATAGCTATGAAATATATAAATTTCAAAAATTCCTACTCAAAAAAACATTAGCTAATTGTTAATTGATTCAAACTTTATAAAATGGTAAATAATAAGGATTTCTGTTTAATTGGTTCACATATTTTAATAATTTAGTAAATGTTTATAAATTTATGAATAAAAAATTGTTTCCATATTTATATCTTTATAAATTGGTAAATGATAAATATTGCATTGCATTAGTTTCAGTTGCATTGGTTTTTAGAATGATTTAAATATAAAATTATTCTTGTAAATAAACAAGCTAATAAATAAATAGTGTTTAATATATTTGTTGTAGTTTCTTAAGAACAAAGAAAATATATAAATTCACTTTTATATGTATAGGTTTTATTAAAACTCTAATCATAGCTTTTTAAAACATTCAACATTGCCAAAGAGTGAAGGTAGTTAAAATATTAGTGTTGTCAAGAAAAAAAAACGTCCTTTTGACACATTGTTTTTTGGCAGGCACAAAGTTTAAACATTGCCTAAACTTCTATATTTAGAATTAAAATTTTATATATATTAAGTTATAGATTATAATTTTAAATTATGTTTGCTTAAATTAAAATTTTAACTTGTAATTTTAACAATTTAAAAATTTTAACTTACTTTATTTAAATTTTAAACTAAATTCTATAAATTTAAATTAAAACTTCTATACATAAATAAATTTTTGGTCCCTGCTTTTACAAGGAAATGTCAGGTGGTGGCAAGATATTAAATTTTTGGTAGATCAGGGTTAGTCGATTTTATGACATGTCAATCCTTGTTGGCTTATTTAATGCTAAATTTTGTATGGGGCACCCAGTGAGTATCAAACTCTTTACTCAGTGGTAATGGTCAACTAAACTAGACTCAAGGTGTGATTTAATTAGGCTAGTCGATTTTATGACATGTCAATCCTTGTTGGCTTATTTAATGCTAAATTTTGTATGGGGCCCAGTGAGTATCAAACTCTTTACTCAGTGGTAATGGTCAACTAAACTAGACTCAAGGTGTGATTTAATTAGGCTAGTCGATTTTATGACATGTCAATCCTTGTTGGCTTATTTAATGCTAAATTTTGTATGGGGCACCCAGTGAGTATCAAACTCTTTACTCAGTGGTAATGGTCAACTAAACTAGACTCAAGGTGTGATTTAATTAGGCTAGTCGATTTTATGACATGTCAATCCTTGTTGGCTTATTTAATGCTAAATTTTGTATGGGGCACCCAGTGAGTATCAAACTCTTTACTCGGTGGTAATTTACTCAGTGGTAATGGTCAACTTTAAACTAGACTCAAGGTGTGATTTAATTAGGCTAGTCGATTTTATGACATGTCAATCCTTGTTGGCTTATTTAATGCTAAATTTTGTATGGGGCACCCAGTGAGTATCAAACTCTTTACTCAGTGGTAATGGTCAACTAAACTAGACTCAAGGTGTGATTTAATTAGGCTAGTCGATTTTATGACATGTCAATCCTTGTTGGCTTATTTAATGCTAAATTTTGTATGGGGCACCCAGTGAGTATCAAACTCTTTACTCAGTGGTAATGGTCAACTAAACTAGACTCAAGGTGTGATTTAATTAGGCTAGTCGATTTTATGACATGTCAATCCTTGTTGGCTTATTTAATGCTAAATTTTGTATGGGGCACCCAGTGAGTATCAAACTCTTTACTCAGTGGTAATGGTCAACTAAACTAGACTCAAGGTGTGATTTAATTAGGCTAGTCGATTTTATGACATGTCAATCCTTGTTGGCTTATTTAATGCTAAATTTTGTATGGGGCACCCAGTGAGTATCAAACTCTTTACTCAGTGGTAATGGTCAACTAAACTAGACTCAAGGTGTGATTTAATTAGGCTAGTCGATTTTATGACATGTCAATCCTTGTTGGCTTATTTTTAATGCTAACTCATTTTTAATTAGTATGGGACATGTCACCCAGTGAGTATCAAACTCTTTACTCAGTGGTAATGGTCAACTAAACTAGACTCAAGGTGTGATTTAATTAGGCTAGTCGATTTTATGACATGTCAATCCTTGTTGGCTTATTTAATGCTAAATTTTGTATGGGGCACCCAGTGAGTATCAAACTCTTTACTCAGTGGTAATGGTCAACTAAACTAGACTCAAGGTGTGATTTAATTAGGCTAGTCGATTTTATGACATGTCAATCCTTGTTGGCTTATTTAATGCTAAATTTTGTATGGGGCACCCAGTGAGTATCAAACTAGTCGATTTTACATCAGTGGTAATGGTCAACTAAACTAGACTCAAGGTGTGATTTAATTAGGCTAAACTCGATTTTATGACATGTCAATCCTTGTTGGCTTATTTAATGCTAAATTTTGTATGGGGCACCCAGTGAGTATCAAACTCTTTACTCAGTGGTAATGGTCAACTAAACTAGACTCAAGGTGTGATTTAATTAGGCTAGTCGATTTTTGTATGACATGTCAATCCTTGTTGGCTTATTTAATGCTAAATTTTGTATGGGGCACCCAGTGAGTATCAAACTCTTTACTCAGTGGTAATGGTCAACTAAACTAGACTCAAGGTGTGATTTAATTAGGCTAGTCGATTTTATGACATGTCAATCCTTGTTGGCTTATTTAATGCTAAATTTTGTATGGGGCACCCAGTGAGTATCAAACTCTTTACTCAGTGGTAATGGTCAACTAAACTAGACTCAAGGTGTGATTTAATTAGGCTAGTCGATTTTATGACATGTCAATCCTTGTTGGCTTATTTAATGCTAAATTTTGTATGGGGCACCCAGTGAGTATCAAACTCTTTACTCAGTGGTAATGGTCAACTAAACTAGACTCAAGGTGTGATTTAATTAGGCTAGTCGATTTTTATGACATGTCAATCCTTGTTGGCTTATTTAATGCTAAATTTTGTATGGGGCACCCAGTGAGTATCAAACTCTTTACTCAGTGGTAATGGTCAACTAAACTAGACTCAAGGTGTGATTTAATTAGGCTAGTGACACATGTCAATCCTTGTTGGCTTATTTAATGCTAAATTTTGTATGGGGCACCCAGTGAGTATCAAACTCTTTACTCAGTGGTAATGGTCAACTAAACTAGACTCAAGGTGTGATTTAATTAGGCTAGTCGATTTTATGACATGTCAATCCTTGTTGGCTTATTTAATGCTAAATTTTGTATGGGGCACCCAGTGAGTATCAAACTCTTTACTCAGTGGTAATGGTCAACTAAACTAGACTCAAGGTGTGATTTAATTAGGCTAGTCGATTTTATGACATGTCAATCCTTGTTGGCTTATCTTATTTAATGCTAAATTTTGTATGGGGGCACCCAGTGAGTATCAAACTCTTTACTCAGTGGTAATGGTCAACTAAACTAGACTCAAGGTGTGATTTAATTAGGCTATTCTTTTATGACATGTCAATCCTTGTTGGCTTATTTAATGCTAAATTTTGTATGGGGCACCCAGTGAGTATCAAACTCTTTACTCAGTGGTAATGGTCAACTAAACTAGACTCAAGGTGTGATTTAATTTTATTTTTATGACATGTCAATCCTTGTTGGCTTATTTAATGCTAAATTTTGTATGGGGCACCCAGTGAGTATCAAACTCTTTACAGTGGTAATCAACTCCTAGACTCAAGGTTGATTTAATTAGGCTATTTTATGACATGTCAATCCTTGTTGGCTTATTTAATGCTAAATTTTGTATGGGGGCACCCAGTAGTATCAAACTCTTTACTCAGTGGTAATGGTCAACCTCAGTAGTCGATTTTATGACATGTCAATCCTTGTTGGCTTATTTAATGCTAAATTTTGTATGGAGGTGCCTATCTGGTGAGATTCAAACTTTATTCTATGGTAATGGTCAACTAAACTAGACTCAAGGTGTGATTTAATTAGGCTAAGCCTAATAAAATTATACCCCATGAGGATCAACATGTCAATCCTTGTTGGCTTATTTAATGCTAAATTTTGTAACGACCAAGTGATATCAAACTTTTACTCAGTGGTAATGGTCAACTAAACTAGACTCAAGGTGTAATTAGGCTAGGCGTATTCAATCCTTGTTGGCTTATTTAATGCTAAATTTTGTATGGGGCACCCAGTGAGTATCAAACTCTTTACTCAGTGGTAATGGTCAACTAAACTAGACTCAAGGTGTGATTTAATTAATAGTCGATTTTATGACATTCAATTCTTGTTGGGTTATTTAATGCTAAATGTATGGGGCACCCAGTGAGTATCAAACTCTTTACTCAGTGGTAATGGTCAACTAAACTAGACTAAGACTCAAGGTGTGATTTAATTAGGTGCCTATTTTATGGGGCAGACATGTCAATTCTTGTTGGCTTATTTAATGCCGAAATTTTGTATGGGGCACCCAGTGAGTATCAAACTCTTTACTCAGTGGTAATGGTCAACTAAACTAGACTCATAACCATTTAATTAGGCTAGCCTATTTTATGACATGTCAATCCTTATTCTATTTTTAATGCTAAATTTTGTATGGGGCACCCAGTGAGTATCAAACTCTTTACTCAGTGGTAATGGTCAACTTAACTAGACTCAAGGTGTGATTTAATTATACCCCACCGAGGTCGATTTTCTGGTGACATGTCAATTCTTGTTGGCTTATTTAATGCCGAAATTTTGTATGGGGCACCCAGTGAGGATCAAACTCTTTACTCAGTGGTAATGGTTTAACTAAACTAGACTAATAATTGTGATTTAATTAGGCTAGTGGTGATTTTCTGACGTATTCTTTTTGGCTTATTTAATGCAAATTTTGTATGGGGCACCCAGTGAGTATCAAACTCTTTACTCAGTGGTAATAGTTTAAACTAGACTCAAGGTGTAATAATTTACCCCCATTAGCCTATCTGGATTTTTCTGACATGTCAATCCTTGTTGGCTTATTTAATGCACAAATTTTGTATGTATGGGGCACCCAGTGAGTATCAAACTCACTTTACTCAGTCGTAATGGTTAACTAAACAAGACTAAGGTGTGATTTAATTAGGCTACCGAGGTGACTATCTGTCAATCCTTGTTGGTATTCTATTTTGGGCTAAATTTTGTATGGGGCACCCAGTGAGGATCGAACTCACTACTCAGTGGTAATAGTTTAACGACAAACCTTAAACTAGACTCAAGGTGTGGTTTATCTGGTGAGATTTTAGGACATGTTCTCCTTGTTGGCTTATTTAATGCCGAATTTTGGGGGCACCCAGTGAGGATCAAACTCTTTACTCAGTGGTAATAGAACTAACTAGACTCAAGGTGATAATTAGGCTAACCATTTTATGACATGTCAATCCTTGTTGGCTTATTTAAAATCTGTATGGGGATTCTAGTGCGTATTCTATTTACTCAGTGGTAATGGTCAAGGCCGAATGTATGGGGCAATTAGTGAGTATCGAACTCACATGTCAATCCTTGTTGGCTTATTTAACGCTAAACAATGGGGCAACCAGTATATCAAACTTTTACCAGTGGTAATGGTCAACTAAACTAGACTCAAGGTGAGATTTAATTAGGCTAGTCTATTTTAGATGCAATCCTTGGCCGATTTAATGTAAATTTTGGGGGCACCAGTGAGTATCAAACTCACTACTCAGTGGTAATAGTTTAACGAAACTAGACTAATAACCATTTAATTAGGCCGAGGTGCCTTTTTATCATGTCAATCCTTGTTGGCTTATTTAATTTTTGTGGGGCACAGTGAGTATCAAACTGTTTACTCAGTGGTAATGGTCAACTCAACTAGACTCAAGTGTTTAATTAGATTTAATTTTATGACAAGTCAATCCTGTTGGCATTTAATGCTACCGAGGTATGGGGCTATCTGGTGAGTATTCTTGTATTCTATTTTGGTCAGCAAAAGGCTCAAGGTGGATTTAATGGGGCACCCATTTTAGATCAAAATCCTTCAGTCGTTATTTAATTTAAATTTTGACAAGCCCCAGTGAATAAACCATTTACCCCAGTGGTAATGGTCAACTATCTAGACTCAAGGTTCTATTAGGCTATTCTATTTTGGGACATGTCAATTTGTTGGCTTATTTAATGAATGTATGGGGCACCCAGTGAGGATCAAACTCTTTACTCAGTGGTAATGGTTTAACGAAACTAGACTCAAGGTGTGATTTAATTAGGCTAGTCGATTTTATACATGTCAATCCTTGTTGGCTTATTTAATGCTAAATTTTGTATGGGGCACCAGTGAGTATCAAACTTTTACTCAGTGGTAATGGTCAACTAAACTAGACTCAAGGTGTGATTTAATTAGGCTAGTCGATTTTATGACATGTCAATCCTTGTTGGCTTATTTAATGCTAAATTTTGCATGGGGCACCCAGTGAGTATCAAACTCTTTACTCAGTGGTAATGGTCAACTAAACTAGACTCAAGGTAACCAATTAGGCTAGTCCGATTTTATGACATGTCAATTCTTGGCGTGCTTATTTAATGCTAAATTTTGCCGATGTATGGGGCACCCAGTGAGGATCAAACTCTTTACTCAGTGGTAATGGTCAACTAAACTAGACTCACCTTTTAATTATACCCCACCGATTTTATACATGTCAATCCTTGTTATTCTATTTAATGCTAAATTTTGTATGGGGCACCCAGTGAGTATCAAACTCTTTACTCAGTGGTAATGGTCAACTAAACTAGACTCAATAACCATTTAATTAGGCTACCGATTTTATGACATGTCAATCCTTGTTGGCTTATTTAATGCTAAATTTTGTATGGGGGGCACCCAGTGAGTATCGAACTCTTTACTCAGTGGTAATGGTTTAACTAAACAAGACTCATGTGATTTAATTACCGGGTAGCCTATTTTTATGACATGTCAATCCTTGTTTGGGCTTATTTAATGCCGAATTTTGTATGGGGCACCCAGTGAGTATCAACTCACTTACTCAGTGGTAATGGTCAACAAAAAACTAGACTCAAGGTGTGATTTAATTAGGTGCCTATCTGGTTTTCTGACATATTCAATTTTGTTGGCATTTAATGCCGAATTTTGTATGGGGCACCCAGTGAGGATCAAACTCTTTACTCAGTGGTAATGGTCATTTAAACTAGACTCAAGGTGTGATTTAATTAGGCTAGTCCACCGAGGTGACCTGTCAATCCTGTTGGCTTTATTCTAAATTTTGTATGGGGCAGCACAAACTCTTTACGTGGTAATGGTCAACTAAACTAGACTCAAGGTGTGATTTAAACTCACTTTTACATGTCAATCCTAATAATTTAACTAAATTTTGAGACAAGCTAAAAGTATTAAACCCCACTCAGTGGTAATGGTCAACTAAACTAGACTCAAGATTTAATTAGGCGTATTCTATTTTATGACATGTCAATCCTTGTTGGCTTATTTAATGCTAAATTTTGTATGGGGCACCCAGTGAGGATCAAACTCTTTACTCAGTGGTAATGGTTTAACTAAACTAGACTCAAGGTGTGATTTAATTAGGCTGCCTATTTTGGTGACATCTCAATCCTTTTTGGCTTATTTAATGCTAAATTTTGTATGGGGCACCCAGTGAGTATCAAACTCTTTACTCAGTGGTAATGGTCAACTAAACTAGACAAGGTGTGATTTAATTAGGCTAGTCGATTTTATGACATGTCAATCCTTGGTGGCTTATTTAATTTGCTAAATTTTGTATGGGGCACCCAGTGAGTATCAAACTCTTTACTCAGTGGTTTAATGGTCAACTAAACTAGACTCAAGGTGTGATTTAATTAGGCTATCGGTGATGACATGGCGTATTCTGTTGGCTTATTTAATGCTAAATTTTGTATGGGGCACCCAGTGAGGATCAAACTCTTTACTCAGTGGTAATGGTCAACTAAACTAGACTCAAGGTGTGATTTAATTAGGGGTGCCTATTTTATGACATTCTCAATCCTTGTTGGCTTATTTAATGCCGAATTTTGTATGGGGCACCCAGTGAGTATCAAACTTTACTCAGTGGTAATGGTCAACTAAACTAGACTCAAGGTGTGATTTAATTAGGCTAGGTGATTTTGGCGATGACATGTCAATCCTTGTTGGCTTATTTAATGCTAAATTTTGTATGGGGCACCCAGTGAGTATCAAACTCTTTACTCAGTGGTAATGGTCAACTAAACTAGACTCAGGTGTGATTTAATTAGGCTATACCCATGTCAATCCTTGTTGGCTTAAATCTGGTGAATTCTAGTTGGTAATTCTATTTTGGGTGCTAAATCCTTGTTTTTTAACTCAATTTTGTATGGGGCTCAGTGAGTATCAAACTTTTACTCAGTGGTAATGGTCAACTAAACTAGACTCAAGGTGTGATTTAATTAGGCTAGTCGATTTTTATGACATGTCAATATTCTTGTTGGCTTATTTAATGCTAAATTTTGTATGGGGCACCCAGTGAGGATCAAACTCTTTACTCAGTGGTAATGGTCAACTAAACTAAGACTCAAGGTGTATGACCCCAATTAGGCTATCTGGTGAATTTTATGACATATTCTATCCTTGTTGGCTTATTTAATGCTCAGAATTTAAATTTTGTATGGGGCACCCAGTGAGGATCAAACTCTTTACTCAGTGGTAATGGTCAACTAAACTAGACTCAAGGTGTGATTTAATTAGGCTAGTCCTATTTTATGACATGTCAATCCTTGTTGGCTTATTTAATGCTAAATTTTGTATGGGGCACCCAGTGAGTATCAAACTCTTTACTCAGTGGTAATGGTCAACTAAACTAGACTCAAGGTGTGATTTAATTAGGCTAGTCTATTTTATGACATGTCAATCCTTGTTGGCTTATTTAATGCTAAATTTTGTATGGGGCACCCAGTGAGTATCAAACTCTTTACTCAGTGGTAATGGTCAACTAAACTAGACTCATACCCCATGATTTAATTAGGCTAGTTTTTTTATGACATGTCAATCCTTGTTGGCTTATTTAATGCTAAATTTTGTATGGGGCACCCAGTGAGTATCAAACTCTTTACTCAGTGGTAATGGTCAACTAAACTAGACTCAAGGTGTGATTTAATTAGGCTAGTCGATTTTATGACATGTCAATCCTTGTTGGCTTATTTAATGCTAAATTTTGTATGGGGCACCCAGTGAGTATCAAACTCTTTACTCAGTGGTAATGGTCAACTAAACTAGACTCAAGGTGTGATTTAATTAGGCTAGTCGATTTTATGACATGTCAATCCTTGTTGGCTTATTTAATGCTAAATTTTGTATGGGGCACCCAGTGAGTATCAAACTCTTTACTCAGTGGTAATGGTCAACTAAACTAGACTCAAGGTGTGATTTAATTAGGCTAATGACATGTCAATCCTTGTTGGCTTATTTAATGCTAAATTTTGTATGGGGCACCCAGTGAGTATCAAACTTTTACTCAGTGGTAATGGTCAACTAAACTAGACTCAAGGTGTGATTTAATTAGGCTAGTCGATTTTATGACATGTCAATCCTTGTTGGCTTATTTAATGCTAAATTTTGTATGGGGCACCCAGTGAGTATCAAACTCTTTACTCAGTGGTAATGGTCAACTAAACTAGACTCAAGGTGTGATTTAATTAGGCTAGTCGATTTTATGACATGTCAATCCTTGTTGGCTTATTTAATGCTAAATTTTGTATGGGGCACCCAGTGAGTATCAAACTCTTTACTCAGTGGTAATGGTCAACTAAACTAGACTCAAGGTTTAATTAGGCTAGTCGATTTTATGACATGTCAATCCTTGTTGGCTTATTTAATGCTAAATTTTGTATGGGGCACCCAGTGAGTATCAAACTCTTTACTCAGTGGTAATGGTCAACTAAACTAGACTCAAGGTGTGATTTAATTAGGCTAGTCGATTTTATGACATGTCAATCCTTGTTGGCTTATTTAATGCTAAATTTTGTATGGGGCACCCAGTGAGTATCAAACTCTTTACTCAGTGGTAATGGTCAACTAAACTAGACTCAAGGTGTGATTTAATTAGGCTAGTCGATTTTATGACATGTCAATCCTTGTTGGCTTATTTAATGCTAAATTTTGTATGGGGCACCCAGTGAGTATCAAACTCTTTACTCAGTGGTAATGGTCAACTAAACTAGACTCAAGGTGTGATTTAATTAGGCTAGTCGATTTTATGACATGTCAATCCTTGTTGGCTTATTTAATGCTAAATTTTGTATGGGGCACCCAGTGAGTATCAAACTCTTTACTCAGTGGTAATGGTCAACTAAACTAGACTCAAGGTGTGATTTAATTAGGCTAGTCTGGATTTTATGACATGTCAATCCTTGTTGGCTTATTTAATGCTAAATTTGTATGGGGCACCCAGTGAGTATCAAACTCTTTACTCAGTGGTAATGGTCAACTAAACTAGACTCAGGTGTGATTTAATTAGGCTAGTCGATTTTATGACATGTCAATCCTTGTTGGCTTATTTAATGCTAAATTTTGTATGGGGCACCCAGTGAGTATCAAACTCTTTACTCAGTGGTAATGGTCAACTAAACTAGACTCAAGGTGTGATTTAATTAGGCTAGTCGATTTTATGACATGTCAATCCTTGTTGGCTTATTTAATGCTAAATTTTGTATGGGGCACCCAGTGAGTATCAAACTCTTTACTCAGTGGTAATGGTCAACTAAACTAGACTCAAGGTGTGATTTAATTAGGCTAGTCGATTTTATGACATGTCAATCCTTGTTGGCTTATTTAATGCTAAATTTTGTATGGGGCACCCAGTGAGTATCAAACTCTTTACTCAGTGGTAATGGTCAACTAAACTAGACTCAAGGTGTGATTTAATTAGGCTAGTCGATTTTATGACATGTCAATCCTTGTTGGCTTATTTAATGCTAAATTTTGTATGGGGCACCCAGTGAGTATCAAACTCTTTACTCAGTGGTAATGGTCAACTAAACTAGACTCAAGGTGTGATTTAATTAGGCTAGTCGATTTTATGACATGTCAATCCTTGTTGGCTTATTTAATGCTAAATTTTGTATGGGGCACCCAGTGAGTATCAAACTCTTTACTCAGTGGTAATGGTCAACTAAACTAGACTCAAGGTGTGATTTAATTAGGCTAGTCGATTTTATGACATGTCAATCCTTGTTGGCTTATTTAATGCTAAATTTTGTATGGGGCACCCAGTGAGTATCAAACTCTTTACTCAGTGGTAATGGTCAACTAAACTAGACTCAAGGTGTGATTTAATTAGGCTAGTCGATTTTATGACATGTCAATCCTTGTTGGCTTATTTAATGCTAAATTTTGTATGGGGCACCCAGTGAGTATCAAACTCTTTACTCAGTGGTAATGGTCAACTAAACTAGACTCAAGGTGTGATTTAATTAGGCTAGTTGATTTTAAGACATGTCAATACTTGTTGGTTTATCTTATGTTGAATTTTGTCTGGGGCACTTTGTAAGAGTCGAACTGTATACTCAATAGAAATATTTGGTAGTACCTCACTTGGCTTTGCCAAACACCTATTAGGTGGCACTGTTTAGGTCTATAAAAAGATATCTTTTTCTTTCTTCTCCTTGATCTAAAATGTAGTGGATTGTAGATAAAAATATCCCTGCTGTAGCACATTTATTTGACCTTCTCCACTGACGACTGAACTCTCACACACTTGTGTATATCACATGCATCTATTTCACACACAAACACACACATACAAGCACATTTTTAATAGGTAATTTTTGAATATCTTTTCCTTTCCTTTCATCTGTGTACACATTAATATTGTTTCTTTGTTTTAATAAATACAATTAATTGTAGTTTGTTATAAGATTCATATTTTGTGTTTTTTTATTTTTACCCAGACTAGCATGAGTTTGCCAAATATGGTTTTGCAGAACAGATGTACCAGGAACCACAAAATCTTTTCTAAAAAATGTACACACCTCACAGCTATGTCCCACAACAAAGGATTGATTGGATGACAGAAAGTAAAATCTTCCCATGCCTTGCTTTTTGAAACAGTTGTTCCTTTCATACCTGGTTTTCTTTCCACCTGATTGGCTGTGGTGGGATTTTCACAAAGAAATGTAATTTATTGCAGATTGAAAAGAGAGGAGACTTGTGACCAAAACTGAAGCCAGGCTTGGAAATTCAACTTGGACAAGCTGATAGACAGACACCAGGAGCAGTGTAGTCATTAGTTAGGATTTATATTTTCTACATTTTGCTTTTGTAAATAAAATGTATTTACTTACTGTTACATGGAATTTTTATTTGTCGTTATCTGGGCCTGAACTTCTTTTGACACTAAAAATAAACCACAAGAAAGTAAAGGTTGAGAAACACTGCTTTAGATTATACAGGCTGTCCTTAAAGTCTGGACATATAGGAAATCTCATTAACTATATTTCTTTTTACCTCTACAGGTTAAACATTGGGAAAGAAGAAAGAATTGACTTCTTTTTCTGGGGTATGCTAAAGGAGAAGGTGTACTCAATGAAAATCACAAATGCAACACACATGACTGAACACATAAAGAGTGAATGTGCTAAAATTGGCAGCAATGGGGAGTTATTGCATTGATTTTTTAGCATCCCACTACCACTTATCAATGTTGATTTTTGTGCAAATCTGTGCAAAAAGTGGATCACAGAGCTTATTCAGCTTCATACATATTTTCAGAAAACCTCAACATCTAATTGGTCAATAAACACTGTTATATCTCGTACAAGATATAATAAACAAAGTAAACCCGAGTGTGGTTTTCAATAATAATTTTATAATCGGATGTAGGTATGTCAAAATACAGAGACAGCATAGGAGTAAGCTAACCGCAATGGTGTTAGTAAATGAAGACCTTCTTTTTTGTCCGCTCTCTACTGTTTACTGTGGTCGTACTTTATCGGCCACCAGAACGTCCATTATCGTGAATGGGGAAGTTGGGTTATCTCATCACAACAAACACGCAAGTGGGCGTTACAATCCACTCACGTACAAGTCTTTTTCCAGCACGTGACAAAGTCAAATTTTCCCGCCAAAAATTAGAAATGCTTCCAGGAGCCGATCACATGATTATGTTGATTATAAATACCAGACACACGTTTGTTCTTCCTCTACTCTACTCTTCCTTGTGCTTACAAAAATGTAGCTGTTAAAGAAATCATGTCCCAACCACAGTTCGGGTGGATGCTATGAAAACATATTCACACACATGCATGTGCATATGAAACTTAATTACAAACATTACAAACAAGCATCAACTTATTAAGAATATTCAACTACAAGCAACAGAAACTTAATTGCAAACATATACGAACTTTCAACTAATCAACATATATGCAAACTTTCAACTCTTTCACAGTGAGACAAAACAAAAGTCAACCAGACACATCGTTGCCATGCTAAAGAAATTTAACTTGGATATTCCAGTTTTTTCCAATTCTTCACCAGTAAGAAATTACTTTAAAGAAAATGATTTTTCCTGGAGCTACAAGTTTACCAAACACATTTTCATCTCCTCAGGACACAACTCAAGAAACTTTCTCACTCAGTTCTATTTAACAAAATTTGCTCTTGGTGAAAACTTTCTTCTAGCAGCAAGATTTATTTTAATAGAATTATTTTAGTAGTACAAAAACTAAATTTTATTTAGTATCAAACAGAAACTTCTTGAAACATCAATTAAATATTCAAAATTCTATCTTACACATTTTCACAATATTCATATTACATAAAATATTTAACTAATTTACAAAGAATATTTCTTCTAAAAAACAAATTCTTTCATTGTGAGACCTGATAAAAAAATTCTATCTTTCAAAGAACAGTTTACAAATAATTAATTTTCTAGATAAGGGTAAGCAATTCTTATTTTTGCCTCGTAAAATTCTGTACCAAAAGACTGTTTTGAAAGAACATTTCTAACATTTTTATTTGTTCAATTAACATTAATTAGTCTTCTTAAAAAAGTGTCAATTTTGTGCAAAAAGTGGATCACATAGACCTTGCTATTTTTCCAATCACTGATTGGCTGAATAACAATAAATATGAAGGACTCCTACGCAATCAGGTTTTACCGCCTATATTTTGAAACAGCAATCTGGAGCCTGTCATGTGACAGATAACCGCATAAATAAGGAGCGGGAACGTCTCCCATCAGTGAGACAAAAGAAAAGTCAACCCAAAACATCAACTAAATATTCAAAAATCTATCTTACCAAACACATTCTCACAATATTCATATTACATAAAATATTTAACTAATTCACAAAGAACATTTCTTCTATAAAATAAACTCTTTCATTGTGAGACCTGATAAAAAAATTCTATCTTTCAAAGAACAGTTTACAAATAATTAATCTCCTAGTTAAGGGTAAGCAACTCTTATTTTTGTATTGTAAAATTTCTGTACCAAAAGACACTGTTTTGAAAGAACATTTTTATTTGTTCAATTAACATTACTGGACTTTGAAATTTAGCTATTATTCTGAGCAGTTTATTCTTAACAATTGTATTATTTCTATATAAATATTTTGTTATTGTTTTACCTATGTTGTCATCTTTTGATTGCCTTGTTAGCCTTGTGCCATACATCAAAAATTAAATGTTTGTGGAGGAGTAAAGTTTTACACACGCAGCCGACACGCAGTAACTAGATCACTTTTCAAACTTATTTCACTTTCTTCTCCGCAACAAGTTTATGTGAATCTTGTAAAGTGCATCAATCTTTGCATCACAAATGATAGAAATCATATTGAAGATGTTATTTGTTAATATTCCAACTCAATAAAATGTTAAAGATTTCATTTCTTGAAAATATGCATTTTTGTCTTTAAGCACACCCTGTAGATTATAAAAATGGGGTGACATTTTTCAGCTAACAAAAAAAAAAATAATAATAATAATAATAATAATACAAAGCATCAAGGGAGATAATTTAAGAATGTTTAATAGAGTTATTTTCCTTGAATATTTCAATAGGAGCCAAGATATTTTTTCAATGTTGTCTCTTCAGATTAAGTGATTGATGCTTTTTCTACGGCTTATCAAACCTTTGCAGGTTATTCAAAGCCAGGAAATATTTTTAGATTATAAGAATTTTTTTTGAGATAGTGGTTTAGTGATACAAGGTATATCCATTAACCCATAGATGGGTGGATAAGTGATAGATTTATAGAATACAAATCCTATATCATTCCAACAAACGACTAAAAACAGATTTCGCAATAAGGTGTGAAATTAATTTTCTGACCAATGAAAGGAGGCGATTTGCTAAACTATAAAAAAGATAACGAGCCAGTGTGAAAAAAAAGTCAACAATAAATAGAGAGTTTCAAGTCAATCACCAGTCAGAAGGGCACAGAGATCATAGAGGACAGAAGACTGACAGTCAATTCCATCACTGACTCAACCCGACACTAAGAGCCGAAAGTGGAGTAGGAAAGGAAAACAACAACAACAACAACAAATTTACAACTGACTCCAAAACAATTCAACCCGATAAGTACATTTTCCTCTTATCTTTTATTTCTCATCCACACTCTCTTTTTCAACTTAAATTGATCGCCCATTTCTCCTTTACACCTATACAAAAACAAAAGAAACAGACATTACTCTGTTACTCTGTTGAAAGACAGCGAACACAGAAATTTTCGTCAAAATCACATTTTGCTTAAACGAACTAAAGCATTAATCTTTTTTACCCTATTCACAAGGTAATAAATATACAATGTTCTATTTTCTACAAACGTTCCTTATCGTGTTGGTTTTTTTCTTGAAATTTGTGTTGTATTTTGTGGGCAGGGTATCCCGTATTAAATTCTCCTTTTAATCTGGGTACGCTGAACCCTACAGATTCATACCTTTCCCAATGGTATTTGCACAATTGCAATGGATCTATCTCTTTTCTCCCCAGCTATGGATAAATAGCAAGATAAGCTGGGTCCTATAGCCTTGGGTGGCAACCAGTCTAGGAGAAGGACAACTCTGAAAACCTGAGGAGGGTTGTGTGGGGAACTTGTGACACAATTTACAACAATTCTCTGTATTTGGCTTTTCTAAAAATTTGGTTCTGCACAAGCCTTTACCATTATATGTATGGATAGTCTGGGTTTTTGATTCTAAGAACTGGGCTTTTGGACCTAAATACGTCGAAAATGATGGGAGAGTCCAGTATATAAATTAATAAATATATAATTTAATATTTAAAATTGGAAATTATATAATTTCTTATTCTATATAATTCAAATATAAAATACCTGCTTAATTTTTACAGATGCACCATGTTCTTTTCACAGACATGAATAGTAACAGTGAAACAGATCTTGAAATCACAATTAAATGCTGAGCTCACTCTGGGATCCTATCTATGGTTATAAAATGATTCCAGAATGATACAGCCACCAGGATATTTCCTAACTAAAAAAAAACACAGACATCTTGGCCAGTTATCTTTTTGTAATAATTTTTAAATGTCTGCATTGTGGTTTTGTCAGCACATAATTCCTTTCTCTTATTCTTATCGATATGATCAAAATATATGAAATATATGAATTAACTTTTTTCTTTTTCTGTTAAATTGAAATAAATTTTTTTTCTGAGATGAGGAGTTATCATTATTTGCACTATTTACATTCAGACTATTGTCCTCATCTTTGTTGTTGCTATCACTGAATTTCTGGGATGAGGAGTTATCATTATTTACACTATTTACATTCAGACTATTATCCTCATCTTTGTTGTTGTTATTGCTGAATTTCTGGGATGAGGAGTTATCATTATTTACACTATTTACATTCAGACTATTATCCTCATCTTTGTTGTTTTTATCACAGAATTTCTGGGATGAGGAGTTATCATTATTTACACTATTTACATTCAGACTATTATCCTCATCTTTGTTGTTTTTATTGCTGAATTTCTGGGATGAGGAGTTATCATTATTTACACTATTTAAATTCAGACTATTATCCTCATCTTTGTTGTTGTTATCACTGAATTTCTGGGATGAGGAGTTATCATTACACTATTTACATTCGGACTATTGTCCTCATCTTTGTTGTTTTTATCACAACGTTTCAGCCATTGTGCCCTCTGGTCTTCTTCAGGTGTATTATTGATAAGGGAAATTCTGAATTTAAACCTTTATTTAATCTTCAAAGGTAGACTGTTTTCCAACCCAAGAACTGAACTCACAACCAAATTCACAAACCATTTCTTTTACCCAATAGGCCTTTGTCCTTTAGGACAGTTGCTAGAGTAGACTTAGAGTTTTATCTCCGATTGATAGACACCTGAGGAAAGCCCAGTGGCCAAAACACTGTGATAAAAACAACAAAGATGAAGACAATAGTCAGAATATAAATAGTGTTAATAATGAAACAAACTTATTTGCTATTGTTATTCCATCTACATTTTTCAATCGATTTCAACAAAACTTCACTTTTTTTTTGGCAGGTAGTGTTTCTTATTGTCTTGCACACTTTTTTCTTTATTTTTACATTCAGAATGCTTTAAAAATTCCATTTACAAGACAATTGTTTATAATAAAATTCTATTCGATCGGTAGACTCATAACAATTGAAAACAATGGGTTTGACCAATTCGTAAAAAAAAAAAAATTAAGACATGCGTGTCCGTCAACCTTAAACAATAATCTTTGTCAATTTTATTTTTCAGTCTTTATGATGGTCGATACTTGATCTATCTCTTACTGTTACATCCCTGGGCAACACCGGGCTCTGCTGCTAGTAACTTCTATATTATTGATGCTTAGCATTTGGATCAACAAAGACACATCAATAAGCTTATGTTATACACTATGTATGTTTATATACTATTTATGTTTATATATACTATTTATAGTATATATATTATATATATAATATATATATTATATATATAGTATATTTATATATACTATTTATATGTTCATACACTATATATGTTTATACACTATATATGTTTACAAGAGTAACAGACAAAAACAACAAAGTATTGTAGGTAAAGGAGAAAGGAAAAGGAAAGATTTGTTTATCTTTCTGAGATGAGGTATTGTAAATATTTATGTTATCTAATATATATATATATATATTGCTGTCCTCATTTTTATTGCTATATTCACAACATTTTGGCTGTTGTAAGCTCCACCCTTCTTCAGGGAATATATGTTGGAATTTTGAACCGAATCCTTTATTTAAACCACAGGGATAGATTGTTCTAATTCCACATGCCATACCTTTTTAGATATCTCAGTTTTAATTAATTCCCTTTAGTAACTCAACTCTCCAAGTTTTTGTTCCCTCTACTGTGGCCAGGTATTGAGCTCATAATTATTTGGGTCAAGTCACTTTTTGGATTACTGGTCCATGGGTAATTGGGAACTTGACCCAACTCTAACCCCTGACACAATTGTTCTATATAGACATACCTTTTGGGAATCAGGATGATCCTGGGATTGAAAATCTGCCCTTTATTGGTGCTTGAACATCCATCATTGGTATTTGTATCCAGATGAGGAAGAGACAGTTAAAAATTCAAATTTTAAAATAACTGAAAAAAATGAGTAATTTTAAAAGTTTTTGATTTATATTGAGTTTAAAGTAACACAAAAACCTTCAGTTTAAAATATTTCCCAAACTTTGTGAATTGAGAAAATCAATTTTATTTCTTTGAAATGTCAAGGAATCAGAGTTAAAGTGAGAGATTTCATGATGTGAGGTTTTGAAGTTCCACAGAGGTTGTGATTTGAAGAACTCAACTCAATTGAAGTTCCACGGAGTTTGTGATTTGAAGAACTCAATTTTCAGCCTGAATTGGAGTTTTGACTTAAATCAGAGTTTCAGTCCAAATCAGAGTTAAAGTGAGATTTTGAAATTCCATAGAGTAAATTGAAGAATTCAAAGTTATTTCCTTAAAATTAGCATTGCTATTTTCTCAGCTGGATCAGAGACCCAATTAGCCCTAGTTTCAAAGTCCGCACAGAGTGCAGCTTTTAAGCTAATACAAAATAAAACATAATGTGACTTTATTGGTCAGGTAATCTCTGTTGATTGCTTAGCAATTAAATATTCCTCTGTTTTGGAGCTACCCAGTCTTCATTATCCAGTTTTGATAGAGTTCAAAAGTGTCTAAGCGGCCTTGTGGTTGATGAATTATTTCCCACCCAACAACCCCTTTCCCTTAAATAAAATGTTACAAGCCTCTCACTATCGCAATTTCCATGGAAAATGTTCAGATGAGCTACATTCCTGAGCTTCACAAAATTTTCTTGCCCAAATTTTTTACATATTTATAAGTCTACCATTTGTGCATACTTTGAATATTGCTGCCACATCTGGTCTGGTGCTCCTGCTATATATTTAGAGAACCTTGATAAAATGTAAAAAATCTGCAAATTTGTCCTGACCTGGCATCTTGGCTTCAGTCACTTTCCCACCTCCGTAATGTAGCTTCCCTCTGACTTTTCTGCAAATACTTTCATGTTTGCTCTGATAAAATTTCCTCTATGGTACCCTAGATTTTATGAATTTAAGCACAGTACTAGATTGGTGATAAAGTCTCATCATTTTACAGATAAAATGGCTAGATGTAACAGTAAGTTCTATGCTAACAGTTTCTTTTCTTGCACTTCTCACTTGTGGAATCCTCTTCTGGCTTCTTGCTTTTCAGTCAAGTTTGATCTTCAAAAATTTAAATGCAATGTCAATCATTATCTTCTGTCTTTGTAATTCCTGTTCTGTTATTGTTCTCACTCCTTAATGACATTTTTTTCTTATATTCTTTCACACTCAGTAATCTGTCATAGTGGCTTTATTGCCTTGCTTGGGGTGAAATAATTAAAAGGAAAAAAATCTACAGAAATTTAAACATTTTTTCTCCTTATTCATTACAAGTGGATCAGTCTATTTAAATAGCGCCACAAAGGATTTATTATTTCACTTTTTAGTTGCAGGTAACTTACTTCTTCTAGCAGCACCTGTCTATTGCAGGACCATCCTGACACCTGTGGTGTAGCAAAATGCAAAAATGAGGGAGTTAGATAATTTTTTTCTGTTTCCTCATGTTCCCCTTATATAAAAAATAGTAACATTCTACAATCTGAAATATGTTTTCATTTTAAATAACACACAAAGGGTGTTGATAAGCTTTCTCTATTAAGTCCTAGCTATCAGTTCTGATTTAGCATCTTGGCTTCAGTCATTTTCCCACCACCATAAAGTTGCTTCTAGGTGTCTTTTCTATAAAAACTTTCAAGGTAATTGTTCAGATGAACTCTTCACTATGACATCTAGACTTTCTGAATTTAAGCGCAGTACTAGACTGGCTATGAGATCTCATCAATTTACAATTGGCTAGATGTAGTCGTAAGTTGTATGCTAACAGTTTCTTTTCTTGTACTTCTCACTTGTGGAACTCCCTTCCAGTTCCATGCTTTCCAGCAAACTTTAATCTGCAAAAATTTAAATGCAATGTCAATCAATATCTAATGTCCTCCTGATTACTCTTTTCTCGTCCCACTCATTAGTAATGTCCCTGTTTCTAATTCTTCCACACCCAGTAACCCTGTGTGTCTTATTGGCTTTACTGGGGTGAAATTGATTTAAAAAAAAAGAAGAAAAGTACAATTTAGTGTGCATTTGTGAGGGGTTCTGATAACAATAACAACTTTAAAAATTTCCCCAATGATTACTTATCATAAAACAAAAACATATCCAAATCATGGTAAGAAAAAAAACAAAACCAGAAAACTCTCTCCTTTATGATCCACTAGTAATCATGCCAAAATCCCTGGTTTTTGTTTGATCATCAAAGTTAAGTGGTATCAAATTAACTCAGTACTTAGATGTGTGACTGCTTGAGAACAAAAGGTATTGTAAGAAACCTTCTACAATTTGAAATGTTTCTATTTTAATAACCCACAAGGGGTTGATAAACCATAAAAAAACATCCACTCAATCAACTCTTTAGTCTGAATAAATAACAGTTGTCTACAATTCACTTCCTATATGTCACTTCCTGCCTATTTATTCAAGGGAAATAACTCCACTCACCTTAACAATGATTACTGACAAAATGAATTGATGTTCAGACAAAAGCTTTATTGGAAAAAATAATTGAAAAAATGAAACATAACATACACTGAACTGGTAAGAAACAAGTCAACACAAAGTTTTAATGATAAAAAAAAAGAAATCATACAAATTATTTCAGAAAATAAATTAACAGATGATGAAATCAACCATTTTTTTTAATATAGGTGAAGCACATACACTCGTTCATAGTGGGAATTGTTTTCCAAAAACAAAATGTATATCTGGATTAAATTAAAAAATATTTGGCATTATTTACTTTATGTTGTAATTTTTGTTTCTAAATGTGTTTTCTTAAATTACATTTATTCCCATGTTAAATACTTCACATATGCATACATACAATCCTTCAACAACAAAGAAAGTGTATCAAGAGATGAGAAAATTGCAAAATAAATCCTAGATTAAATTTGTCACTGTATGGAACACATGAATTAATAGAAATACAGTAAGAAATAAAATAAAACTACTATTTCATTTTTTTCGTTTAATGAAAAACAGTTGGAACTCAAATACAATTTAAAGATGGAAGTACTGCACTGTGCAGTCATCATTAAAAATAGTGTATTTTTTCAATTTTCTCAATTTTCTAAGGTTTGGTATATTTCTTTGGCAAGATAATTTTCAGATTGAAGTTTCTAGAAATGTTAGAAATCTGTCAAAATCATAAAAAATATTTTTCCTTGTTGTCTCTTGGTTTGTTGCTATCTGAAAAATTAATCCTCAAATATGTAAGCTAATTCCTGTTTCCAACAACTGACTCACAATTGATGTGTGTGTGTGTATTGTAGGAAAATCTATAACAAAGTGGATAAAGATTTTTTGTGTGAAACATTTCATCATTTAGGACCTTGTTGGACTAAATTGATGTTTGCTTTGATGTAATTATAGATGTGTATGAAGGAGAGAGGATGCTGAAATTTAAAATTTGAATTTAAAATAAAAAAAATTATTTTAGTTTAATGATATTCCTAAGGATGAAAGAATTTTTTCCACTTTGTCATAGATTTTCCTAAAATTATTCTGATATATAATAATTTATATACCATTTTCACACACACGTGTGTGTGTATAATGGGTATGTATATAAATATATGTGTGTGTGTGTGTGTGTGTGTGTGTGTGTGAAAATGGTATATAAATATATATGTATAATGTGTATGTATATATATATATATATATATAAAAATATATGCAATTCTTATATATATTATTTATATATTATGTATGCACTCAACATCTGTGATAAAGCTAACATATTTAGTTGGATTGATGTTTGTAACCCTGGGTTTCATGCCCTTTGTGATTGTCAGACAATGTGTGTGAGCTGAAATGTGTGAATGTGCGCATATGTGTGTCTGCGTATGCATGAGTGGCGTTCTGACAACAATTTTTCCTCCCACTACCATAAAACACTGATATATGCAACCATAAATAAGTCCAAAATTTCAAAATTAATCAGCTTCTGTGATGATCGCAAATGGCGTGAAACCCAGGGTTACTATATATATATATATATATATATATATATATATATATATATATATATATATATATAATATATAAAACACAAAGGAAAAACTTAACTTTATTCATATTGTCTTTTTACAGATATATTCTATCTGAAATTTTATATATATATATATATATATATTCTAAATAGATTTTTATTATTTGGACAGATTTTTTTATCACTTTAAACATTATTTTTAGTGGAATATTTATTTAAATATAAGCTCCATTTATTTATTACACAGTATATTTATTTATTTTCGTCCACTGAACTGAATGTTTGAGAAATCTAATTAAAGAATGCACACATATTTTTCTTTAATTAGATTTTTCAAACATTCAAGTTGGTAGATAAATAAACAGTGCAACTACTCAAATACATATATTTACTATAAATAAAGTTTAATGTTATAATATATATATATATATATATATATACACATACATACATACACACACACACACACACACACACAGTGTATCAAAAATACTTTTACGAAATTTGGGGGCATATTCTTCACACTAAAACAATGACAAAAGTTCATATAAACATATGTCCGCAAATTTATGGTAGAATCAAGAACCCATCCCTAAAGTTGTAAAAGTATTTTTAGTTGGTATCTTGGACTGTACATTTAAGAGCGTCTACTGTAAACTTTAAACTTAATAACTCAAAAACAAAGGATTTACAGACATGTGTAATAAAGTAATTAGGAGTAATATCCTGTGTTTTATGATTACCTCCCTTTGGAGAACTCTTTTGTTTATAGAAGACTAAAAAAGTCACTATGCTCACATCAAGTATTCTAAGCAGAATAAAAATTCCTTAAGCCATCTCTTGTTCTATTTTGCTATTACAATAAGTTTATATGAATTTTTGTCCTTGTTTT
The DNA here is from genome assembly GCA_903632075.3 of Acanthosepion pharaonis. Classification (NCBI taxonomy): domain Eukaryota; kingdom Metazoa; phylum Mollusca; class Cephalopoda; order Sepiida; family Sepiidae; genus Acanthosepion; species Acanthosepion pharaonis. The sequence continues at coordinate 2,127,061 of CAHIKZ030002236.1, read as the reverse complement.
GGTGTAAGGAACCCAAAGTTTGTAAAAAGTATTTTTGATGCACCCTATATATAATCAGTGTGGACAAAGAGTTCAATACCAAATGGTGACATTTCATGCTTGAACAGAATCTTCAAGCCATATGGTTTGGATAGTAGCTAGACTATTTAATCATTGGAGCATTATGGGTTTTCAGCTTATTTTTTTTTATTCTAACAGTTATTGAATAAGCAGGAATGGTTAATTTTAAATTATTCTAATGGCTATTGATTACAATTAATTATAGTTATTTTATTGAATAGGATTGTTAACTTTTAATACACTTTTATTTAATATTAATTACTTTAATATCTTTTGTATTTATTCTAATTATTATTATTATTAAATATTATATAGCTGTGAATATCTGTTCATTTGTGCAGTTTGTGTATTTATTTATTATTTATTTTCTTTCTTTAGCCAAAGAACTCTGTTACCAAATAATAGTGATTTTTGGCAGTGCTTGATGATTTTTAATTGGCCTGTGCTTATTTTTATGCATTCCTGAGCTTAAGAAATGGCTTTATCTAGGTTTGTTTATTGAAGGGTAGAAATCTTTTATATCTAATTGTATAAATCTGCAATTATGTTTGTTTTTTTAGATTACAGAACTAGTCTATAATTGTTTTTGTGTTTTTTTCACTGATTTACTCCTAACTTTGTTCTGTGTTAATTCTTCTAGTATTATTTTACTTATTTTACCTACTTCACTTTTAGCTGGATTTATGAGCTTGCAATGTTGGGTTCATTTTGAAGTTTTCTTTGCCATCTTTTAGCTTAATGAATGTTTGCGATTTAGTGATGTGGTTTATTTAATTGTCTACATCTAATGTTTAGGTGATTTTTTTTAGCTTCTAGGAATTGTCTAGGTCTATTTAAGTATAAGCTCCATTTATTTATTGACGTGTGTGTGTGTGTGTGTGTGTGTGTGTGTATTGTAGGAAAATCTACAAAGTGGATAAAGATGTGTGCAACCATATGTAAGTAACATCCTTGATAAGGTTTGTTTCTGTAGTTTTGGGTGCTTTTTTGCATGTTTTATTTATGTTATCTTTGAATAGCTGGCTTTGTTTTGGGGGTTTTAGTGCACCTTGACATAGTGTAAAGGTTAGCAAGCTTTTCTCAGTAGGACAATTACAACTGAGTAGTGTGTTTGATCTTCCCTCGGTGGCCCATACTTTTGGCCTTGTGCCACATCTAAACTATGCGTAGAAAATCACCATATAAATTTCTAGTTTTGTCTGCAGAGATAAATATATTGGGTGAATTGTTTATCTTTAGTTTATTCTGGAAAGCATCTAGTTGTTTATGAAATTTTACGTTTCTTACTAAGTCAGTTACTAAGTCCCTTTTGAAGTTGTTTAGTTCATGGAGGTAGGAGCATATTTTTGTCTTGAATCCATATTTTTCTTTGATTGGAGCATCGGTGTTAAATTCTTGGTTTAAGAAGAAAAGTGTTTTCCCTCAATTTCTTTTTATAAGGCTTTCTATTTTTTCTATTAATTTTAGTTTGTATATGTAAATATTTTCATAGGTTTACAAAATATAAGGTCAAGATTTTATAAAATTTGTTTTAGTATGTTTTTTTATATATAAAGTCTATTATATTTCAGTATATTGTATGAAATATAAAGGACTAGTTTTGATAAGGTTTGTTTTTGTATGTTTAGCATGAAATATAAGGTCTAGTTTTTACAAGGTTTAATGGGGTGCCACAGAATAGATAAAAAACATCTCCTGCAGAATAAGCTATCGTCAATGGACAAACAGAGGCTACCAACAGAGAGACATAAGGTCTACCAGATGATATCCTTTTCTGAAATGAAATCAAGAGAGGAGGTAGAACCACGTGAAAAATCCAACTAAATTTCCTTTGAAAAGCTAAGCTATGATATGATAAGTATAAAATATAAGGTCTAGTAAAACTAGTATAAAAAAAGACATCATTAAACTAAAAGATGAAGAGCTGGAAGAAGTCTGGGAATACATATACTTAGAACAGGTGACCATATTAAAGAAAGAGCACAGAAATGAATTGATATTGTATAATGATAGGTTGGAAAGCATTTTAGAAAAATAAAGATATACTGAAAAGCACCTTATCAATATGGTTAAAATGTATAGTGGATAATGAATGGAGAGTATTGGCTATGGCAAAAGAGTGTTAACAGATAAATTAACAAAATCACTCAAAAACAAACTGAAAAATGTACAAGACCAATGGTAAGAACAATGCTTGGGAGAACTCAGAGACAGAATAAGGTCAACATGGATCAGAAAAGATATTAAGATATGGAGTAAAACAAAGAAATGAAAAAAATCATTTGAAAACAAACTGAAAAATACACAAAGTTCAATGGAAAGAAAATGTTAGGAAGAACTGTAAGAGGTAGAAAGAAATCATTGTGAATCAGAAAATGCCCAATGGTAAGAGATGCCATAAAAGTGATTATAAAATACAGGTGGGTAGGACACCTAGAAAGTATAAAAGATAACAGATGCGCTGAAAGGCTGTTTAATTATTGTCCAATAGGTAGCTAACATAGTAAGAAAAGATCAGACAGAAGATGAAAAGATGAAATAGAAGGGTTTGCTGATAAGACGTGGTAGAGAAAAGCACCATCACAGTTGTCATGGAAGGATTTGGGAACGGCCCTTGTCATACAGCAGAATAAAAATGGCTGATGATTATGATTATTATTATGCCAAATATAAAATACAATATATTCGTAGGTTTAAACAAGATGTCATTTTATATATGTTCTGTTTTAGTTATGTTGATTAAGATATGTATATTCTAGTATATCTAGTAGGAAATATAATGTCTAATTTTTATAAGATATCTTTGAGAAGAAGACAGAAAGTATGGTCATCAGCAAGAGAGAAATCCTAAGACGCAAATTACAAATTGGAGATATAAACATCAAGCAGATAAAGAAGTTAAAATATTTGAGAAGTTTTTTAACAGAGGATGGAAAATGCAACACCAAGATCCAAACATGTATTGGACTAGCAATAGAAACATTCTAAAACCAAATCAAGGGCCTGAAAAATGGAAAAATCTCTTTAGAAACAAAGAAAAAAGTGCTGGATTGCTATGTGATGTCCATCCTCTTTTATGGCAGTGAATGTTGGACAATCTCTCCATAGATAAAGAAGAAACTTGAGGCAGCAGAAATGTGGTTCTACAGAAGGATACTGAAAATTCCATGGATAGAGCAAGTAAGCAAAGAAGTAAGTCTTAAAATAAATGGCAACAGAAAAAAACATTTATACTTAGAATCAGAAAGAGCTGAAATTCCTTGGACACATAAAGAAAGAATATTTAGAAAGTTCAACTCTTATGGAGCATACTGAGGGCAAGAGAGATAGGGGAAGGCAGCAAGTCACCTACCTGACAAGAATGTTTGAATGGATGTTGGAACAGGGGGTGAGGGCCTTAGCAAAGGGAGAAAAAATGCTAAGGGCCATGTGAGATAGGAAGTTGTAGAGATCCATTATCACCTATGTCTTGAAGGGATGCAGCACATAGAAGTAGAAGAAGAGCATGACACATATGAAATTTGAGATCTAATATAGGGCCTAATATGTCTTATATGAATCATATCATCTCATTTCAAAAGTTTATGCAAAATAGGTATAGTTTCTATAGCTAGAGGTTTATTTTTTCTTTAAACTTTAAAAGAAATCATCCATCTTAAAATCAGAGAAAAATATGAGAATACTGAGTGTAAGAGGAATGTGTTATATAATTTGGAACAAATGACCAAGAAGTACTAAGTCCTTGGATATAGGAAATAATGCTTCTACAATAAAATGTATTTGTAAAAGGAAAAAAAAAAGGTTATAAATTAAGTTATTTTTTTTTTTTTTTTTTTTACTAAACCTTATTGATAACTAGTAGCATGGCCCAGCGTTGCCTGTGCTTGATTCAAAAATCGTACAACTCATACAGCAATCGCTATCACTTGGCTTAAAATATTTTTGCCCTTCCTTGCCTTTAAAGGAGTACCCTTTGCCATGCTGGTGTTGCTACATGCCTTACTTCTTGCCTATCTCACACTGCAAATTTTTTCTAAGCTCTATACTAAACATTAAATCTGTTACGAAAAAAGAACTAAACAAAATGAACAACAAATTAATAAGCTTTAAAAAGGACTTGTAACTGGAAAAACCGAATGAAAAAAGAATGTTAACAACAAATACTTTTTCACACCCAACCCAGTTCTGCAGAATCAGAATCAACATTGAGTTTAAGCAAGCGAATGAGCCAATTGGAGTAAAGTGCCATGCAGATTTAATTTTTCCCACTTGTGACGAATGCAGCTATCGATTTTTTTGCATGCTAGCATGCTAGTTAACATTCGTGTCAGTCAGCTGTTGGCTCTCACACTGGCCAATAGAATCTTCCTGCCTATTCGTAGCAGCCAGCTATTGGCTCTCACTCTGGCCAGTACAAAATGACTGAAAACTACATGAAAACTGCCATAGAAGCATGAAAAAATCAATTATTTCCACTATCGATGGGAGTTGGGAAATGCAAAATCAGTCTTGGCCTTCCCGCTAACTTGGAGCATGTGCATGTAAATTTTGGTGCAAATCTGTCAAAAATTGCAGCCGTACATTCGTTACACACACACATCCTGCCTTTTATAGATAGAGATAATTTTTTTATCTTAACTAAGTACTAATGAATAGTGTTACTTATCTGCATCATCCAACAAAAGAAAATTTTGTAGTGAACAAGCCTAACCTTTTGTTGTTCCTTAAAAGCATGATAATAAAACTGAGGTTTATTCCTATTATTCACTTTACACATTGTGCACTCAAAATCTGGACATGAATTATTTAACCTTTTTAGTTTCAAATTGTTTTATTTTTAAATCTAAATAACAATTACAATCTAAAATAACATTTGTTAACAACAAACTATAAATAATTGTCATAAAAGGAAATTTTTCTATGAAAAACAAAACCATGTCTTCCATAATAAATATTTGTAGAATTTATTTTAACATTTTGAACTGTATTTGAAAATTTTCAAATATTTGTTGGTCATAGCTGGCATTGGCACAATACTTTGTTCATAAACTACCCCATGAAAAACAAATGCATAAAAAAATGGCTAGCAAGATGTGCACCTCTCTTTATGAGTATTTTAGCACTTGTTAAACTTTTATGTGCTTCCAGAACTTACAAGGATATCTGTTTATTCAAATTGATATCAAAGATTAACTGCATAAAGAGACCCGTTATTTTTAGGGCAGTAATGATTTGAGCATAGTATGAAAGTACTTCTTAGTTTTTCTAAAGTTAAAATCAATTAAAGTTAATTAATTCTTAGTTTTTCTAAAGTTAAAATCTTAATATATTTATCTTTTTTTTCTCTTCTCTTATTGTCTTTGGATAGAAAGACAAATATAATGCATAATTTAGCATCTTCTTTCTATTTTTAAATTATTATTTATTCTAAGTCAAAATAAAATCTTATTTATACAACACTACTTGAAGGTTTCTAATGTACAGGTGGTGTAATGGATAGCAGCTTCAAATGAGAAATCAGAGAGCTGAGTTTAAATTCCAGGCGAGTTCATGACGTTCATTTACATACAAATATCCTTGGCAAAAGTATGAATCAATATCTTCTCCTCTTTAGCTATGGATTAAATAGCAAGGCAGTTTGAGCTCTCTAGCCATGGTTGGCAACCAGTTTAGGTGAAGGACAACTCTGAATTTAAAACTGTAACAAGTGTTCAGCAATATGGATGGGAAGAAGCAAAAAAAAAAGCCTGAAGATATGTAGTTCTCTTCTTAATATATTTATCTTTTTTTTCTCTTCTCTTATTGTCTTTGGATAGAAAGACAAATATAATGCATAATTTAGCATCTTCTTTGTAAAAGGTCATGGGTCATGTGAATTTATTATTGTTGACCAAACTGAAAATAGGGTAATTTTTCGTACATTTCAAAGTTGTTATTTGACTTTATTAAAATATTAGGTTGGTGCAAAAATAATGTTGTTTTCTCACATATGTTACTTTTATATAATTTCTGAATTAATTCATTGATATATATAGCCATGTTATATATCATTTTGAAGTGCGTTTTTCGCTCTATCGAATCATGTTATTCGTTACTGTTCTCAATCTCTTCATTCATTTTTTTGCAGGCTATTCGATAGCATGGACAAAATTCAAATCTGCACGATTTTCTTGTTCCAGTTCAAACTAGGCCGAAAAGCTGCCAAGACAGCTTGTGATATCAATGATGCATTTGGCCCAGGAACCACTAATGAACATGTGGCACAACGGTGGTTCAAGAAATTTCGCAATGGTGACGAGAGCCTTGAAGATGAAGACAGTCATGGCCGGCCAACTGCGGTTGATAACGAACATTTGAAAGCCTTAATTGAAGCCGATCCTCGCAAAACCACATGAGAAGTTGCTGTTGAAGTCGTCGTTTTGAGGTGTCTTCTACACTCCTTCTGCGTAACAAAAACAATCCATTTCTTGAGTGGATTGTGACATGTGATGAGAAGTGGATCCTCTACGACAACCGGCGACGTTCGGCACAGTGGTTGGATGGCGGAGAAGCTCCACAACACTTCCCGAAGCCAAAATTGCACCAAAAAAGGGTTATGGTGACTGTTTGGTGGTCTTTGGCCGGTCTCATGCATCACAGCTTCTTGAATCCAGGCAAAACGATTACGGCGGAGAAATACTGCTGACAAATTGACGAAATGCACCAGAAGCTCCAACGTATGTGCCCGAGATTGGTCAATATGAAGGGACCAATTCTCCTCCATGACAACGCTCGCCCGCATGTTGCTCAACTGACCCTGCAGAAGCTGAATGAATTGGGCTACGACTCTGCCTCATCCGCCATATTCACCGGACCTCTCGCCCACCGATTATCACTTTTTCAAGCATCTTGACAACTTCCTGCTCGAAAAATGCTTCAAAAGCCGAGATGATGCCGAATCAGCCTTCAATGACTTCATTGCTTCCAGAACTCTGGATTTCTGTGCTAATGGGATAAATAAACTTGTTTCTCGTTGGCAAAAATGTGTCGATTCTAATGGTTCTTATTTTGATTAATAAAGTTTATTATGAAAGGATCTTTTGAAGTTGAACGTCAAAAAACGACATTATTTTTGCACCAACCTAATAATTTTGCTACTTGTGGTAATAAAATAGTACATCCCATCTCATCTCTCACTTGTAACCATCCATCACAATAAAATAAACGTTTTTCAGTGCTAAAGCTGAATTAGTAAAATAAAGCTTCATAAGCTTCTACTTTACTTTGTTACTATAATATTATTATATATATTCTATCTAGAGTTGTTACTGTAATATATATTTTGTGTTTTTTTTTTAACTTATCTTTAAAAGCAACATTTTGCAGAGTCTCTAAAATTATTTTTTTTTTTGAATATGAACTTAGGTCAAAAAAATTTGTAATCATCATTGATCCTCACTTAGAAGCAGTAAAACTATTTTTTGGCTTCTGTTGAGAATGTATGATTTGTATGACTGATATAAAATTAAATTGGACTTCCTGCCTATTACTGATATTATTAATATAATTAGAAATCTCTAAATTATTACTGATATTATTAATATAATTAGAAATCTCTAAATTATTACTGATATTATTAATATAATTAGAAATCTCTAAATTATTACTGATATTATTAATTTAATTAGAAATCTCTAAAGTTCAATGTATATATTAATAACACAACAGTGGCAGTAGTTATCAATTTGAATGTACCAGATCACAGATAACTTTTCTATATTTTGCCATCTCTATATATTTTGTCCATATACAAAAAATATAGAGAGAAGGCACAGATGAAATTTTATTATTAAAAATAATTATTCATATTATGCCTTTGAGAATTGAAAAATATAGGGGTTCCCAACCATTTTTGTGTCAATACCCATTTTCACATAGAAAAAGTTTCCACTCTCCACCTGTATAGTAAATATTCAAAAGCATACCAAAATTGTTTCGTAAAAGTTTGTTACTGGTTTATAAACTGACTTTATGATGTAGTAAAAAATACTAAAAAGAGGCAACAAATAATGCTGACTTATGCAATGGTTGCTGCTGCTGTTACTACTATATTAAAGAACAAATGAAAGCAAACTTGACTATTGAAAACCATATAGAAAATACCAAAATATTCCTTGTTTGCAGGGATATTTATATTTTATCTAGGAATCTGACCCAGTTATTCCTATTTAGACTCCTGTTTTTTGGGGGTTTTTTGTTATATGGGTTCTTTGAATATTTGGAGGGCAGGGAGCATATGTTGAAATTTCCAATCAGCCACAATTTTCTGTTCAGTTACTTGTTGCCCACCCAACAGTGGATGATATCACCCAGGTTGGGTAACCTTGATTTAAAGCTTAGGATATTTTCATTTTTTAAAAACTAATTAATAACATTGAATGAAAATACTAGTTATAAGGGGGGATACTGAAAAGTCCTTGGTCTGACCCACTTTCCAAAAACTAACCAAATGACTAAATATCAGAGTTCTCTTTTGGGAAGGGCTTCTTTGTTATTCAAAATATCTACTATATTTTTTTATTCTCTGGTAAATACTAGAATTGTTCATTTTTGAAGAATTATCTTGAAATAAACACTGAAATATTTTGGCTTGACTATCATTTACCGAGCACACAATCCTGAAGGAAGATAATGATTTGAATAAAACAGGTAACAAAATCAAATTGATAAACACACATACTCTGCTGATAACTATGGTGGCATAGAATGAATTCAAAGAAAACTTAAGAATAACAACTAATAATTTAAATAAAGAGATTCTCACCTATTCTTGTGCTAGATCTGCCTTTAATTAACAATTATATTCAACCTAATGACAATTAACAGTAGATAAAATAATAAGAATAGTTCATTTACCGTGATCTGATTGTTCAATGAGGCCTGAACTGTACTTGTCAAAATATTGTAATGAGATTGCATCACTATTTTAGTCAATTATGTTTTTTTCTATTTAGTCTTATTTAGTCAGTTTTATGCAAGTTGCTGTCTATTTCCAGGACTAGTAAGTGGTAGTCAAGCTGATATTTTTTCTAAAACATGCTTTTAAAAAATTATTAAAACACTTTTAATGTGTGTCACTCACCTTTGAAAAATAAATCCTTCAACTATTTATTTTAAAAAAAAAAAAAGAAATATATAGCCACACACTTGTAAGAATAAGGATGACTATGTTAAAAGTAAACACAAGTACATTAATCATTTTATATAATTTTCTTTTCAATAGTTATTACAATTATTTTTTTAACTTTATATATATATATATATATATATATATATATATATATATATATATATATATATATATATAAAAAAAAACAAAAACCATTGATAGAACCAACAGACAACTTGCCAAAACCTAAAACACTTATCCCGATACAGTCTCAAATAAAAATGACAATAGTGAAAAAGAAAGAGAAAAAGGTCTAAGGTAAACTTTCCTGCTCAGTAAAGTGCTTAAAGCCAAGATTGAACAAAAATGCTTAACAACATTAAATACTATGAAAGCATGGCTCTAGTTGTGACCCGAATTTCACAGTCATGCAATCTTCAGATGTCTTGAACAACTGAAGATCATACGTGTGTGTGAAATTTGGGTTATGACTATAGCCATCCTTTCATAGGATATATAAACTTTATATATATATATATATATATATATATATATATATATATATATATATATATATGTGTGTGTGTGTGTGTGTAAAGTTATACATTATATTATATGATATAATACATTTATATATATATGTGTGTGTGTGTGCGTGTGTCATATATGTATTATATATATATATATATATATATATATATATATATCATATTAAAATAAGAAAATCTTGTTATTTATTAGCGCTTTTATTTACCATGGGTATGTGCAGGTGGTGTAATGGTTAGCAGCTTGGAATAAGAAATCAGCGAGCCAAGTTCAAATTCTGTTTGAAATTGTTACATCCATTTTCTCACAAATCCTGTTGGGAAAGCTATGAATTCATCTCTTCTCCCCACAAGCTATGGGTTAAATAATAAGACTGACTGGACTCTCTAGCCATGATTGGCAACCAGTATAGAAGTACAACTGTGGATTCAAAACCATATAAAAAACCAAGTGGGACATATACTTAAATTGTAACTAAGATCTTCACAGCATAGTTGCATTATAAACCACAGGTTGACACTGTAGGTGTTGGAGGAACATAGATGGTCTTGTTGCATGCTCAGAGACGAGCAGCTATGCTGAAGATAAGAAGTTATGCTGATTTGCAGTGCGTCATTAAGTCGAAACATCTCTGATGATATTCACTAATCATTTTGTATAGCAGGCAAAGTTCTCCAAAGTTTTCAGGTTAAAAAGAAAAACATTAAATAAACTCTTAAAGAAGATAAAAGTCAGAAACTATAATTGTATAGAAATGATAACAGTTAATAGTATCTAATAAAAAAAAAATATATATGTATAGATTTGATGAAATATAATTCACCCTGAATTATATTAGGTATAAAATTTGGAAGATGAACAAGTATAAACATCTTAGATATGCTGAGTGAACAGGGATAAGATTTACATAAGTAATGACCATGAGGAATGGCAAATGGATACTGAATGAAAGTGCAACAACCCTGACTGGCCAGTTGAGTTTGTCTGCACAGAACAATCAAACGCCTTCTTCACTGTCTTGGTCAGCTGTGGACACTGCTTGCAAACAAGCTGTCAATTCAAAAAAGAAAAGAAAAATCAAAAGTAAACAAACTAAAATAGGTAGATAAATAAAATAAAGAGTAGAAACATTAACAAGCAAATATCAAAGGTACAATACTGTACAGGTAAAAAAACAAACATGAATAGAAGTGTATATACACACACACATACACACACACATATATATATATATAAGTACACGATTAGGATTGGTTCATTGTAGCTTATATAACAGCATTTCCCCTATCAAGGGGAGTTGGGTTGATTTGAACCTTTTAAAATTTTATTCTACATTCAACACCCTTACTTGATAAGACACCAGAAGTGTTGAAACAAAATAGCTATTTTTGTAGGGATTTTATAACATGTTTATGTTATAATTTTCAAATAAATTTATATATATATATATATATATATATATATATATATAATATATATATATATAATTTCAACCCAAGCTAGGCAATAAAACCATTAATATGCAGGGGATTACTGAGTGTGAAACAATATAAAAAAAGGAATATACTAAGAAGTGAGAAAAAATGAATAACAGAAACTAAGAAGACAGAAGATAACAATTGGTATTGAATTTAAATTTTTAAAGATCAAATTTGACTGGAAAGCAAAAAGCCAGAAGAGAGTTGCACAAGAGAGAAGTCTAAGAGAAGAAACCGTTATCATAGAAGTTATGGTTACAATTAGTCATTTCAACTGTAAAATGATGAGACTTTACCAGCAATCTAGAACTGCACTTAAATCCATAAAGTCTAGGTACCATAGAGAAAAGTTCATTAGAACAATTATCATGAAAATATTTATAGAAAAGACACAGGGAAGCTATATTACAGCAGTGGGAAAGTGACTGAAGCTAAGATGCCAAGTTCAGACCAATGACATTGCAGATTCTTCTTTGGATTTTATTAAGGATATATTGCAGGAGCACCAAACCATATGTAGCAGCAATGATATACTTGGTTTCAAATTAGATCACTTTCTGATTCACTCCATATCAAAACCTATCATGTGGACATGAATGCTATGAAAGCAAAATTAAAAATAGAAAAGTCACTTTTGGCAACAAAACAAATCCTCCAAAACATAAAATGAAATCTAAATGTCAGAGGCAATCATGAACATCGCCACTAAAGCAAAAGCGTGGCAAAAAAACAACACTGAATCATGTATCCGCCATGACTACATAAAAGATCCAGTTCAGTGCCACTCAAAGCAGTATGTAGGTAATCACAAAGTTCAGTAGTGACCTCATGGTCAACAAGCTTCAGTACCAAGCCATTACACAATGAATTCTCCCATCTTCTGGGTCACTTCCCTTGTCCACAAGAGACATTCTGTCTTGATCAATTATACCAGCAATACAGATAATTTTTATTTCAATATATTTTGTATCCTTTTCTTTTTGTTTTACCGCCAATACTTTGTTGTTTTGATTTGGTACTCTTACAACTATATATATATATATATATATATATATAAATATATATAAATATAAATAAAAAGTATATATATATAAATAATTATATATATATTATTTATATATTTATTAGAAAGTGCTCAATATCAGAGATAGAGCTAACATATTTGGTTGGATAGATGTGAGTTTGTGACCCTGATCGCTAAAGCGTGAAACCCAGGGTCACAAACTCACATCTATCCAACCAAATATATATATATATATATATATTGAACCATACACTATATATATTTATTTTTAAATCAGAAATAATAAAGTTCAATAATTATAGGAGTCAACTCTGAGTTTCATAATTTCTCACTTGTCAGGACTTCTGATAAGAATGACTGTATTTATATATATATATATATATTCTCTATATACATATTAAGTGCTACATCTTACTGAGATGAGAGCCGCCTCTGTCATTTATCTATCACCCTCATGTCACTTTTGAACATAAGATTGGGCTAACTTAGGGACTCCTGCTATGGATTTATCCTTAGGGTTTACTCCTGAAACCTTTCCCATGATTGGGTCTGGCCACAAGGCAGCAGAGATTTAAATTCAGAGCTTTCCTTCTCTTAGATAGACTACCCAGGCTGACAAGTTTCATCTACCTGATGTATATATATATATATGCACATAAACACATGTATGTCAGCATCATCAAATGTAACACTTTAAGAATTATTATTATTATATATTTTAAATTATATTAAGAGAAATCTATAAACAAATAGGAAAAGAATAAAAGTATAAAAGAGTCAATTTTTAATGTGTGAAATGTTTGCAATTTGTGAGATTTGATCACCTTCCTCTAAATTAAGACACACTTAAAACCCCATCATTAGTTCTTGGCATTTATTTTACTTCTACTACTATCATTAGTTTATGTCAAGTCACTCTATAATTGCTACTGGTACCATGTAACCCAGAATACCTGGTGTATGGTTGGTTCATTAGTGTCTAAACTGGTTACCTCAGCAAGCTTTTCTGTTGAGGAAGGTGGTTAGACACCCTGCAGGATTAAAAACAAAACCTATCAAAGGGCAAATGAACCTTCTTGTTGGTAATCTTGAACAATAAGATAGACTGGGCTCCACAGCTAAGTATGGTGATATGGCATCACTTGGCAGGAGGCTTCCTTGATTGAAGTCAATGGCTAGAGCAGAGGGTTCCCCCACTGGAATCAATGGCCACATTCCTGTGAGCAAGGCATGCCTTCAAATTGCAAGATATCAACTGTGGTTTTACCTGGAGAGGGATGAGTACTGCTAGGTCTATTTGTCTAAAACAAGATATATGAATAAATATCTCTCTGGCTTTCAGCCCAGATATGTAGAGAAGTGGTCAGGTTCTCAGCAACCCTATGAACACACCCATTCATGGGATGTGTGGTGGTGATGGTGTGAATAATGATGATGATGATTAGTACTTTTCATTAGTATGGTAGAAAATGCAGTATAGAATAACAGTAATCATTACTTAGTTATGTTCTTTAAGGGAAAATATAGTAGTCATGTATGAAATAGTTATTTATTAAATTTAGTTTAATCTTGTATAAGATCAAAATAAAAGCAGGCAGTCAGTGAGGATCAAAGATGACATCAATAAATTGGCTGGTTAGATAAGCTTATGTATATTGATATAATTCATTTCGCAAAGAGTATTTTTAGTTATTTTGTCAGTGATAAAAGTTAGTGAACTAGAAAAGCTTATGTTGACTATGCTGACTTTTGTGGTCCTACCTAGGATTGAACTCACCATTCTTGGCTAACAACAAATTTCTGAAGATAGACTCCCACACCTCAGCTTAAATGATGTGTTCTAAGCAGTGGCAGTAGCTTGTCTCCCTTCCTGCCAAAGTGAATTTAACCTTTAGGCATTATTTAAATTTACTGAAATTTCTCCTGGAGGTGAAACAGTCTATTGTTTGATGAAGTGCTGTCACTGAGTTTATTGATCAAGAGCCTGTTTTAACAGTTTATTTTCCTGAAAAATGATTTAAGAAAAATTCTCAACCAACAGTAAAACTGTTTCAGTCAATGAATGTCAATGTTTGCTGTATGGAAATTGCTAATCTCACCATTACCATTATAAGATCCATTAAGTTATGTTTATATTTTTCACATTTATTCTTTCTTTAGAGCTATCATATTTTGTTTTATCCTAGATGTTAGTGAAAAAGATAACTTAAAAATTACGGTAAAATAAGAATTAATAAAAAAAAAATTATTATCAGAAAAATTCTGGTAAGAATTAAAAAGAAAATTGCTCAAGATTTAATTACCTGATCATGAACTCAAACTGTTAAAAAATAAAAAAAAAAATAGAACTTAATTTTAAAACATGGCCCATTTTTCAAACACACCAAAACAATAGATTAGGTAATTTTTGTCTGAATTTTTTGATGAGGATATCATTATTTACACTATTTATATTTGGACAATTGTCCTCATCTTTGTTTTAATCAATGCTTCGGCCATTGTGCCTTACAGGACAATGGCCTAATGGATAAAAAAAAACATTGGTTTGTAAATTTGGTAACATAGTGGTTGTGAGTTCAATCCCTGAGTTAGGTAATGTGTACTTGCACTCAGTGGAAAACGGGTGTGCAATAACTGAACAGTGCTAAATAAAATAAGATCTAGATGATATCCCTAGACATGGGCAGTAAAATGAGAACAGTCTACCCCTGTAAATTAAATAAAGTGTTCTGTTTGGAATTCCCTGTAGGTTACCCAGATCAATATACACCTGAGGAAGGCCAGAAACAGTGGAAATGTTGTAATAAAAAACAACAAAAATGCAGATCATAGTCCAAATATAAATAGTGTAAATAATAAATTAATTATTAAATAAAAAAGTGAACAAAATATTTATCAAGATTATTTTTTTTTAAAACTAAGTATTTATCAATTTTGTACTAATGCACTTAGGAAAGTCCTGAATCCATCTCTTCTCTGCCACCAGCTATGGGTTAAATAGCAGAGTGACTGAGCTCTCTAGACTTGAGTGGCAACAAGTTTAGCAGAAAAAATAATTAAACTCCAAACCATGAAGATGGCACCAGGAAATTACTCTATCTTTCTCAATAATTCACAGCTAATAAACAAAAGAAATCTGTGGAGAGTCATGATCACCTACATCCTGAAGGTACATGGCATTAAAAAAGAAAAACTTATAAACAAATTCAAATTTAGCACATGGTGAGAATGAATGGGAAAAATGTAAATCTAGAATTACCATGGCAACTGCAGTCACCCCAGGATCCTTTGTATCTGCTACTGAAGCTGAACATCTTAAGCCTGGTCTGAAAAGGAAAAGAAATCTTTGATGAAATCTAAACATGCATTTGAAAATCTAAAATAAGCTAAATTGGTTTTAAAGTAAATATGTAAGTAGATCACATTTTATCCTGATAAAAAATAACTGTTAAGAAGGTTCGGATACACATTATATATATATATATATATATATATATATATATATATATATATATATATATAAAACTTTATATATATATATATATATATATATATATATATATATATATATATATAAAAAGTTGTTATGGTGAAACACACCTATTCTATAGTTAATAGACTCTCCCACCTAATATAAGTAGGAGTAGTAAGAGAAACGAGGGTCAGTCGATGTCGGATGACAGTAGTCGACAGTCGAATACGAAAGTAGTCAGCGACCACAAGATTACTCTGCATAATACCTATTATATAAAGTTCCTAACGTTTTGTACGTCGAACCTATTTAGGACCGATTTAGTACAAATACAAGCCTCCACTGCGAAATAACTAAGCAACAACTTTGGCAATGAGGATGAGATTCGAACTCACGCGAGGAAACCTGATGGAGGTGATTTTCGATATGTTTCATCTAACAACATCTGCAACGATTTTACCTGAGGTACACCGATCCAGGAGAAAAAGAAAGGCAACTGATCATTTAAAAGTGGATTCAAAATGTAGGAGATACGCTACGATGTTGCTAAAAAAATGAAGTATTTTTTTTTGTTTTTTCTTCATATTTCCTGTAAAAAATAAATAAAAAAAACTGTTTTACTCCTACAGAGTAAAGTTTTAGGAGGGGGGTGTTATGGTGAAACACACCTATTCTATAGTTAATAGACTCTCTCACCTAATATAAGTAGGAGTAGTAAGAGAAACGAGGGTCAGTCGATGTCGGACGACAGTAATCGACAGTTAGTCGAATACGAAAGTAGTCAGCGACCACAACAAGATTACTCTGTGTAATACCTATTATGTCAAGTTCCTAACGTTTTGTACGTTGAACCTATTTAGGACCGATTTAGTATAAATACAAGCCTCCACTGTGAAATAACTCCACAACAAAAGTGGACATTAAATTGTTCTGATAAGCTTTCCTAGTTGGTACCTCAACTACAAACTTAAGTGCAGTACTGTATTGGCAGTTAGGTCCCATAATTTAACTGTTGAAATTGCTAGTTGTAATCATAAGTTCTATGCTAATAGTTTCTTTTCTCTCACTCTCACTTGTGGAATTCTTTCCTGGCTTTCTGCTTTCCTGTCAATTATAACCTTCAAAATTTAAATGCAATGTCAATCATCATCTTTTGTCTCCTTGAATCTTCTTCTTTTATTGTCCTTTCTGTTTCCTACACCCTCAGTAACCAATCAATCAGTCATTAGTACCTAAACCATATGAATTTAAGTGTACTAATAAATTGGCAAATAGGTTTCATCCTTTTATTGCTGAAAGAACTAAATGTGACTGTATATTCTATTCTAATAGTTTATTTTCTCGCACTTTTCACTTGTGGAACTCTCTTCTGATTTCTTATTTCCCTGCCACCTACAATCTTCAAAAATTTAAATGCAATGTCAATCGCCATCACCTGTCTTCCTGAACCATGTTCTTTTATTGTCTTTTCTCTTCACATTCTCTTTTACTCCCAGTAACCCCTTGCATCTTAGTGGCATTATCACCTTGCTTAGGGTGAAATGATTATAACAATAAAAATAAACATTCCCTAATAGCATTTACAATGTCACATTGACCAAATGTCTTTAAATATTTATAATTATTAAAATGATTCATAGATTTAAAATGATGTTTGCAGTTACTCAGAATATGCTTATAATTACTATCACTGTCATCGGTCCAGGACTGACCTGATTTGAACTGCTTTAAAAAAAGCAAACATTACCAACAATAAAGTTTCCTTCTAATGCATTTGCACATAACCAATCAATCTATTCATACCATATGATTTGAAACAAACAGGTGCCGAGTTTTCAGTAGAATAAAAGGTTGTCCTAATTTCATAATTTCTTACTTTTCAGTAATATTCCTCTTTTTTTTTCTTTTTTTTTCTTTTTTAAATCTAACAGTATATCCTTATCCATTATGGGTAAATTTAGGCTTATTTCATCAACTGTCCAAGGTGACATGTCCATAAAAGTACATGAAACTTTAAAATATTAATTCTATTTTAATAATCTGTCATTAGTGGAAAAGATTTGAAAAGAGTGTTAGGTACATTGCTCATTGTAAAAATGTAGACATTTATGAAATAACAAAATGATATTTATTGATGAATAGAAAAAGAAGATTTGAATCCTTGCACAAGGTCATCTGTAGGAGGTCAATCACAGGCATGAAAGGAATATCTCCAAAGTCAATGATATTAAGTTGAGTATGAAAAGGTTCCATAGTCTTTAATAACACATGCCTCTATATATATATATATATATATATATATATATATATATATATATAATAAACTGTAAAAACTAAAAATGAAAATTAATCATGACATTCATTTATTTATATTGTTTTTGCAAGTTTAACAGTGGAAGCACATTCTTGTAAAATTCTGGCTATGTTGATCCTATTTTCCTGCTCCTTCAACAAGATCATAGCTTATTGTAATTTGAATGTAAAACTACCATTTCTATTTTTGAAAGAAAACAAAACTTAAATCATAGTTTTCTGTAGGATTTTTTTGTTTTGAATAAAGAGATTTTATTTTTGGAAATAACCATCTGGATTTATTTAGATTTTTAAATCATGCAATTTTGGTTGACCGACTGATTTAAATTTAATAACTTGGTATAGAGGGCTAAAAACCACAATAGTAAAAGAATTAAAGTAAACAAACAAAAGTCACAATGATTATTATCCTCTAGTACCTAAAAGTATGAAGGAAGGAAAGTCACAACTTTGGTTTCTGGGAATGATCAAAAGGTTGGTTGGAACATAGCAAACTAGTATTATATGGCCTCACATATCACATAAGAAGCTGAATTCTAACCAATTATAGACCAATGTAATGTAAACAAAAAAAATGTGAATGGCCACTTAGAAAATTGCTAATCTAAAAGGTAGGTAACTTTAAAAATTGAATTCTTAGAACATAAATTAACAACATACAATTTAGAATTTATCAGACGTTATTTCAATTCCCTAGACATGTTTTCACCACTAAAATGCATATTTACACTTTTTTTTTTTATTATTTTACTAATCCACAAATTATAAAATATTGTTGGTTACCCTGATTTTATGATTTTCAATTGCTTATATGGCCTGTTTTGCAAATGAACGCTATTAGGTAAATTTTCTACCTCATAGTCCATTGCATTTAAAGATTAAATTATAAAGTTTGTTGTAATATTTTGTTTAACAAAAATTTGGCTGTTTTAGAGGATATGTTACTAACAGTGAAAAAGTATTGACATTTTCTTTTCCTCTTGGAACTGCATAGAAAAATGGATAAAATTTGTTAATTGTATGGATTGGTTTCCTACAAAAAATTCAGTTCTCTGTATGAAACATTTTGAAGAGAAATTTATTTTGAAAGGAAAACAAAACAAACTGAATTGGGATTTACATCCAATACTTACAATACATTAAAAAAAAAAATAGGAAAACCGTGTCTTTTGCCAAATACAAGGGAATTCAGAAAGCCTCCGTAACAAAGACTGGTCCAAACTGAAGAATTACGTGATTTTATTTCAGTTGATATGATATATGATTTTACTTAATTAGAAGATGCAAAGTGTTGTCCTAACGGTTTTGAATTTAAAAAAAAAATTATATTTTAATTTATAGAATAGTCTTTGACCCTGAAACACATTTTCCATCTATAAAAGAATGTATTTGCATTATCAAAACCTTTACACCCAGCTCCAGTACAATGGAATCCCTGTAGCGTTACCTCAGTGGTTTATACATGGACATAATGCTAAACTCACAAGATATAGCATGTTAGAAAATTTTCCAAACTGCATACAAAACATGATGGAAGAACAACCATACTCAATTCTAAAAGAATTACTAAAAAGACAACATTACCAAGCAAGAAGTCAGCTTTCATTTTCTGCAGAACTAATACATTATGCCTTACTACTGCACTATATGACTCAACAAGCCTACAAATTACTTCTGGAAAAATTACCATTACCATCATTTTCTTTATTAGAGAAAATTAAAAAAAATTAATTAAACATTTTCAATGTGAAATGTTTTCCCTGGTCGTGGTAAGCAATGATAGTGATGATGCTACAGAGAAGCAGTACTTTGACTTACTTTCTCAAGGTCTTACAGTTTCATCAATCCACATGTTACAGTTCATTTGTGCTTGTTTTGCTGTACTAGACTATGCAGATAAATTTATTGTAAAACATAATGAATTCACTACAAGAGAATCTGCTGAAAGCATTTTGGAAACTTATTCTCCAAAATATGTTTTTACTTGTGAACAACACACTGAAAAAGGAATTCACTTTGCAGCAAAAATTGTTGTGAATATATTTTACAACAACAAATGAAAAGTTTTCATTGGATGAAGAATGTTTTAAAAAAAAAAGGTCAAGGTCAAAAGAAAATTGATTTATAGAGAAATTGTTGCTAAATTTTTTACTTGTATTTGTTTTGTATTACTGTTTAATTCTTTAATAACTTTTTTTTGTTTGTTTTTACTTTTCTGTTTAAAAAGAGAAAAAAAAACAATCTGTGTATTTTTGGAAGGTTTTAACATGTGTTAGATAAAACAGACATAAATTGACTATAAACGAAATAGACCTGTTAGAAATTAGCCTGAAATGTGACATTTGAGGCCTGTATATAATAGTGGACTGTGGTTAGAACAACTTTGGTTTCTGGATTGGATGAAAAATCACTAGAAAAAAACACTTTTAAAGCAAAGTAATTAACATTTTAAATTGTTTAGTAATAAAAAGTTTTAAATTATTTATTTAATATAAATTCATTTTCTTTTAAATTAAGTTTTTGCTTTTGTGATATTTTGTCTGTGTTATCTAGTCTTAAACAATTAGTTGTACTTGTTAGTTCAAGTTATTATTAAGTTTTGTTGAAAATATTTCAAGAAAATTTATCTCTATCTATAAAAGGCAGGATGTGTGTGTGTATGTGTAACAAATGCACGGCTGCAATTTTTGACGGATTTGCACCAAAATTTACATGCACATGCTCCAAGTTAGCGGGAAGGCCAAGACTGATTTTGCATTTCCCAACTCCCATTGATTTTTTCATGCTTCTATGGCAGTTTTCATGTAGTTTGCGGCCATATTGTACTGGCCAGAGTGAGAGCCTATAGCTGGCTGCCACGAATAGGCAGGAAGATTCTATTGGCCAGTGTGAAAGCCAATACCTGACTGACATGAATGTTAACTAGCATGCAAAAAAAATCGATATCTGCATTCGTCATGAGTGGGAAAAATTTAAATCTGCATGGCACTTTACTCCAATTGGCTCATTCACTTGCTTAAACTCAATGTTGATTCTGATTTCACAGAATTGGGTTGGGTGTAAAAAAGTATTTGTTGTTAACATTCTTTTTTTCATTTGGTTTTTCCAGTTACGAGTCCTTTTTTAAAGCTGATCCTTTTGTGTTCATTTTGTTTATTTTTTTTCGTAACAGATTTAATGTTTAGTATAGAGCTTAGAAAAATGAGATAGGCAAGAAGTAAGGCATGTATCAACATCAGCACGGCAAAGGGCACTCCTTTAAAGGCAAGGAAGGGCAAAAATATTTTAAGTCAAGTGATAGCGATTGCTGTATGAGTTGTACGATTTTTGAATCAAGCATGGACAACGCTGGGCCATGCTGCTAGTGTATTAATAAAGTAATATTTTAATTCATTTTATTTATAATAAAAATAATTTTAAAATGGAGATAATATTTAAATGAAGTTAATGTTATTGAAATCATAATTTATTACATTTATGAATGAAATTTTTTTACATAAAACTAATGAATGGTAATAATGTTAAAAGTAATACACAATTCTTATTCCCACTAAAATCACTAATTGACTAAATACTAGCATGAAAATCGTAAACAGTTGTTTATATTTACAACTGTTTAGTAAACAGTGCTTACTGTTCAGGCTTGATGTTACAACAGGTTAGGCTAAAATCAATGAGCCCAAGCTGGCTTCATTAGATTGTGTTCATATCACTATTATTTATTTATTTAAGTTAAGCTTTTAAGTTATAAAGTTGTAACAGAGCTATATACCTTGAAAAATAGTAAATTAAAACCACTAGAAATTTTTAAATATTTTTTTTCTTAATTGTTTGGATAGAAATGTGTTAGCCCAACTCATGTTATTAGAATGATAAATGAATGTTTTTTTATTAGTTTCAGTGGGCTAAATTTAATTTACCTTAACTAACTTCAACAATTTTTGTTCATTGTTATGATTATGAACAGTAAATGTTTTTTAGTTAACATTTAAAATTTCAATGCAGAAACTAAGCTATATTCCTTGAAAAATAGTAAATTAAAAACATGCAGTATGTTTTATTCATAATAATTTAGTCCAATATTTGTCTTCCTGAATTGAATCATAAATTATTACAAATCCAGAACAAAATATATATATATATATATATATATACACCCCACACACACATATATATATAACAAAGGCATATATAAACAGTGAAATTAATAAGAACTGGCCTAAATTGATAAAGTGGCACAATTTGACTTCTCAATTCAGGCTTGTTCTTGATTTCACTATTTAATGAAATAAAAAAATGGATAGCAACTCAAAAATGTATACACACTAAAAATAATGTTTACAGCATTAAGAAATAATGTTGGATGAAAAATAATTAAAATTTATATGATTTAAATTAGGTGTAATTTGATAGCAAGAATTGTCCCAAACATGTTTTGTTAAATAACATGGACAAGTTTTGTGTATCATTTTTTTTATTAAATCTTTCAAATTTACAAATAAGTTGTTTTGTGTTATTGGTAAATTTGCTAAAATTCATATTAACTTTTATATCATATTTCCCTGAGTACTTTTGAATGCTACAAGGATTTTTATTTGTGTATGTGTGTGTGTTTGTGGGTGTGTGTATACATATGTTTTTTATTATATATATGTATATTCAGATCTGAATATTTATATTTATATTTTATCTCTTCCTTTATATCTTGAAGTAAATAATTTGTGTGGATGCGTGTGTGTATTTTTTTTTTTAGTTACATTTATTTAAAATACGAAATTTAAAAAAAAAAAAAACAACAATCTCCATATAAAATATTGACTGCCTCATTATTGTGATAACCAGATATATTTAATAAAATTCAAATTATGTAAGGGTCAGTCATAACCCAGCACCTGAAGATCATGTTGTGCATGAAACTCCGAGTTGTGCTACTGGTGAGGATAAATATGTGTATACAAGTTGTGCAACCAGTGAGGATATATATATATATATACATACAGGGTGCTATGGATAAATTGTCATCTAAATTACACAAAAATGAAAATAACACTTAATATCTAATTTTAACAAATATATTTACCAAAATTACACAAAAATAACTTGAAATACTAAAGAGTAAATTTATTCAATTGGTTTCAATCATGGTCTCAAGACAACTTTGGAATCTCCTGCAACTCCTATGGACGGTCTCCTTGTTTAAGTTGGTGAATGCTGCCATAATCCTTGACTTCCATTCATATTTGGTATTACAAGGAGTTTTGTTGCTCTCTCAACACACCCCACACATAATAATCAAGAAGGCTGCAGTCTTAGGTGGCCAGATGTAAGGGGTGATGTGGTTGCAGAAATTGTCTGACAGCCATGACTAGATTCTTCTGCTTGTGTGGCATGGTGCAGAGTCCTGTTGCCAGACATAGGGTCTTCTAACAGCCACCTTCTTGATCCAGGGCAGCACTCCCTCCTCAAGGCACCTGATGTAGGTCTCTGTGTTGAGTTTGAGGCCCTCACCAACAAATTCAGAATTTCTGTTCTTATCAGAACAATCAGTGTGAATTTTCCAAGCTGCTGTACCTTTGGAATCACCATTAGACTCATCCAATTCTTTCTGAATCCTCTGTACTGTCCTCAGATTGATATCCAAACACTTTGAAATGTTTGTATTGGAGCTTCTGGTGTGAATGCCAAGCAGTACAGCAAACTGTTTCCAAATTTCTGGCGTAGTGAATTGTGTCATGGTGCTCTTTTTCTCACAGATAGTGTTCAACTGACCCTACTATACTGTGCAGTTAACAAAATCAAAAACAAACAACTTGCATGTGTGAAATTAAAAATATAAAATAGCGACAATTTACCCATCGCACCCTCTACATGTCATTTTTAACAAAAAGTTTTAATATGTAACAAATCTCTCAAGTGTAATAAAATCTATAATTCTTGTTGTGTCGGTTGTAATGTACCACTTTTTTCCTGACAACCTTTTGTTCATTATTAAATTTTTATGAAAGTAGATGAAATTAAAAACAACCAAACATCCTGAAGAGAGCAAGAGAAATCAATAAAAATAATGATGAAACAGATAAAAATAAACTGAAGTGCTTGAAGTGAAAAAAAATAATCATGTTGAGTAACTCTTTTAGCTTTCTACCACAACAAATTCAACAACTGATGGTTTCTTCTTTTACTCTTTCTTCTGTTGCAGTGAAGGAATTATCCATTTGTTTCTGTAAATTTTGGAAAAAAAATACTGTCTCGTCTTCATTTTTCTCAAACCTGATAGCATTAAAACCTTCAATAATTTTTTTCTTTTAACCTAAACAATAACCCTATGTTTTGTAATTTTCAAATATAAGTGGATGTTGCTTACATAAGTGGAAAGATTTAAATAAAGTTAGAAATAAAATAAAATTTCTATTTTTTACTTAAAATTAATTACACAGTACAGTGATTTGAGTACAGGTCAGGAAAAATCTTTTATAAATTTGTTTCTCAGAGTTGCTACACATATTACTTTAATAACATCAATTTTTATATTTATTTATTTTTATTTGTTATTTTAGTAACATATAAAAGTGGACTCATGGTAGCATAATGGATAGCGGCTTGGATTGAGGACTTGGAATGTCAAGTTCAAATTCATTACATTTACTTATGTGTTAATACCCTAATCTAATAAGATATGAATCCATCTCCCCCCCCCAGCTATGAGAAATAGCAGGACAGACAGGGCTCTATAACCTTGGTTGGCAACCAGTGTAGGAAAACTCTGAATTCAAACCACCTGCTGCCTTGTATGTCTTGCCTCTTTAACTTCTTAGAGGACGGACGAGGTAACCTCAGCATCTTGGTGGAAAAGGAACTGGTAAACCATTGTACTATTCTGCTTTGAATGTCACCATAAACCACAACTGTGAGATGGAGGGGAGTGGTGACCACAGTGGTGCAAAAAGCCCTAACTGAATAAATAATGATGATAAATTAAAAGTGGATACAATGTAAGCTGTAAACATTATGTAAGCTAATTTTGTTTTAATCATTTCACACAAAGCAAGGCAATAAAGCTACTAACATACAAGGGGTTACTGAGTGTGAGAGAATATGAGAAAAAAACACTATTATAAAGAGAGAACAAAATAGGAATTAAAAAAAAACAGAAAATAATGATTGATATTGCATTTAAATTTTCAAAGTTGCCTGAGAAGCAAGAAGCTGGAAGAGAGTTCCAAAACTGAGAAGTACAAGAGAAGAAACTGTTAGTAGAGAAATTATGGTTGCATCTAGCCATTTCAACTGTAAAATGGTGAGACCTTGCTGCCAATTTAATACTATGCTTGAATTCATACAGTCTAGTTGTTTTGGTGTCCTTGTTTGTTGAAGGATCATATAATTTAAATAAGGTGTATTTTAGCAGCAATAATTTTCTCAGAGATGTTTTGTTTAAATAATATGGGCAAGTTCTGTCTATCAATGTTTTTATTAAATCTTTCAAATTTCCGAATAAGTTGTTTTGTTTTATTGGTAAATTTGCCAAAATTCATATTAACTTTTATTTTATATTATTTTTCGCCCCCTGAGTACTTTTAAATGTTCCCCCCATACATTTTCAAGGATTGTTCTGTATAGAGATACACAACTGATTTTCAATTTTGGCATTCTCATGTTTGATGGAATCAATTTCAAGTCACTCGAGGTGGTGTCATATCAACAGTTAAACTGAAATTTTGTGTGTGCATGTGCTTTTTTTTTAAAAGCACATTTCACTATAATGGAGAAAGACATCTTATTTAATGTGAACTGCTTCTCTTTTATTACAATAGGCTTCAGAATTTGAAGTCTTTCTTTGCACTGTGTCTTCTATAAAATTTTGATGTTATCAACTAAAATTTGGTTAATGTTAATATTATTTTGTTATTTTTCATAGAGAGAGTGAGAAAGAGATATCCATCATTACTTACCATCATATGTTTGCTTCATGAATGTGTGATACATGAGGGAGCTCCATGTTTATAGCAGATTTGCCAGTGATTGAGATTCAGTGATTTACTGATCAGTAAAGAGAGGCTTTTCTGTAGGAGATGCAGGCATGATATTTTCTAAAATTGCTAAATTTATAATGCTGTCTACTCTGATCTACTCTGAGTTTGCAGAGTGATTCATTTAGTCAAGGCAATCTGTAGAGTAAGTGCCAGGACTGCCCAACAAACAGAATTGACAAAGTTTGCAATAAACAATAACAAGAAAAGAAAAGAACAGAGCAAAAATAATATAAAGCAAACAAACAATATATGCAAAGCAAATTAACAGTAATAAGGCAAATCAATAGTAATAAGGCAAAAAGTTCACAAACTAAGAATTGGGGTTGACACCAAAGAGCAAATTCAGATAAATGAATGTAACATTCTGACTTCAAGACAAGACAGACCAGGACTGAGTCAGATGAGACCGAGAAGTGGCCTACTTTATTGGCTAAGAAGAAATACCAGCATACATTTGTGTGGTTTTGCCTATAAATTGGGAAGGGGAAAGTGTTTTTTAATCATTCCCAACACAGGATTGGAATCAACACAATCACCTGGAAAAGCAGCCTTATTATGGTAGATATCACAGGTAATGAAAGTCCTTTTTAGGGAAGTCCTGTATCTCTTTTGTAGTGTTCCTCAGTTGCATTGAACACAGGCCAGCTCACAGAAGGATTGACTCTTTGGAAGTTAAATGGTTTTCCCTTTTTAATATATGGTCAGCACAATACAGAATGTTATGTTTACCAATGTTTTAATGTTGCATGCACTGGCACTTTTGTGGATTGATGTTTGTGATAAAGTTGCTTGAGCATACTTTGAGAATAGCACAACAGCAATGCTACTGTAAGCTTTTGAGGAGGCTCAGGTGATGCAGGTATGATTCATTACTATAGAAAAGAGTGAATTGCACATGTTATGGGGTCCTCCCCTTTTTCATATAAGTGAACTCGACCAGAGTGTTACTTGGACTGCTGCCGTTAAATAACCAGAGTCAGTCAGAATATATATAGAGAGAGGGAGTGAGCAGAGATTGTGATTGAGTTGGAGGTAAAGTAATAGTGTGAGGTAACCGCTTGTAGAAGTCAGTTACCAGTACGTAGATTCTAAGGAAGTCCTACTTCGAGACTATATATATATATATATATATATATTATTGCTACTAACCATGTTCCTGGATTTACTAACAGTATTACCCATTGTATTATTGTGTAAATACATTTAATTTCTTATATTTAATTCCTGCGTTTGTCATTCATTGGAGACCGAATTTCATCTCGGAATCCACAACAGCACATTAGCTTTATAAACCTTTAATTTGGTGTTTTTATGTATATGGTCAATTTGAAAGCACCAATTCTCATTTGATTACCTTCTTAATTTAAGCACAGTCAAGTCTGATCAGTAAATAGCTGAATTGAACTGCTTCGGAACACCAGCTGCTATAAGTAACATATAGAATACTAGACAAAAATTAGTAAATCAATATACTCTTTTTCTCATATACATATGGGATTATGTATATTTCTCTCTTGCTTTATACGAGGGCCAATGTTCTCAGTTGATATGAAGTGGAAAGTCTATATTGAATCCATTGCTAGGTCAGAATGTTGGTTCACTGTGTCATGCAAGACAATTTTTCTCTCCAGAATCTATCATACATATCTATAAGTCTATCATCCGTCTGTGCTTAGAATATTGCTGTCACACATGGTCAAGTGCCCCTGGTATTTACCTTCAGCTCCTTGATAAAACTCCAAAGAAGAATCAGCAATTTTACCAGTTCTCATCTGGCAGCTCGGCTTCATTCATTTTCCCACTGTTGCCCCTCTGTGCCATTTCTATAAATACTTTCATGGTAATTGTTTGGATGAACTCTTCACTGTAGTACCTAGACTTTTTGAATTTAAGCACAGCACTAGACTGGTGTCAAGATCTCATCAATTTACAATTCAGCTGGTTAGATGTAATCGTAAATTCTATGCTAACAGTTCTTGCACTTCTCACTTATGGAACTCTCTTCCGAAAAAATGCTTTCCAGCCAACTTAAATCTCCAAAAATTTAAATGCAATGTTAATCGCTATCTACTGTCTACCTGATTACTTCTTTTCTATTCCCACTCATTATTAATGTTTATGTTTCTAATTCTTTTACACATAGTAACCCTGATGTGAAGTCGAAGTTTAGCACTAGTCAGTCGCTAAGCTTGTCTTCGTCACATGTTATTCTCAGTGACCAGTTATATAGGTTTTCTCTTGCACTTATGCAAATTAGGCATATTAATTTGCCAGTGTCACTACATCTCCCTGAAATGTATAGGTTTTATACCTCTAGTAGTTCTTGTACTTCTTCTCGTGATAGTTTCATTACTTTGCTCTACTTCTCTCTCTCCCGTATTTCTTTTTCTGTGAGACCTAGATCTGTCCCACGCTAAGCTGTAATCATAGGCATCTTCTTGCATTATTTGATCTTCATCCGAACTTTCAAACTCATTTTGTCCCACTCCCATTTCGTCTTCTGATGTTTCATTCTGTAATGGTTGTTCTAATAAATCATTAACAGACAGAATCGTAGACATTTCTTTATCATTTTGCTCTTCATATTCACCTTCATATTTGATCTGCATGGGCTAATACACTATTGCCGTTTTCTCTATTTATTATAGCTGTATTGTGGCCTTTCTGCATGATAAATTCTGCCCTTTCCGGATTTGCTTCTTTGTTCTTTTTGTACCACATTTTTTCATTTGTGGAATATAACATCGTTAGCGGAGCTCGAATTTGTCTTCCCATTAAAGCTGATGGGCTTTCTAGTCTTTCAGCATGTGGTATCGTGCGATAACTTAAAAGCAGCCTCGGTAGAAAAACTTCTACTTTTTCTTTTTGCTGAGAGCATGCTTTTAGCCCCTTTTTTACGGTCTGTACCATTCTTTCTGCTAATCTGTTTGATTGAGGGTGATATGGGGGTGTCTTATATGGTTTACATCCTATTTTTTCTAACCATAAATTAAGATCTTCATCACAAAATTCTAGTGCGTTGTCAGATACCAGGGTTTTTGGTATGCCGTTTCTGGAAAATATGACCCTTAGAATCTATTTTATTGTAGAACTTTTCTTGTCTGGCACCCGAATTATTTCAGGCCAGCCTGAAAAAGAGTCTACTAGAATTAATAAGAGTCCCACTCCAGTAATATACGCATGATCCATATGCACCCAACTCCATGGCTCCACTTCTCTGGGCCACGAATGTAAAGTAGTCTGTGTAAAGTTTCTTAATTCTTTACATTTTTTGCACCTTTTTATATATTCTTTGACATCTCGTGAATATCCCGGCCACTATGCTTCTAATTTTATGCTTTTTTGTGTGGCCGCTACTCCACAGTGTATATCATCATGTACACTTTCTATTACCAATTTTCTTTGTGTTTCTGGGGGAACTACCAGATCCCCATTACAAATCACTCCATGTTCTATCATTGATTTCTGTCTTATTTCTTTGTAAGGTCTTTCCGCCCTAGAAACAATTTCCTCATGAGTTTTTTCTTATTCTCAATATTATCCTACTTAGTACTGGATCATGTCTAGTTTCCGCAGCCATTCTATCTAAAGACAAAACATCAGTCTCTACCCAATGTAAGAATGCATCTTCAAATTCTTCTGTTTTATCTTTTGACTCCTTGTAAAATTGCAATTTTGATAGTGCATCTACGTATGGAATTGAATTTCCTTTGACATATTCTATATCAAAGTCAAATGCCATTAATCTTATTGCCCATCTTAGTATCCTCAATGTCATGACTTTGGGTAATTCTTTCCTTGGGTTAAATATAAACTCTAATGGTCTATGATCACTTCTTAACAGAATTTTTTTCCAATTAAAAATTGTCAGGCTCTAGTAGTTGTCCACACAATAGCCAATGCTTCTCTATATTTGAATAATTAAATTCGGTGTTCGTTAGTTTTCTTGATAAATACATTATTGGATGTCCTTCTTGTGATAAATATTCCCAATATCGAATGTTTGCTTGCATCTATGGTTAACGTAATGTCCTTTTTTGGATCAAACATTTTTACTACTGGTTTATTTGCTATAATTACTTTTAATCTATCAAAAGCTTTTTGTTGTTCCTCTGACCAAATAAATTCAACATTCTTTTTTCTTAAATTTGCAAACGGTTCAGTCAAGTCCATGTATTTTGGTAAATATCGCCTGTAAAAATTCACCAATCCCAAAAAAACGCCAGTTCTTTTTTTTTTTTGTTTGTAGTGTAGCTACTTTTAGTATTTTTTTCTATCAAGGCTTGGTCTGGTGATATACCTTCTTTGGAAATGGAATAACCTAAAAAAGATATTTTACTACAATTACTTACGCATTTTTTCTCATTTATTGTCATTCCAGTATTTCTTAATCTATTCAAGATTATGTCAGTTTTCTTTTTTAATTCATTTTCATTAGTAGCTCCTATGCATATATCGTCTTGGTAACAAATCATATTTTTTATATTTTCTAAAACCTGTTGGATGACCCTTTGAAATATAGTGCTTGTGTGTTTTTATTTCATATTGCATCCTTTTCCATCTTAGTAACCCTATTGGCGTATTTATCGTGGTTACTTCTTTGAAGTTATCATCTATTGGTATATGGTGGTATGCCGTTTTTAAATCTATTTTTGTAAAAACGCTCATTCCTGCCAGTGCATGTAATGCAACTTCAACATTCGGTATAGGATATGAATCCGAACAAACTTTGTGATTTACGCCTATTTTGTAATCTCCACAAATACCTAAATCACCATCTGTCTTCCTCAAAACTACAATGGGTGATGCCCACTTGCTACCCCCAGGGGGAACATGTTCAAGAAGGTCTTGTTCTATTAATTTTCGTAATTTTGTTACTACTAATGGCAACAAATGTACTGGTAATTTTCGTGCCTCATAATAAGAGGGGGAAACATTTTCTTTTAATTTTAAACTCGCTTTATAGTTTTTTAACTTTCCGGTTTTTTCCATTTTTATCTCATTAATTAATTTGGTAGAATTTATGTTAAGCACGTCGTTTCCAAGAAGTCCGTGGTTCTTTTTATAACTTGTGACAATTATAGATATTACTTCAAATTTATCTTTTAACTCCAAGGAACCTTCAAAGTATCCTAAAGTTTTTATGACTGACCCATCAAATTGGCAGAGTTGTAAACTGCTCTTTCGTAAAGGTGGCTTTCCAATGCGTTCCCCAAAATTTTTTGGTATCAGTGTTACTTCACTCCCAGTATCAATTTGCATATCTAAATTGCAGTTGTTGATTTTAACCTTTAGTATAATGTCTTTTTTCTTTTGTTCAATTTTTTCTATATTCTTATTTTTTAATGTGAAGACTTCCATATTGGTTTTGTTTTCTTCAACTCTTTCAACGTTTGTCTTTTTGAATTTGCATACTGCTTGAAAGTGGTTCTTTTTTAAACAATTTGTATAGGTTTTTTCAAACGCTGGGCATTTTTCCCTTTTTATTTCATGTTCACGTCCACAATACAAACATTTTCTTATCTTTTTTAACATGTACGTATCAGTGAATATTTGTTTGCTGGGTTGACTTTTATGATGGTTGTATTTCTGTATTAATTCTTGTTGCTGGAAAAAGTCAATGCATGTATTTAAAGACCTATTTGTAGTTGTTCCATTATTTTATATCGGTGTGATGCATTGCACATACTTTCAATTAACCTTAATTGAATCAAGTCCTCTTCAATAGTCTGTCTTCTCTGAGTTTTTCAAATTCGCAATATCTACTTGCATTTCCTAGACGGTGTAGATATTTTATAATTGGTTTGTCAATTTCTTGTTTCATCAACATGAACTTCATTCTTTCTGCCACTACCAGCCTTTTCTTGGGTCTCATATTTCTCCTTATAATCTGACTTATTTTTTCGAAAGTCAGGTCTTCCAAGTTTGTGGGATATGCCATGGTGGAGACTTTCATTATCGCCTCGCATCCAGCTGTAGCCAAAAATAAATCCATAATTTCATTTTTGCCTCCCTTCTCCTTGTTGTCTTTCAGCTTTTTACTTCTTGCACTGGCAGAAAAACAGTGAATCCATGCATCCACGAAATCTGAATCTTCTAGAGACAAACTGGATCCTATTGGCGACGCCATTGATGTGAAGTCGAAGTTTAGCACTAGTCATTCGCTAAGCTTGTCTTCGTCCCACGTTATTCTCAGTGACGAGTTATATAGGCTTTCTCTTGCACATATGCAAATTAGGCATATTAATTTGCCAGTGTCACTACAAACCCCTTGTGTCTCAGTGGCTTTATTGCCTCCCTGGGGTGAAATTGATTAAAAAAGAATATAATAAAAGTAAAAACAAATTATTTTTTTAATCAATTGATTTCATATTTGCTATCCTTTTATCTTTATGAGATCAAACATTTTCATTATTCAATGCATTTTTCAGACTATTATTTCTATCTTATTTTTTTGATACACTCTTTCAGCTTTTTATTCAGCAATGAGATTAAAAAAATTAAAAATGGGAATTGATGTATAAAGAGCTTTTAAAGATCACCAAATACAACATACACAAGCTTCTTAAGGGTGTGGATACACATGAAAGTAGTGTATTATCATGATTGTTTTTTTTTTCTTCTCATAGTGAATTCCATAATGCCTGTAATATTGGAAGTATATAGTTTCCAAAATGATAAAACAGTGTTATATGAGAGTGCAGTTTTTTACTGCAGGTTCAGTACTTAATATACTATTACTGCCATAAACACAGCACGAGAATAACAGTATAACTACAACTGAATTGTACTAGTAATATTACTATAATACTTTTAGAAGAGAAATAGTTGTACTCATTTTAGCAATACTAGAAGAATTTAAGTATGTTGCAGTAATCTACTCTTAACCTTTACTATAAACCAGAAATTTTACACTGCACAAAGGCAATAGTACACTTTTAGTGTTGCTTTCTTTGTTTACTCTTTTTAAACAATCCTTGGTGTTTCCCTTTCAGATTCAAGCTTTTCTTTCTTTCTCTGAATATGTGGGTGTAAACACAGTTTATACAGAGAATGCTTGTCATTTCCTTCTCTTCAATAAACAATCAAAATAGTTTGATTAACAACAAAGGCAAATCAGAAAAAAAGTAGATCACTGACTAATAAAAGAAAATGTCCAGGCAATCAATCAGGCTTGTTATAATATAAAAAAGAGTGGAGAGAGAAAAAAATATATGCTATTCATTATTTTTTATTTTATTTTTGCATTGATGATTATTCATATGAAGTGGTCATGTGTACTGGTTAATATTTGCTTTCAGACAAGGAAGAGAAGTTAAATTATTACAGCAAATATAGAATCAAGAAACAGGTGACTCAATTAAGAGTTCTGACCCATTTTAATTAATATTTTCTCATAGTTTAAAGTTAATACTTTGCTTTTAGGAAATCAGAGATTTTACAAGCATAAAATTGGAAAGATAATATATTTTTTAATTTTTTGATTTTGATTAATGACTTAAAAGCTTCTGTGGTATCAAGTTTAGGCAATCCATGGTTTGGAAAGATAGCTTGTTATAGGAGAAGCAATTGAACCTTTTCAAGATTTTGACTATACAGATATATCTTTTTCACCAGATCTGTACATTACAAGCACAATCAAAACTAGATGTAGCAAAGGACAATAAAGAGTTAAAATCTACTTAACATTGGTAACTGATCAACTGACCACACATACAAACACACACACATGGTCTGAAGATTGCGCTCAAGCATGAAATAGACTGTTGCATCTCAATGTTCACATCAGTGTCCACTTTTATAATTTATATTTACACATACTCTATCGCTGATATTGAGCATTTTTAACCATAAATATAGTATACCTTACAATTATATTTTAATTATGTATATGTATATTGTTGTGTTGTGTAAAGTTCGCATGGGTACGCAGTGTAGTCAAGTAAAGATAACTACTGCCTGAGTGCAGAAAGCTTCCTACTTATATATAATCTAATTTGCATATCACCACATCTGCCCTTGGTAGATCTTCTACTTCTATAAACCACTCCTGGAGGTGTACCGCTTGTCTCATAGTGATTGCTTAGATTCCTCTTTCTGGGGGATCCCAGTCTTACCGGATTTTCTTCACTTGAACCTTCCTCATGTTCTTCATTATAACTGGACACACTTATTCTCTCCTCCCCTTCACCCTCAAAATCTTGGTGATCATCCTGATCCCTCTCTTCTGAACCAGGCTCTTGCTCCATTTCAATATCTTTTGGCTCTCTCCGCAATCTAAATGGGTCTTCATAAGCTAATATGCCCTCTCTATTTTTTGTTAATATTGCTGTATTAAATCCTTTTTACACTACAAATTTTGCTTTCTCAGGACTCAAATCCTTATTCCTATTGTACCATACATTCCCATTTATTGAGAAGGACATGGTTATTGAGGCTCTAAATTGCTTCTCCCATCAATGCCGAGAGACTTTGTGTTCTTCCTGCATGTGGGATAGTCCTGTAACTTAAAAGTAATCTTGGCAGATAACTTTCTATCTAGGCTGCAATTCCCTGGAGAGAATGTTTTCAATCCAACTTTTATCATCTGGACCATCCCCTCTGCAATTCGATTTGATTGAGTATGGTATGGGGTGTTTTGTATGGCCTACATCCAATTCATGTTAACCACGTACACAAGCTTTATTCAGCAAACTCTATTGTATTATCCAACACCAATGTCTTGGGCACTCCATTCCTCAAAAATACTACTCTTAACACCTGTTTTACAGTACTTGCTTTTCTGTCCAAAACTTTAACCACTTCAGGCCAACCTGAATATAGATCTACCATATCCAAAGAAACATTATTGAAAAAGACTTTCAGGTTAATAAAATTAAATTTTATCAACATTCATATGCCATTCTAAGAGAAAAAGATTGATCAAAAATATGTTAAAAACATTCAATTGACTAGTTTTAGGAAATAAATGTGAAATCTGTTTGTTTGCAAAAGAAATGAAGAAGAAAATAACGAAATACTACATAATGTCTGAAATCTATTTGTTTCAGTTTCCCCACCCCCCAAAAAAATTTTAGTGGTAAAATTAAGTTAGCAACAAAATAGTGAGTAAAAATAAAAATAGTTACTAGTTTTGACTTAATGCTAAATTTTATGAAGTCTGAATTTTTGTAAGGGTTTTCTAAGCTAGTACACCAATCACAAAATAAAGTTGTTGTAAACAAGAAAAATGAATGAAGAATTTTTTTTTATGAATAAATTTGTTTTTTATCTAAAGAATGCACCTAAATTAGATATTAAGAATAATTAAAATAGTTCTTAATTTCACTTTTAAAATATGTATATTTCCAGATATGCAAATTTCTAGTGTATTGTTTGTTTTCTACAAATAAAATTATGTTTCTATCTAGTGAATACACCTAAAATTAGATATTAAAAAAAACAAAGTAAATTTAATCATCTTAGTTTTAAAATGTGTATATTTTCAAAACTGCAAGTTATTTTTTTAAACCTAAAGTAAAAATTATTCTTTTTTATCCACTAGTCAGTGTCAGACAGTAGTTTCAATAATTTGAAAGTTCTTTTACCATGCACTTATTCAGTTGCTTTTTTCTTTTCTTTTTTTTTTTGCTTACTTTATAATTTTTGAAGGAATTTGCTTTCTCAGGTCAGAGAAGAAATGAACATCTTCCTGCTTGTAGTTTAAGGTGTCTTCTAATTGAGTGTACAATTTCAAGAATATTGATAAAGATTGGTCACTTTGATTTTGCAAAACAATGTAACGTGTAAAAATTTAGTCTCAAAAAAAAATTATATTTCACATTTTCAGCTGTTCAAAGCAAAATACCATTTTAACTCGCTGTAAAAAAAATAATTCAATGAATAAAAGCACATACAAATTACATATTTAGAAAGATTATTTTATTTACTTGCCAGCCATATGAATATTTTTAAGATTGGATCAGAAATACACAAGAATTTGCGAGTTGAACGGACTAAGTTGCATATTTATCACTCTCAAATGAAATCAGATATCAACTGGAAATGCTATCATTACACAAGAAAATGAATGGCTTCTTTAGAAAGCAAAAATAGTAAATTAAAAACCAAATCAAAAACCGTGGTATCAAGGGAAAAAAAATATGGAAACTGATACCAAAACTTAAATTGCCAAACCAACCAACTCTATTCATCTCATGTTCTTTGTCACAAAACAAAAACATTTACATAAACTCTCTGTAGTAGTGTATGTCTGTCTCCACATTAGTCTTAGGAGTATTAAATCTCTGAATTAATTCTAGCTGTTGTAAAAATTCAAAATTCATTTCAATATTCATGTTCTGGACTTGAAGTTGTTCTAAAATTTTGTACTAACTTGAGGTGTCATACAGTTCTTCAATTCTTAACTGTATTAATTCCTCTTGTATAGACAATAGTCCTGTACTCAACTTTTTGAATTACCAGTACCTTGATGCTTCTTTTAGCCTGTGAATATACTGTCTAATGGTTTCATCTGGGTTCTGTTGATTTCAAGAAACTTCATCCTCTCAGCTATGACCAGTTTCTTCTTTGGATGTATATTTGTTTGTACAGTGTTGGTAATTTCTTCAAATGTCAAGTCATCTAGCATCTTTGGATAGATCATTACAAAGATCTTTTTTACGACCTTACAATTGGCTGATGCTAGAAATAAATCCGTTATGTCATTTACTCCTCCTCTATCTTTGTTGTCACTCAATTTCTTGACTCTTGCCAATGGCGCGAAACATCTCATCTAAGACTCAACAAGCTCTCAATCCTCTAACGTCATTAGATATCCTATTATTGATGCTATGTTGTTGTGTCATGTAAAGTTCTCACAAGTATTGTCAAGGAATGATAACTACATCCTGAGTGTAGAAAGCTTCCCACTGATATATAATCTAATTTGCATATATATATATATATATATATATATAGTGCAATAGATAAATTGTTGACTTCAGAATCTCCTGCAACTCCTCTGGACAGTCTCCTTGTTTAAGTTGGTGAATGCTGCCATAATCTTTGACTTTGGTTCATCATTCATTTTACATGAGTTTTGTTACTCTTTTGCTCAACTGCACCCTACACATAATAACCAAGAGAGTTGCAGTTTGGGTAGTTAGGTGACAAGATGTAAGGGGTGATGTGGATCCAGAAATTGTCTGACAGCTATGTCTGGATTCTTCTGCTTGTGTGGCATGGTGCAGAGTCCTGTTGCCAGACATAGGGTCTTCCAGTAGCCACCCTCTTGACCCAGAGCAGCACTACCTCCTGAAGGCACTTGATGTAGGTTTCCATGTTGAGTCTGAGGCCCTGTTGGAAGATGAATTCAGCCATAATGTTTCTATCACAAATCAACAATCCAAAAACCTTCATAATCACCATTAGACTCATCCAACTCTTTTGCACTGTCCTCAGATTGACGCCCAAACACTCTGAAATGTTTGTATTAGAGCTTCCAGAGTAAATGCCAAGCAGTACAGCATGCGTTTTCCAAATTTTTGGCAAAGTGAATTGCATCATTTTCTCATAGACAGTGCCCAACTGACTCTACTATACTGTGCAGTTGACAAAATCAAAGATACCCATGCACGGAATTAAAAATATAAAATGGCAACAATTTACCCATTGCACTCTGTATATATATCACATATGTCTTCTTTTTTTTTTTTTTTAACTCTACTGCAAAATAAATTATCAACAATCTCATGTTGACTCCAACTACACCTATCCGACATTAATTTCTCCAGTGGAATGTGAGATGATGGATTTGTAATGTCAAGTAGAATATTTATATTGTAAGGTCAGCTTTAATTGTCCTTAGGCATGAAATTTCTGGCAAATCCCCTTTCTTGTTGGATGGTCTGAAGCATTTCTCTAAAGCTTTTCTCACTGATGTTTATTTAGGCAGTTTCATTATGTCCTAAGAAAGTGAACCTTCTTTTGATGGTTTTGCTTTCAGGTTCACAT
Source organism: Acanthosepion pharaonis (assembly GCA_903632075.3). NCBI lineage: Eukaryota > Metazoa > Mollusca > Cephalopoda > Sepiida > Sepiidae > Acanthosepion > Acanthosepion pharaonis. Next base: position 2,088,993 of record CAHIKZ030002236.1, on the reverse strand, counting down.
TTTGTCTTATAGTGTACGCATTCATTCGAGATCTTGTAAGGCCAGCAGTTATTCAGGGCAATTATAAGTTATATATTTTAGGAAACCACCTTCAGAAATGCACATCTCTCATTGATAAGGCCCCCAATGAAAGACATGCATTTCTTAAATAGGATAATTAAACATGGCTTTTTGCAATGCCTAATGGGGAAAAAATGCATGCTACGATATAAAAGAAATACAGTTTCAATTCCTGTTGAGAGGCATATATCCTTCTTTATGTATGTCTTGTACTTGGTGTCATCCCAGAAAGTCAAAAGACCTCGGAAACCCAAGGGTTGACCTAGAAATTTGACCTCAAAGATATTAAATGTAGAATTGGGCTTCAATGGGTGTCTGTGGATACACCAATATAAACAAGACAGGAACCTAGCTGAACTTAGAATATACACATACAAAACAACCAGATGATATATAAATGCTTGCCTGACCTATGAAGGGAGGAGAATCCCTCACAACCTTGCAAGAAGAAGATAAAATGTTCCAAGAAAAACCTCAAGCCACAAATACTTGATTTGGCCTATGTTAATTTGACAGAGTTCAGATATGAAGAAGCAAGCAGTTTAGATATGAAAGATTTGATCTTGTATTCTTATCAGTCATTAATGTCATTATACATGCATTCACCTGTACAAATAATAGCTCTGAACATTATATGAATTTACAAGTCTGCCAACATTTTCTGATTATTCCATTTTCTTTTTCTCTCTCCATATGATTGGTTGCAACTATGTGATTGGCCCTAATATGGCATCTCATCTACAGTCGTTCTCTCACAGATGTGCTGTCACCTCCCTCTGTCTTTTCTACAAATACTTTCACGGTAACTCCTCCAATGAGCTACTTTTGCTAGTTCCCAGACTGCATGAATTTAAACATGCTACTAGGCTGGCATCTTGGTCCCACCCTTTCACTGTCGAAACCCCCACCCCCATGTTGTTTTTTCTTGTGTTTTTTAAATGTGGCTGTCTCTTCTACTCCAATAGTTTCATTGTCTCGCACCTCCCGTCTGTGGAATTCCCTTCCTATTACTTGTTTCCCTGATAACTATAATCTCCAATTATTCAAATGTAATGTCAATTGACATCTCCAGATGCCTTGATATTCCCTGTCCATCCTTTTCTCTATCATGCCTCTTTACTCTTGCTCCCATTCTCTGTAACCCCTTGCATGTTAGTGGCATCCTGCTATGCTTGGGGTGAAATGCTTAAAAAAAAAACAACAAACAAACAAACAAAAAAAACAAACAAAATAAAACATTTTTCTGGAAGAAATCTTTGAATTTGAAGACATTTATTCTGATTTTTAAAATCAGATACTCTCTTTGACAAGTTAAAATTAACAAATTCCACATTCTTCTAGGCATTGAAATATTCTTAAATGCTTAAAAGTTATAAATTTTGGCCTTTGCTCACTTGAGGTATTGCTTCGTTTCCAAATATAAAACTAGTATC
>CAHIKZ030002236.1:2037500-2082500 GCA_903632075.3 Acanthosepion pharaonis | reverse complement strand
AAGTCTTCCCCAAATATCCCTATAAATTGTGCCTCTTACTATGAAAATCTCTAGCTTGAGTGGCTGTTGGGTCTTGTACAGGGTGAAGAGGATGCTTCCCCGATCATTACAATCTTTAGCCTGATGTAACCAGCTCCATGTATACTCTGCCATAATATATGACAACATCATCACAAATAACATAAGAAGTCAAGTAAAAAGTGATACTTTGAGAGCCAATATTTGGGGGGAAGGTCTGAGAATGTTGATTTGGTTTGGTTTGATTTGTTTTATGGCATATCAACATCTATGTTTTATTTAATGTTGACAAAATTTTTATTGCTAGTAATATTTTAATATTTTGTTTTTCCAAAAATGTATCGCTGGTAATATTTTTTTCAAAAATGTATCGCTGGTAATATTTTTTTTCTTCAAAAATTTATTGCTGGTAATAATTTTTTTCTTCAAAAATTTATTGCTGGTAATAATTTTTTACAAAGTATTTCTGGTATTAAGACCTATTTTTACACTTTCATAGTGTTTTGACCCCAGTTTGGGGGTTAACTATTTCCCCATAGCTAGGACCCTAACAGGTGCTACCACCCCAGATCAGGGTGGACCTAGGAAAACCAGCTATTAAGAGGTGGTTCCACGCTCTTCAAACCACCTGATCTGAGACTTTGCTGTTGGAGGTAGTTTATTGTTTACCCAGGATGTGGATGTAGTTTAGCATCTTACCCAGGATGCTGAGAATGTTGAATGCTAAAGGGTTAAACCTTAAAATATTAACATTCTTATATTGTATGCTTACCATTCCTTTGCCCATTGGTGGAGGTTTACTTTCAGTAAATGGAGCAACGTTGGAAACGGTCACCCATGCACGTGATACCTTCTTGCCAAAAAACACAACATGATAAAATTTCTGTATAAAATAAAAAAAGTGGTAACAGTTAAAAGATTAAAAATGACACAAATTTCATCATATATATTTTATATTATTAAATAAGGAAAATGTAGTAAAATCAATAAACAGAACATTTAGCTTCATCAGAAAATTTATGAAAGTGAAATAATGCATAGATATGATTCAATTTTTTTTTGGTTGAGTAGATATCAAATGTATATCGTATGACATTAGTATTTGTATATGTAGTAATTTTTAAATTCTATATTTTGTTTTCATTGGTTTACTTTATATCACATGTATATCTGGTTTGAAATTGTCTAATTTATTCATTTCATCAAATCTTAATTTATATAAATTTTTTCTACAAATACACTTCAAGCCTGTATTGAAGGGTTTAAACACTTCAAAAATATATTTTATGGTGCAAATTAAAATTTGATTGATTTGCTATTTTAAAGTTCTTTTTTATTTTCAAGTATTGAAATAATCAGCACTGCAATCTGCTATTGTAGAATATTTAATCAGTCTGTACGAAGCAAAAGTTCTTTTGCTAAACATTTTCTGTTTTTTTTTTTTCGGTCATGTTCTAAAATGGCTGACATGTTCAGTTAGGCTCATATCAGAAGATGATGGAGTTATGAGTCTTACTTGATGATTTTCTGGATTTGCCATTCTTGTATTTATAGAGAATCATCCACTATGAAATAGGTGTTTTTTTTGGGGGGGGGATAACTAAGTGTATATTGGAAGAATGCAGAGACTGGATATGTATTTTTCGGAATTCCACCTTATTTTTGGAAATTTTAAATGTCCACTATTCCATGTTGTTTTCCACATCATAAACAGAAGTCTACCATTATTTACTGTTGGACTGATGTCCTCATCATTATTATCATGTTTCAAATTGTTGCACCCTCCAGTCTACTTCAGCTGTCTGTCAATCCAGGTAACATACTGAACCCTTTATTTAATCTACAGGGGTAGATTGTTCTCATTCTGCTGTCTATATCTAGGGATATCTTTGTCTTGTTCTTTTTAGTACTGCTCAATTATTGCTTATCTTGCTTCTACCAAGTTTGAACTACTTGACACACTGATTGAACTCACAATTACTATGCAACCAAAATCATGAATCAACACTTTAATTTTCTAAGCTATAATAACAAAAAAGATGAGGACATTAGTCTAAGTGTAAATAATGTAAATAATCATAACTCCTCATCCCAAAACTTTACACAGAAGATATCTACCATGTTTGATAGTGGGATGCAGATGATTCATATGAAATCCTTTGTTTAAGATTTCATCAATCATTTTCACAATGTAAAAAAGTGAGCAAATGATGATATACCTATTACTGTCAGTCTTGTCAAGAGTAAAAGCTAAAACAACTTTTCCTGAGCCTATCAACTCAATGAATATCTAGACTGCAGTTGGTAATCACTTAAAATATAAAATCTGCAAACGTAATACAAATTTTGGTTGCAGTTGTGGTTGTGAAAGTCATGCTAACACATTTTTTTTAAAAATATTGTCATATAAGTTATTTTGATCAAGGTCTTGTCACAGGATCCCAGTTACATGACAAAGAACAGAGAGAAATAAGTAGGGCGAGACTGTATAAGTAACACTTATGCCTTTAAAGAAAACATATATCCAAATCCTTTTGTAATGTTATATTAATTACATTGATGAAGATCTTGTCACTAGTTTCTTAGACTACACTTATAGTAGAGTGTATATTGGTATGTCATGCGAATACTCTTAGAAAAAGCCTATGTTCAACTCAAACTTTTTTTGTCATGTTATATTAATATTCTTAATGTTATTAGCCTAGGGAGGTGAACACAGTGCCCAGCACCTTTCGAAAATGCATATAAAACCACACCATTGGTTGACCCAAGCCTTGTGAGTGAAAATATGTAGACAGAACTGATCAGAAGCCATCAAGGGTTGTGTTAGCACAAAGTCAAAAGTTATCTGATATGATTTGACAGAGGACATGAAACCCAGTGTGTAGCACCTCTGGAAAGTGCCTGAAATCTATACCCTTGGTTAACCCAAGTGTTGTGAGTGAAATTAGGTAGATGGAAATGTTCAAAAGCTGTTGATGATTGTGCTCACATGTAAATCACTAAGGGTTTGGGCATACTGGCCTTGCTCAAAAAATTGATCATGCTTCTCTCTCAGAAACTGTTCAACTTAGTTACAGTATGAACAATAGAGCAGGCCTCTGTAATAGAGTTTGGCTAGTCAGCCTAACAGACAAGTATGCTCAGAAATGAATAGTACCTGGCTGTTATTATATTTATTATCATGATAATGATTTTTTGCCACTGGCATCCTTCCATAGCAAATAACTGTGAGAACCAAGTGAATAGGATGTTGTCTTGCTAATGGCCATTAGGGAAGACTGGTTTTAGAACTATGGTATTGCACACAATTTGAAAGTTGGGGTTTCACATGATAAATAATGATACAAAATATTTTTTTACAAATCATTACCGTTTTTTGAGGAAACAAGTTTAAAAGATTGAGTTTAAGTTCAAAATCGTGGTGTTAGAATTTCATTTCAGTGATCATTGAAAGCCTTAATAAAATGTATAATTTACTGAAGCTTTACAAATTCATGGCACAAGCACATTATTACTAAATCATTGTGCCCTTAAATATAACCAAAACCTGTGGAAACTAGGTATTTCTGTACATTTTCTCAAATGACCTTTAAAACTAAATGCTCAAAAATTAGTAAAACTATTAATCTAAGTTTTGCTATCAGTCATTATCATATGAAACTCCAGCTCTCACACTGAGTGCAATGTTTATTTGCTAAAAAAGTAAAAAGTTAACTTTTCCTAATGGCCATGGAGAAAGCATCTATCCAACCCCCATTTTTATCCTTTTATATTGTAATTGGCCTCTCAACATAAAAGGCCCTTGGAAAAAGCATGTATCCAACTCTCTCATTTTTTTGCCTTTTCATATTAGTTATCTTAACAATTATCTTTTTAATGTCCTCTGACAAAGAGCAGAGTGAAACACAATCTTCTTTACTTGCACTCATATCTCAACCATCTAAAAGAAAGTAAGCATTGATAGCATTCTCAATGGTAATGGTAATATTAGCCATTTCTCTATAAGGAAACATTCATTGACTGAGCAGCCAGTACTGTTTTCGGTTGAAATTTATAAAAAAACTTCCTCTTAAAACAGGTCTCTCAAATTCTGTAGCTTTTATTGTTCTTTCCAGTATTCTGCTGAACCTTCTATTTGAAGTGGTGTGGAATATTAACATTTTAATTATGTCATTATTTTCTTTTTAAGTTACATGTGCTATCCATTTTATTTGTTGCTGCTGTTGGTAGTCTTCAAGTGATGTGGTTTTTGTTATTTGGCACAGTCCTTTGTGATTCTATAGTGCCAGTCCACAATGTTCAAAGAAGGATTTACTCGCTCAAAGCTTTTTTTCACTACTGATCTTAGGAAGTGGTTGTGTACAGCTGACAGTTTAGATATTTCTGAATGAGTTTGGCACTATTCATAGTATCCATATGAAAGTCTTGATCTGACAAGACTATTTAAGATCATGACTCAAGTTTTCAGTTTAATGTTTTAGTTTCGTAGCAATTTCAGGTTTTGAGTAAAACTATTTCTGGCAGAGCCTATTCTATGTTCAATTTCTTTTTCTCCCATACTTATTGATATATCTGATCCATACGCTGAGGTATCTGAAGTGTTTAGTATTTACTAAATTAGCAAAAACAAATTCTGATGTTTGGTCATTTGATCAGATCTTGCAAAGTGGGTCAGACTGTGAACTTTTCAGCACCCCCTTACAATAAAAACAGAGATGAGGATATTAGTTTGAATAAAGTGTATCTATGTACATGGCGCCATAATAAAATGCTCATTATAGAATCAAGTTTCTAAGGAGAAGCTGAAAAAAGAAGATTGGTTATATAAGTTTTCATTCAAGTGAATCATTTTGCAAGTGAGAAAGTTTGCGTTCACACATGATGAGCAAATGAATTGAAATGTTATTCAAAAATGACTGGTTATTGAAAAGAGCACCTGTACTCATGCAAAAATAAAAACTAAACAAAAAAATGCCAATTTGTGGATTTTGTAAGCCAACTTGGCTTTTTAAAACTTAAAAGTGAACAGTGGGAAGACAGTATGTTTGCAGCTGAGAAAAAACTGAATGGTGTTTCAAACTCAAAACACAGCCAACAGCAGAGAAAGACTTTTCACAATGTTTTGGTAGTAAGTTTAGTGTTACTTATACAACTATGTAAAAATTTCAGATAGAGTATATCTGTAAACGACTATATGACTGATGGCAAAAGCAAAACTTATCTTAGCCGATATGTTTCATCCTCTGAGAGACTTTACCAAAGCAAGTGCAAGCATTTTATTTTGTAACAAGTATTTATATACAAGAGCAAAAATGTTATTTGTTTTTTAAATTTAAGAATGCTCATAAATATTCATCAGGTTAGCTGAAAAGTCAGGCAAGCTATGGAGGATGTAAAGTGACACAATTCAATGTCTAATAACAAAAGCAAGTAAATGATATTCTTGAAATTTTTTTTAATGTAAATTAGTGATATGTCCCAGAAAGGGATATATTTGAACGAAGTAGCTAAGTGGTTTTGGCTACTATAACCAAGTAGAATACGGTAGCAGTAATCAACTGGTACGCGTCGTAGTCACATGTAAGAAGTGTAGACCAATGGCGTAGTCCAATGGGTGTCGTTATAGACTTAGCTCTCAGACTAAAGCTCTGACTCTCCTACACATCCAGCCAATCATATTCCAGTGAGGGGGAACACAGGTGTATGCATATTCCATTATATCAATTAGTATTTAAATTATTTTAGTTTTGGATTAATTTATGTTTAATATATTTTAAATAACATGAGGTTATGAATTTAACAATTTACTTTTAATTTTTTAAAAATTTTTAAATATATATTTTTTATGTATGCTGGCTTGGGAAAGTAGTAATTCTTTCAGGAATTGATATATTGGATATTAGAGTTGCAGATTTACATTTTAATAAAATTCAATAGCAGTACTCTTGAGAATTTTCTGTCTAAGTAAGTTACTTTCACTTTTAATAAGTATGGCATTCTTTAGATCTAAGTTGTGGCTGAATTTATTTTATATATGACTAACGCATTTGATGAATTGTTGCATGTAAAATTCCTTTTGTGTTTATGGATATACAACTATCATAAGAGGTGTGTTTAGTTTGGTTGTTTTTGTTTTAAAATAAATGAAGCTCTTGATTCAGAATTCTGCAACTCATTTAAATCACATGTCTATAAATATTACATTCTATTCAAGACAGAATTAACAACATCTGTTGCCATAAAGAAATACTTTTACAAAGGTCACTCTCTTCTATTAATATGCAGTGAATTACTTGTTTGGATTTTGTTAATGGTCAGTAGTTTAATATTCAAATATAAAGTTTGGCATTTGCTGTCATAAAAAAAAGGATGATGACTTCTGAGCTGGCATACAGAACAGAAACCCGACATACTTAAAGAAATATTATTTTATTCAGCTTTGACATTTCACAAAGATTTACAATCTGTCAGATTCTATTATGCAAATCAATGTTTTCACAATAAAATTCATATTAAACAACCAATTTTTAAGATATATTTATATTAGCAATATATCATGTGATTTGCAACTTATAATAATGTCTATTCTTACTGATATTCCTACTGCTGTGTTTAGGAAACTTACATTGCCTGCTGTTGACATATATATTATATATATGTATTCAAGATGCTGTGACATGCCAGACCTTTTCATTTGTGTTATCTCCAAACCAGTGAAGACATAGTAGTATACAATATGATCTGTTTTGCGACATATTTTTTATTATATTGTTTTGAAGATATTGTCTAGTTTAGTGTGTATTGCAGATTATTCTATTAGTGTCAAAATGGTAGTGTCCATGAGAAATCACCATTAGTGTCTTTATATAGTCATTTATTTCCAGTAAATTTCTTATTTTTCCTCAAACAGGCCAGCATAGCCAAGCAACAATGCACCAGGCAGTGAAAATGTTAATCTCCCAGCCTATTCTGAATGGACCAGCAATACGAAACTGAAAGTATTAATTTCCCAGCCTATTCCAAATGGGTCAGCATAGCCAGGCAACAATGCTATAACAATACAGCACTGAAAGTGTTAACCACCCAAACTATTCTAAATGGGACAGCTCAGCCAGGTAATAATGCAGCAGTGAAAGTGTTAACCTCCAAGCCTATTCCAAATGGGCCAGTATAGCCAGGCAAGAATGCTATAATAATAGAGCATTGAAAGTTTCAACCTCTCAGCTTATTCCCAAAGGACCAATATAGCCAGGCAACAATACTATAACAATGCAGCATTGAAATTGTTAATCTCCCAGCCTATCCAAACAGCCAGGTATCATTGTTGTAACAATGCAGCAATGAAAGTGTTAAAAATATTTGGCAACCTGTTTAACATAGACAGGGCATTATTGATTAGGCTATACAAGTAAACCAGCAGATATTATTCAAATTTAGTCATGTAGTGACATTCTTTCTTTTCTGATTTTTACTTAACTAATATGGAATATTTTTTAAAATGATATGAGTACTGTGATAAAATGTAACAATAACATGATGTAATATAAACTATTAATAATTTAAACATTGTTTTATTCAACTACTAGATAGACTTGGGATGCAGGTTGAGAAAAATAACCATTATTTACATTTGGACTAATACCCTCATCTTTGTTCTTATTATCACAATGTTTCAGTCACTGTGCCTTCCAGCTTTTTACAGATGTCTGTTGATTCAGGGAATTTCAAACTAAACCCTTTATTTAATCTACAGCAGTAGATTGTTCTCATTCTGCTGTACATGTCTAAGGATATTTCCTCTTGTCATTTAGTACTGTTCAGTTATTGCTTGTCCTGTATCCACTGAGTTTAACTCTGTATCTACTCTACTCATTTTATCATGTCCCAGCAATATGAAAAACAATATTCTTGGCCTCATCACTTGGTGTTTTTTTTTGACTCTCACAGCTATCATGTGTTGACATCAGCAAGCTGGAAGGTAACCAGATTTGCAAGGATTTCACCCAGTGGTTGTTGTGATTCCACAGAGATTTCAGATGGGAAATCTTTGCAGTTGTGCTAACTTTGTTTCTGCAGAAAATCAATTTCACAGAAGAGACCAAAAAACTTAGTTGATTATTAACGTGTTTAATGAAAACAAACTGAAGAATTTAAAAGTACATACATAGCAAAGAATTATTAATCTTTCTACATAACCTGGTTGATGATCTTTCGGCAAGAGATTTATTCAAGCAGTAATTGTAACTCAAGAGACTGGTCCTGGCAGGGTATTGTTGTCTTTGGACTATATGGGTATGAGAAGCAATGGCAGTGAGAGACACCTTGCCTATTTTGTTATCATCTTTCCATCTGGTCCTGTTTGGTTTTGGTTTTCACCTGTCCAATTTATGTAAGAAAATTTGCACATATGTGGCTTTGTTTTATTAAATGTCTTTTTAGTAAGATATTTTGCTACCTCCTTTTGTCTCATAATAGATAGTCCTCTTTGGAATGTGGTCAGTCCAAAACCCAGTGTTGAATTTTGGTAACAATACAAAATTAGATTTAAATAAATATAGAAAGAATTCTTCATTGAATTTTGGAAATTTTAAAAGATCATAAATCTTGTCATACTGCCCCAGAGGAAACTGGGTAGATTGGAGAAGATCTCGTTTTACTAAATCTTAATGAATTCTGTTTGGTTTATTTCAGGTTCAAATCTTCCTAGAGCTCTCTTCAAACTCATTTTATGTCTTATTATTTTTAATCTGTCCTCTCTTTACTTATTCTGCTTGATGATTAATTAGTTTTCATTGTTTAATCTTAATTATTTCCTGTTTGAAATTGTCATTAGGCATTCTCATCCAGTAAAATGTTGAATGAAGGTTATCACCCTGTTTAACTGTACGACCAAGACCAGAGATTGATCTCACAATTACTGTTACCAAACAGAAAATAACCATTGATGTCCACAAGAATTAACAAGTCATTTAACTTTATTTTTCAAATAAGCCAGCCTTCTAAAATTGTTTAGAGTGTCAAATGAATACCAATGATATAATAAAATATTTCTTAATGTCTCCAAAAGAGTGAAATTTGGCAAACTCGGACCTTTGTGTATGCAATAAAAATGGAGTGTGAAGATGTTTTTTTCAGTGACTCTGTGTTTTTGTGGCCATGAATGACCAAGTTTGCCTAAAATTCAATTTCTTCTCCAAAAAATAAATTTCCTTCTAATCTTATATAAGATCACAGTCTTTTTAAGTTGTAAAACAATCTGTTTTTCCAACACTCTTTATTACATTAATTTCTAAGAGTGTAATTAAAATCTCATAAACTCTAAACATAAGTGCAATAATCATTTGACAGATTAATACTTACCATTCAGTCAAGCTGTATTATTTATATATTTTTTACAATTGTCTTGTACAGCACCAATAAAAATGTTTTTTCAAAACACTTTTTTTTGTTATGACAATATAAATAAAAGACAACTAATATGGGTAACTGAATGACAAAATGGAAAAAATCCTATGTGACATGTTTTATCCTTTAAAAAGAATTTTTCACACTAAAATTTTTTTTACTGAGGGAATCATATATATTTAGGAGAGAGAATGAAATATGAGATTGCAATTTAAAATTTAAAGTTAAGCATCCCTACATCTTCAGCGTTTCTCTCAATGTTTAACTATAACCAACATTTGTTATATTTCATTCCCTTACATTACATATATATGATTCCATCAGTAAAAACATTATTTATATATATATATATATATATATATATAGATAGATAGATAGATAGATAGATAGTTGTAAGAAAAGGGATGGATTTTTCATTTATTAATCCGACATATTTTTATTAGTTAAACATTTAAGTAATAAAAATCTGTCCAATTAATAAATAAAAAATCCATCCGTTTCATTACAAATTACTTTGTTTACATTAGGATATTAAACTGAGCAGATAGGTTTATTTCAAGAGTCAGAGTAAAATCTGTGTTTAAAGGCACTATTCAACATTGTTCAGTCATCAATGCACTCTATAGCAGAGAGGTCAAACCACATCACATCTAAAGACAGTTTTCCCAAGGGGAATGCAAAAAAAATAAAAAAGTTCCCAGGATGACTCATTCATGAGCATGTGTAGTCACATCAACATAACAAATTTAGTCTGATTAAGTTCTAAAGGACGAAACATGTCACAAGAAAACTTTTCCACTTTATCATACATTTTCCCCCCTTATATATATATATATATATATATATATATATATAGTAGTTGACCACTCGTATTTGAGGATAATCGTCTATTAGGGTGGCTAACCAATCCCTATTACCAACCGGTGGTTTATACTGCAACTATGCTGAGCAGACCTTAGCTACAGTTTCTGGGAGAGAGTGTGTTATCTAGTGTAATCAACAATCTGGACAAGGCCAGCACACTCCAACTCTCGGTCATTATGACTTTTGACTTTGTGCTAGCAATTTTACTCACAAGGCTTGGATCAACCCATGGTATGGTTTTCAGGCATTTTCCAAAGGTGCCTCATGCTGGGATCATCCCCTCCAGACCGATAATATCAGAAAGTCTACTTCCTGACAAATCAACCATAGTGAGATTTGAATCTGGGTCGCATAGTCAGAACACAAAACTTATAACCACTTGGCCATACGCCCATATATATATATATATATATATATATATATATATATATATATATATATGTATATATATATATATGTATATATATATATATATATTAATGGATTTATTCTCATTCCTCCAATAGTGTATGGGATAACAGAGAGCTAGCCATGCACAGCATTCTTTCATTCAGCTCAGTGGCAAGGAACAATGAGGTCAGACATATGGGTATACCAGTTAGCGATTTCACCATCAAGAAACAACATGCTGTAGTCCATTGTGGGTAGAGGGAGTCAACCCTGTGGAAATCCATCACTGGATGTTGGCGCAGTATGAAGCATGCACCATGAATTAATGAAAGGTGTATGTGTAGGTAGAACACATTAAAGTGGAGAGAACAAGTGTAACTGATGAAAGCCAATCTATTTGCCCATAAACAACATGCATGGAAGAACACATCAAGAGGATAGATGCTTTGATCAACAAATCACTTTAGGACAAGTGGTGGCAATCATAGGCATTAGCTATAGATCTGCACATGATGACTTGGGCTACCATAAAGTTTGTGCAATTTAGGTGTCCAAACAAGCAAGCAGTGCAGATATGGCTTCATGTACCAGAAAAAAGCTACTTTTCAGAAGAGATGAAGAAGCTCGTTGAACGATACCAGAAGTGCACCACCATGTCAAAAAGTAGCATATGCATTTGTTCTTCATCAGTGGAAGTTATGCTGGTTCCAGTCTGCTAAGAAAATCTGCTAAGAACATCCCCCTCCAAAATTCAATATACAAATCCTACAAATGCATGCTAAGATTTCTTCCTAACCAATAACAACGGACTTGGTTTCATCCACCATATTTTTGTTCTTTCTTGTCTTGAAGCCAGGAAAACTGCCATATAGGAAAAACTGATAGATTCATTAGAAAAAGGAACAACAAAATAGTGAGGCCAAAGATTACCATAGATGGTAATTTTTGACCTGATTGTTCTAGCTATTTCAACCTACACAAAATGAATGAAACCATTTTGTGAATCTTGCTAAGCATTTTAGAAACCTTTTATTACAAGAATGAGAAATAAATAAAAATTAAACATATAAACATGCATTGAAAGAAAATTTCATCTCCTATGCACAAGTAAATACATTTTTTAGAAAGCATTTTATTCATATTGTTTTAGAGAAAATAAATTTAAGTGTAAAGAGAATTGATCCAAGATAAAATAATCATTTGATCTGTCTATGTGCATATAAGGAAATCCATATTGTTTCCATTTTAGAGATTCTGAATCAATTGGTAATTAGCCGATGCTTTGTCAACCATCCCAATAAATAATATAATAATGTAAATAAATAATCTAATAAATAAATAGTTTTTATTATTTTTGTTGTAAATTCTCAAGAACAAAGAAAATGTACAAATTCAAGAGTGAAGATAGTTAAAAAAAGCAGTAACAAGGGAAAAAACATTCTTTTGACACTGTCTTACTGTGGGCACATTTATTCATGTTTGCTAGAATATATATATATATATATATATATATATATATATATATATATATATATATATATTCAGTTGTATAGATATGAGTTTGTGACCCAGTGATGCAGTACTTATTAGAAAGTGCTCAATATCAGTGATAGAGCTAACATGTTCAGTTGTATGGATATGAGTTTTTGACCCTGGGTTTCACACTTTTGTGATCATCAGACAAACAAGAGCTCTATCACTGATAATGAAAACTTTCTAATAAGTACTGTGCATATAAAATAAAATATATACACACACACACACACACACACATATTCATAAATAGATTTTTGTTGAATATATATAAGATCAAAATCCGTTTTCCTCACCTGAATTAATGATTTCTAATGTTGACTTCATTTATCATCATATTATTTATTCAATGTTTATTTTCTACAATACAAAAAAATTCAGACTTACAGGATACATGCTGTTTTCTGTTTCAATATCAAAGTAAGATAAACTGTCTGGATCCATTTCAACCATAGCAGGCCACCTGAGAGAAAAATACAACAAAAATAAATTACATATAGCAAGATGTTAAAATGATGTTGTATTGTTATTTGTCTTTATTGATTTCTACAGATAATAAATATTGCTGCAATCAAGATGGTGCAAATAGCCCTTAGCCTTGCCTAATAAAATTTTGAACTAGTAATATGAAGTAAGAAGTAGTAATAAATTAATAATGAAAATACTTCATCATAATCTTTTTTTAATCGTTTCACTCCAAACAAGGTGACAATGCCACTAAAACACAAATGGTTACAGTGAGTGAAAGTGAAAGAGAAAGACAAGATTGAAAATGGGAAGGATTAAGGAAAAGACAAAAAAGGAACAGAAGATGGCGACTGACATTACATTTAAATTTTTGAAGATTGTAGTCATCAGGGAAGTAAGAAATCAGAAGGGAATTCCACAAGTGAGAAGTGCAAGACAAAAAAACTGTTAGGGTAGAAGTGGCGGTTGCATCTGGTTAGTTCAACAGTAAAATGGTGAGACCTAGTTGCCAATCGAGTAGCACACTTAAATTCATGTAGTCAAGGCAACAGGGAAAAAAGCTCATCTGAGCAGTTGCCATGAAAATATTTGTAGCACAGACAGAGGGAAGTCATGTCACATCGGTGAGAAAAATGACTGGAGACAAGGAGTCAGGTCATGATCAATTGTATTGCAGACCCTTTTCTGGATTTTGTCAAGACTCTTGTGATGCATAGTAGGAGCACCAAATTTAGCTATTTTAAACTTTTGAAACTTGATAATTTCTTAAAATAAAATTTGTAAATTCCTGGAACATGCAAATCAATGTGGCATGTCACTTCAGGATGTAAACAATCATGGCTCTCCACTGCTTCCTGTCTTTTACTGCTCTCAGCAATACTTGTTCCTTTATGATCCCTCTTTGTCTTTGTACTTGTTTCTCCATCCATTTGTTCAAAATTATCATGTAAGTTACTCAGTGGCTCTTGGCTTTATGTGCCTTGTGAGTATTAAATTTATCAAGCCTTCCCTCGTCACTATGTATCCCGGAAAATTAAGCTGTATTTTTCTGATTGTTTGAAACAGTTTCCTTGTAGCTCCTATTCTCCTTAAAACTTTCTTATTTGTCACATGCACTGTTCATGACAGTTTTAACATTCATTAATAGAACCACATGTCAGTAAACTCCTTTTCATCATTTATTATGAAATTGTTCAGCATTCAATGTTTTATAGGTGAGTAAACATTATATAGCAATCCAGTACTCTTTTTTTAATTTTTAATATTATTCTTCAAACTTTAAAGTGTCATGTCCCTGTTCCAAGCTCTCAACAAACTCTGTTTCTTTATTATCTGTGAATTACTATTACTTTCTCTCAAGCTGCTCCATGCATATCAGATTTTCCAAGCCCTCTTGCCTCATTACATGCCTCAGAAATTTCAACTGCCTTTTCCTGATGTTAAGTATAAGTTTCCTTTTTGGTTCCATTTTCTCCAAAACCTTGTTGTTGCTCACATGTTCAGTCCATGGTATCCTCAGCATCTTCCTGTAGAGCCACATTTGTGTTGCTTCAAGTCTCTTATTCATCTTTGAGGAGGTTGTCTAGCATTTGCTATTTTCTATATAGTTAAAACTTAAATTTTTTTTAAGTCATCATTTGAAGTGAAGAGGCTTCTGTTACTTACATGAAGAAACATCAGATACCTTCCAACATTTTAAAGTATACTTAACATTTTCTGTAAAAAGATTCTTGATCATAAAATTGTTTCTGGAGGAAATACAGATATGGACCTATAATCAATCACCTGTCAAAATTGTTTTCCTTCCATGCAATTATGGCCAGCTAGATTTTGGATTAACCTTAGATAAAAAGCATATTCTAAGTTGTGTTTTGCTGAGAGAATAGATAAGGACCATGACAATCCATCAGATGTCATACTGGCCAATTTTTGGATTCATCATGTTTTCTGTTTCAATTCAGGGATTTGTAAAAATTTAGCTTTCTCTTCTTCATTCTATTTTTAGTTATTTTTTTCAATCTCAAGTAGAAATCATACAGTCAACAACCCTACATCAAAGTTAATTGTGAATTCTATAATCATTTCAATGTTTGTATTACTATACAAACATTAAAATGATTATAGAATTCATAAGGCTACATACTAAGGCTACATACCCACTGTTTCATGGTGAATGTTTTGCATTCAGAGTTGTCTTTCACCATGACTGGATGCCAACCATGGTTAAAGAGCCCAGTCTGTCCTGCTATTTAATCCATAGCCGGGAGGAGAAAAGATGAATTAATACCCTTTTCAAGGATATTTGTAATGAAATTGGCCAAAATTCAAAGATGTTTTTTTTTAATGTTTCTTTTTTAGAAATTTTGGTAAAAATATATATTTTTTTACATCTTTAAAATACAACTAATTTAACTTTATGAAATTTTGAGAAATTCTTTTATGTAATGTCAATGTTTATATTAGTCATAATGACAAGTCCTTAGTGAATTTAAATCATCAATTTTTTTTGTCAAACAGGACCCCAATTTACAGAAAATCTGCTCTGAATCATAAAATAAAAAAGTAATAAAACTAAGACATTATTTAATTAGAAAATCTTTGAATTACTTTTATGAATAAAATATATTATGGGCACTCTGTCATTTTTCCCATTTTCATTCATCTACAGGATGGCAAAAGTGTCAGTTAGCTCAGTTTCTTCTCTACTTTCATGACTTTTTGCAACAAGAAGCTTTAAAGAGAAGAAGAATATCATTCTTGGAAGAGAGAAACCAAAGATTGAACAGAGAATCAAAACAAAGTAAGCAGCAAGGAATATCATTGTTATTTTGATTTTTAATTATGGATTCAAAATAACAATGACATACACTATGAGTAGAGGATGGGAAGTGCCATTTTGAACAAATTGATCTGTTAACCATGTCTACTATTTTGTCAACTTAAGAACACATGGACAGCTACCAGCTACTGCAATTTGGACAATTTGATTAACAGCATTGACAAGACACAAAAAATCTCAGAAACATTTGAATTCTGTAATTGCTCTGAAAACCTTTGGCTGACAATGAATTGATATGGCAATTGATAACTGGAAAGCAGCTTTGATTCAGTTGCACAATAGATTAGAAGTGCATTTTCTCACATTAAAATTAGTTCATATCGCATTCACCGGGGTAATTTTCAGGGGGGGTGTAAGGCTCCACCACCTCACTCTCAAATTGGCAATTGACTTGTATCATGAACTGCATGCCCTGGTTTCCAATTCACCCTTCGATACTGAGACATATATACACACACACATACACCTTAAAACTATATTTCTTCAAATATATATATATATATATATATATATATATATAGTTTTAAGGTGTACTATATTTATGGGATAAAGTGCTCAATATTAGAGACAGAGCATATGTAAATATAAAAGTGAACATTGAAGTTAACACTCAGATGCAACAGGCTATTTCATGCTAGACACATTCATAAGGCCATGAGTGTTGGGTTTTTTCCCGACTATTTAAACCAACACCCAACACTCACAGCCTGACGATTGCATCTAGCATGAAACAGTCTGTTGCCACTGAATGTTGACTTCAATGTTCACTTATATATATATATATATATATATATATATATAACAAATAGAAAATGTTCCATTAAAAATAGATTTGATTAAACATTTTGCCATTCTAGGCTTCATCAGATCCAAAAAGGAAAGAAAGAAATATGTGTATTTGTGTGAATGCTTAAATAATTAATCATAGTACTTTTTTGTTAAATAAGAAAGAAAATGAGTGACTTAAAAAATACCTAAATAGACCTAAAAACATATAAATCTTTTATTTTCAACCCATTCTGAAGGATTGAACGAGAATTTGCCTTGGATTCATTTCAGAAAAAGCTTATATAATTTTCTTGCTTTCGAGTCATTCTGAAAATGAGATGTGCATTTACCTTTAATTCAATACAAAAAAGCTGAGAAAAAATATAACAACTTTAGACATGAGCTAAGAATTATAAAGAATAGCTACAGAATAAATATTAACAACTTTTTTTTTTTTAAAGTCACTCATTTTCTTTTTTCTTTATTCACGAGGAACACCAGCTTATGAAAAAAGTACTATGATTCATTATTTAAGCATACACACACACACATACACATACATACATTTCTTTCTTTTGTTTTTGGATCTGATAAAGTCTAGAATGGTGAAACGTTTAATCAAATCTAGTTTCACTCAAATCTATTTTCAATGAAACATTTTCCATTTGTCAAATTTCTTAAAAACTTTGTAGGAATTCTATATGCTATTTTAAAAACGTGTGTGTGTGTGTGTGTGTGTGTGTGTGTGTGTGTGTGTGTGTGTGTGTGTGAATTTACAAGTCTAACAGCTTGGGGCAAAATCTTAAACACACATATTAGGTTATATATAAAGATTACACAATGAAGAAAGTTACTGTTTACAAATTAAACTTTGAATATTAACATTAATTAAAATTTCAAGATCAATACTACAATATTTATTTTGCATATAATTTGATTAGAGATTGATTGGCCTTTAATTTTTTTATTTATATCCATTGATTTGAACATTTATATTGAAAGTAAAAAAAACCACAGGACCCATGTTTTTATCTGAAACCATGGATCACTTTTTTTGAGTTCTAATTTAATTAAAATTTTCAGACTGCTTCTAGGGATTATTTAACTTGCATATACATCATCAATTGACCCTTGATGTTAATTATCTTTTATTTGTTTGCTTTAAATGACAATAGATTCTAACAGAAATTTAAAAAATTTTGATTTAAATCAAAGCTTCAAATATCATATATAACATATCACATATGACATATCCTGCATATAACATATCATATATAACATATCCTGCGTATAACATATCACATATAACATATCCTGCATCTAACATATCATATTCAAATTATAAGACTGTTCTTGGCTGTATACAACAGTAGTCAAAAAGAAAAAATATTTGTGGAGCAAAGATGGAAATAAACAGCAAGACAGTCAAACACCAAATGACAAAAAAATAGTTTCTGAGTAGGAGGATTTGCACATCCTTCCAGTTAATAAATTAATGCTTTGAAAATAAATAGTTAACATTTTTCAACCAATGGCCATGTTCCCACTGACAATAAAAAACATGCTTTGTGATCTGTTTGAAGGATATATAAGCAAAGTTTCTAGACCAGACAAGTGAATAAGGAGAAGGAAGGGCAACATATGGCAACAGTTCACAATGCGCATAGCTTAAAAGAAATTCCCTTACTCATTCACCCATCTTCCTCACCAAGCTACATGACACTTACACTTTCCTCCACACTTTCTCCTGTGCCTCTTTTTTCTTGCACATACATGCAAAGCAATCTCAGTTTTTTTTTCATTTTAACAAACTACAAACAAGAACTGTAAGAACTTTAACATGCATACGCACTAAGATTTAGTTGTAAAACAACACAAAAATAAAAATATCTTGTATTTTTATATTCAAAAACCTTTCTTGCCTTTTTCTTTGTTGTGGGTTGGTTCAAATCTGCAACACATGTTGTTACTGGTAAAATGACTGTTGAATTTATCAATGCTCCTGAATGCTGAGATTTGAAAAGGTACTACAACTATGACATGTTTTGATCCAAATAAATGTTATAAAAACTTTCAATGGATGATACTGCTTCTGAAAATATAGGGTCTTATAACTTATTTAGACAATTACTTACCAAGGGTATCCATCCACTCTGGCCCACACAACTGTGCCTTCAGTGTACTTTGTGTAGATGAATTCTTCATTATCCTTGTTAGAAGGTAAAGCCTCAGGGTAAGAGCAGTCATTCTGGTTGGTATCTACAGAACAAAGTTTTAATGAATCAAAAGTGTAGATTTAATGTATAAATTAATGTTATAAGATTCTATAACAAACAGTGCAGTTAATACATATTTATTTGTTATGTTTGAAAAGTATCTTAAAGTATAATTTAAGCAGAATAACAGATTGTAATAATACACTCAGCAATTGAAAATTAAGTGTTATCAACCAAACTTAACTCTTTTCAAAGCCTTACCAAATAACTTTGACCAAATAAATCAAGTAAATTCTAATCTATAACACATTGTATGTTTGTAAATTTTTTGTCTGTAGGTTTTAACTTTAATAAAGCAAAGAGATATAGAAAATAACAAATGAATGCTACCTTGATTTGAACATGCCTTCTGGAGATAAACAAACAGGCAAGTGACATATTCACTATGCCAGTGTACTTCTATTTGAACAGCATGATCAAATTAGCTTGAAAATACAGTTAAACAAAGTACACAGATACTACACTGATCCTAGGCAGAGGGTTTGGGAGCAACACTTTGAACCTAGGAAGAATGTACCTATCCTAGGTAGAGCATTGGAGAGCAACACTTTGATCCTAGGAAGAGTGCACAGATATTACACTCACTGATCATTGACAGAAGTACTGCTCCATACATAAATAATCCTATCATTTTATGGGTATTATGCATATTTATAGATTAAAAAACCTTACATATGAAAACATAAAAATAATAAGGACTTAAAATATGTTGCCATGTTTGATGGCATGAGTAGATTATTCAATAATAATAAGCTTCTATTTTATCATCACTGTTCAGTTACTTATATAATAAGTGATTGATGAATCCCAACATGTCAGGGAACTTACAGACACATTTTTTTGCTTCCTGAAGCATTCAATCTACTCTTAGATTGACATCAACTTGTGTTTTCAATTTACATTCCTACTGAAATCTAAGACTATGTGAGAAATTAATTTTTGGATAAGATATATAAAAAAAAATAAAAATAAATAAATAAGAAATTATAACATGCAGAGTTCACCATTGATATGTGTGGCTACTCATATAAACTTGTCTGACAATGGCAGGAATTTCAAGTACATTCTTGCAATTTTGTTTGGACTTAAAGAGGTGCAAGACCATCAGCTTATCATTAGTTGTATACCAATAGCGCCAATATGACAGAGTGACTCTAATGAATTCAATAAAGATCGAATTCCTCACATTTATATTTAGCACAAAACTGATTCAATATAAATGGTAAATAAATGTGAGCAACCGGAACTATCCCTAATCCTAGCAAAGTTGTTTAACCCCTATTTGAAGTAGAAATCTTTCCCAAGCCTGTGGAAAGTGTTGAGTGTATGCCCAGTTTTCAAGCACATGGCAGGGCACTCACCCTCCACTCTCAGTATAGACCCATCAGTCTGTTCAGTATCATTAGTAAGCTCTTTGAGGCTATAATCAACTAGAAGGTTGTTGAACACCATGATAAGAAAAGCCCCTTGAGTGACAAGTATTATGGGTTTTGATTGGCTCGATCCACTTCTGCTGTCTTAACAACCATCACTCACAGAATCTGTGAGGCACTAGACAAAAAATACCTCTCAAGATATTTAGAAAGCCTTTAACAAGGTGTGGCACAAAAGATTGCTGCTCAAACTCCCTACCTATGGAATCACTGGAAGAGTCTTTTCAATAAAAAATCCTTCCAAACAGGTATGTCCCTGAAGGTAGTTATTAATGGCCACTTCTTTGGGCCCTAGCAATCAATGCAGGCATCCCCCAGACTAACCCTCTTTTTATCTACATAAATGATCTGCCTAAGGATATTCTCAGATCATTTGTGAATATCTATGCCTATGATACAAAAATATGTGTGTGCACCTCCAAAACTAGTGATGACCGGAGATTGGCAGTTGATCTCTCATTCGATCGAGCTCTAACATCTCAGTGGGGAATAAGTGGATGGTTACATTCAATGTCTCAAAAATGAACAAGTTACATTCCATCATCACTGATCAAATCATGAACTACCACCAGTCACAATGAATAGATGTCCCCTCAAGGAAGCCTCATACTTGTCTATTGAGCCTTAAACTCACCTCACACCTCGTAGAACTTGTATATATGATCCATCACTAAGGATGCAGGAAAAATGGTCAGTTCTCAGTATTGCTCCAGTAAGTACCAAACTCTTTGTGCTATCCTTTACCTTTACAAGACCAGGCCTAAAAGGGAGTGCTGCTGTTATATTTGGGCAGGAGCTGCCCAGTCCTCACTTTCCAGTCTCGATAGAGTTCAAAAGCATCTCTGTGTCCTTGTGGGTGACAAATTATTTTCCTCCCTGCAACCTCTCTCTTACAAATGGGATGTGGTAAGCCTCTCACTGCTCAATCGCTACTTCTGTGGAAAGTGCTTGGATGATATGCATTCCTTGATTCTACCAGTTAGAACCTTCATAGCTAGGACCCACCATTCCACTCAGATTGTAGCAAACCATCCTCATTCCATTTGTATTCCTTTGGTGGGAAGTAAGTTCCACTTGAGCAGTGTCTTCCTGCAAAACCACTGCTCTATGGAACTGACTCCCAAGAGGATGTTTTCCTGATCACTACAATCTTAACCTGTTCAAATCTAGGGTTAACCATTATCTTCCCCACCTATCTGCATAAAATGTGCTTCTTACTCAGTAACCCTCTACCTTGATTGGCCCCTCACTGTAAAAAAAAAATCATTGAAAATCACAAAACCTGGTGTAATATTGATGTGATGTGTAATTTAAAAAAATGAGCAATTTTTAACCTTCATGCCAGCAAAAAAAACTGTTTGTCAAAAGGATGGTTTTTCCCTTAACACTGCTATTATTTTAACTACCTTCACAATGTTTATTTTTTTAAAAAGTGATGATTAGAATTTTAATAAAACCTAAACATATGATGAAAGTCAATTTATACATTTTCTTTGTTCTTGAGAATTGACAACAAAAATAATAAACACTATTTATTTATTAGATTGTTTATTGGAATGGTTGCAAACATTAGCTAATTGCCAATTGATTTGAACTTTATAAAATGGTAAATAATAAGGATTTCCTTATACATTTTAATAATTTAGTAAACACTTAGAGATTTATGAATAAAAAATGTTTTCATATTTATTTCTTTATAAAATTGGTAGATGATAAATATTGCACTGCATTAGTTCTAATTATAATTAGTTTTTAGAATATTGTAAATATAAAATTATTTTTGTAATTTCGTTCTTATTCTAGAGCATGGTTGGTAACCAGTCTAGGAGGAGGATAACTTTGAATTCAAAACTCCTGAAACTACAAAAATGGTTAAATATGGCAATGCAAATACTATGTTTGTAAAACAAAAACATAATATATTTCAACAACTATAGATAATCCTACGAGAGAGCAATTATCCAGACTTGACACCAACAAGCATTGGACCAAGGGTAGATGGATGGATAGATTGAATTCATTGCCCTTATTACAATTTTTCAGAATCCTTGATCTGCAACTGTTCTATTAACGAATTGAAGATTTACTCATTCTAGCTTCAATATTTAAGGCTAATAAGAAATTCAGTTATTATTTTAAGTTTAATTGAGTGGTTAATAAAATTAAGAACGAATTGGAGACTAATTTCTGAATTTTGGTTATTTTTACCTCTCCCTCCTTTTCACTGAACATTCATATAAAGTACAAAACTTAAGAAAAATAAAACTGCATAAAACCTACAAATTAATCAGTTTTGCAGCTTGTATCTAACTTCTTTAATTGTAAGGTTAAAATAATTGAAAAAGAAAAAAAAATGGATTTATTTTTGCAGATTAAACCATCTGTTTCTCATTCCTTAAGGAAGACTAGTTATTTTTCCACACACATGAAATAAATAAACCATATGTATGCTTTCAAGAATTTTAATCAGGTGAAGTTACATCGCAGAAGCATTAGAAAATTTTATCCTATGACATATAACCTGAAAATGACAAGAGATCTTAAGAGTTGAATCTTTAGATATAATTTTATTAGACAATCACCATACCAGCAGATAATAACTTGTCAGGCTTTGTTGTGTAAACAAACTAAGTAAAACCTAAATTTTTATTTATAAATAAATCCAAAACATATAGGTCAAAGAAACATATTTGATTAACTCAATATCCCATATACCTGAATAAATAATTATTTTATATATTATGGGATGCTTGACATTCTATAAACTACAACATTAATTTTATTAACTTTTCTACTTTTTCAACTTTAACATAACAGCAGGTTTTATTGCTTTCCAGAGATCGTGGCTTGAATATTGCATTCATTTCTTTCAATGAAAAACAACATATTTTCTATAGGGTTAATATCTAGAAAGACTTGAAGCAATTTCATTAATTTTTTAAAAGCTTTTTTTAGCAAGGTGGGCAATAATCAACTTTGAAGAATATGAAGAAAAATTGCCATGAATATACTTACTTTTAAACATTAAAATCAATTTCTACCAGCCTATCAATCAAAAAACTATTAAAGAAAATGTACTTCTCAGCAAGAATTGAAACTATATAAAAAAATTATATATTCTTAGGTCTTTTGGCAAGTTGTCTGTTGGTTATACAAATGTTTTTTTAGTGTGTATATATATATATATATATATATATATATATATATATAAATATACAAAGTCTATGAAATGGACAAAGTCTGAAATTATTTTAAGACATTTTATGTTTATACATTCTTTTATAAATACAAATATTTAAGAAAATGCACTGTTTATAATAAACAGTATTAAACAACATTTACCGGCCTGAATGTCCGAGAAATTTTCACAGAAAATATTTGTCCTCCGACAGGATTCAAACCTGTATCCTATACGGAACCGTCAATTAGCTTGACGTGCCTTTACCGATTTGGCCACAGAGGAGCGTTTGGTTAGCAAGGTCGAATTTACTGTATTTAAATATTGCTTTAGAAGTCTGACCAGAACCTTAATGACATTAAAATCAATTGAATCATTTCATAAAAATAACTATTTTTACTATAGACATTAAATGTTATAATTTCTGACCGAAAAAACTCAAAATTTGTTATATATTTAATAGTATTTTTTTGCCTTTTCTATAAATATTTCCATGGCAATTGTTCCAATGAGCTTTATTCATTGATACTTTAATTTAAGTGCAATACAATTGGCAGCTTGGTTTCATAATTTCACTGCTGAAATTGCCAGATGTAACTGTAAATTCTATACCAATAGTTTCTTCTCTCACACTTCTCGTTTGTGGAACACTCTTCCAGCTTCTTGCTTTCCTGTCAAAACTTTAAATGTAACATCAATTGTCTCCTTGAATCCTCTTCTTTTATTGTTTCTTTCACTCTCAGCAACCCTTTGCATCTTAGTGGCTTTATCACCTTGCATGGGAGTGAAATGATTAAAAAATAAATAAAATCACAGAAGATCATGGAAGTACATGTCAATGTTAACGTTGTGGTGAAATAAAGGCAAGGGACGTAATAAAATTAGATGATTTAAATATACTTTAGGATTAGGTGGCTTCAATCATGAAAACATAAAAAGTGACCAATGAACCACAGTGTTCAGTGGTAGCAGAAGGAACAACAGCAGAAAGAGGATGCGATGGGCAATCATAGGTGGTCAAAGGAAATCAGTTCTTTGTTTAACATAAGAAGAAACTTAATCCTTTGTTCAGACATTCATTCTTTCTCCAGCTAATATTTTAAAGTGAGAACTTGTAGTCATAACAAAAGAAGTCTAAATTATATTTTGACGGTCCTACCACTAAGATAGACGATCACTAGGGCATGAATATGAAGTATTTTATTAATTTCTTCATTTTTTGTTTTTTCATACCTAATCAGAATTTTATCAGTAAATTATAATGCAGATATAATGTGAGGGATCAATCCTATTTTAAAATCAATATATAAACTAATCCCTCACTTTGTGGCTATGGTAGTTTCTTTACACTTATATTCCAGATATTTCAACAGTTCTACGACTAAGAGAGAAGATCACTGGCACATGAATATGAAATATTTTAATTATTTTTTTTTACTAAATTTCACCAGATACAAAGCTCGAGAGCCAGGCACGGTAGAGGGTTATAATAGAAGTGGCAATGATGAATGAAGTGTTTGATTTGAATAGAAGAGAAGGTGACAGGAAGTGCAGATTATGAAGATAAGGAAGAAAGATGCCAATTGACCCTTGACTTGAAGAGGTCAAGATTAAAGTATTCAAGGAAGCACCCATAAGGGAGTCTGTTTCACAAAATAACAGTTCTTAGGGAAAAAATATTCACGTGGTACTTCTTACTTCTGTTTTGAACACTGAGGAAATAAGAATGATTTAATTCAGTGGAAGTAGCATGTTGTGTCCTAGCAGAGTAGGTCTGAACTGGTGGAACTGAAGAATGGAGTGTATCTAAACATTTGCCATAGAAATAGCAACAGAGCAGAGCCATTTTGCCCTTTTTTTTCTTCTTTCTTTTATTATTGTTTATTGAGAACTTTGTCAATTTTGCCTGTTGTGAATTTTGTCAGTTTACACTTAACTTACAATATTGGGTCTATAAGAAAGATGTTGCAGAAAGAAAGTGTCATCCCCTCACAAAACTATGGAAACAATGTTGAACTCTATAAAGGCAGGAGAGTGACAGAAATTTTGACTCCATTTTTGGCCTAATCTGACTCTTGTAAAGATAAAGCATAGCAGAAGTAGTTAGGTACTTCTTGCAGTGATATAATGAGCCAGCCATTTTTCCAGCTTTTTCTAGAAATGCATTATATAGATGAGTTCCAATTGAGGTCTGGATGATACTAGCTTGGATTTTGAGGTACTGAAAGTTACAAGCCATTTTTTCCTCATTGAGCTGTTAGGGCTAGGTCAGAGGTTAGAGCAGCTGCAAGCTTCCAATCATCTTGGTTTTTCAAAGTGCATCCATTATTTCATTGGTTTTGTATCAAACTTTTTATCACAATGAGAAAGTAAGATTTTATACCAAATAATACAATAATAAAATCTTCAGTCATTCCATGAGAATTAACGAAGGAAATACTGTTATTACCTGAGTTCATATCACATGTCCATAACATTGGAACTGTGATGGGATCTTGAACATCATGAAGGAATCGCCATTTCAGACACTCACTGTTAGTACACTGTACCCAGGTACCTGCAGCAAAAGCAGATTATACCATTAAATTATGCATACAAATAATGAACACTAATATTTACAAAATTATATTTTGGCTATTGTCCCTCAAAGTGATTTATAGAAAAGCTTACATGCTTTTATTCTATGTAAACAATTCTTTGCCATAAAATTTACAGGGATTAATTCAACAAGAGAAAAATGAATATCCTGTCTATAAGATAATTTCAAGACATGACAGAGGAAAGTAACTCTGAAAGTAGACTGGTAATCAAATGTCAATTATTTACTAAGCAGGTGAGAGGGGTTAATTTTGTTACCATTTTAATGTTTTTGAGATGAGCTGAATAAATATCATTCTTTTTGCTTGGTAATCAAATATTAATTCCTTATAAATTTATTTCATGGCTATTTTTTATTGTTTAAAACAAATTTAAATAGTCCCAAAAATATAGATGGATGAATAAAAAGAAAATTACATTTTTTAAGCCATATCCATCCAGTATGTAGGCAAATATGACCCTCCACAACTTCATTTTTTAATGTATATAAAATGGGCATTATGACCTCATAAACACTGTCAAGAATATGAAGTTGAAATGGTATATTCATGTTGTAAGAGCCATCAATCTTTCTGTTACCATCCTACAAGGTATCACCTTAAGCAACAGAAGAGGCAGATAATGGGTTGATATCTCTGAATAAGTCAGATGATCCTTGCAGAGATCCAGACATTGACATGCAACCTAGACATGTGAAGGGAGCTGGTCAGGTGCTAAGCTACTCTCACCTGTTCATAGGACTGATGATAATGATAACGACAATGATGGAACTGTGCATTGCTATAGACATACTTAGGAAAGTAGTGGTGTAGTTTTCTGCTACCTTCTGGAGGTTTCTAATGCTAATACTATTTTTCCTTGGTTTTGTAAATATCTATTTTCATTGTAGTTTTCAGTGGAAAAATTTTAATGCTGTGATTGTTTTTATCTCCTACAAAACTGTACATATCAATCTAGGTGAGATTTCATATAGAAAATGCAATATAATGGTGTCTGTAGTATGATTGCGAAGCATTAATGCAAAGTTTTCGTGCTAGAAAAAATGTTTGTGCAATCAAGTCAGTGATTGTGAAGATGACAACCTTTTGGTGTAATTTTATTGCAATAAATATTTTTCTGCTACTTTATATATGATTTTTGAATTCAGAGTTGTTGTTCCCCTAGACTAATTGTGTAATGGTAGTCTAATTTCAATATGTGAAAAGTGAAAACTAAAAAGTCTCCACTAGACAAGGTCCATATTCAGTTTGTGTGAATACTTACTAAAGTATCTACCACTAATATATATAACATTACAATAAGTTCATCTACTAAGATTAAAGTCTTACTATTTTACTAATGGCTATTAGAAAAGATGGATTCATGTCTTTTCAGCTGAATTTCAATTTGAAACATTACCATATTTAACTACTTCCACTCATTTGGAAAAACATTTCATTTTCAAACAAATTTTTTTATTTGTTTTTAATATAGTAACTAAGAAACTGAGACACTTTGAAGTACCTGAGTCATGGCTAACACCTCTATGAGACATATGAGTTGACAATTGGACTTGTTTCAAGCTCAGAAGGGTATAAAAAGGATCAGGATTGATGTATAAACATGTCTGTAGATGGTTTTTGAACATTATGTTTTGGATGTGTTTATTCATCCATGTCTGAAAAAGATACTTTCGGTAAAAATGTATATACATGTCTACAAGGAAGGGGTTAAAACCTCATTAATATGTTTTAGAACATATATTTAACAACCTTTTTTTTTTCATAACAGTACATCAATATAGTAAAAAAATTGTTTTGCATTATCAAAAAGTTTATCTTAGTAACAAGTACGAATCCATTCATAATTGTTGTATTCTGAAGAAAAAGGCAATTAAAATAGAAAGTTTAAAAATTAATAATAGATATATATTACTAAATAATTTAATATTTTTGGAGACTCTTTTCTCTTGGAAAAACAGCATTCAAAATGGCACTCTTTTTATCAATTTTTTTTTCACAAGTCATCTAAGATTTCAGTGAAGTTTTAATATTACATTAGTTACAACATCTAGTTTACCATCCTGGTTATGACAATAAACTACATCTTAATTGTGTTCCTAGGTCCATAAATGCCAAAAAGTTTTATAGAAATACAATTTCATAGTAAAAATTATACTTTTGAAAAAAGAAGAATTACAATACATTTTGTAAATAAAATTACTAATGCTCCCATGAAATTTTTAAATTAAATGACCCATTAGCATATTTTGCTGTGAAACAAACCCATCTAATTTTTCCTAAAATTTTGTTGAGATACAAAAGAAACAAATGTTAATGTGAAGACAATCTCATTGAAAATCTATACTAATATAAATAATACTATTCCATCAAATTTAATGACAAAATTAAGTAAAAATCAAAAACATTAAATTGCAAATTCATATTTCATGTCTCCATATCTTCTGTACTTACAGTATTTGTTAACGTATAAAACCTACTTTTTTTTTTTAAAGATATCTTTAAAACTATCTATTGTATATCATTTTCCGAATTCTTTAATCTAATTAATTACATGTGGACTTTTTTCCTCATCTTTGTTGTTATCAAATTTCAGGTGGTCCAGGTAAACTTCAAGGAACTTTGAACTAGCAGCCTAAACCTTACAAGATACCAAAAAGTAAGTTTTATCTAGATTCACATATTTCTTCAGGACTTTTTTTTACACCTCAATACACAATTGAAAATAATCAAATTAAAAAAGAGGGGGTAGAATTGCATGAAAAAAAATGTCTCAAAAATTTTGAAGAGAGATGTTTTAAAATATTATTCTCTTTTACATAAATGAAAAAGTTTTTATTAAAATGGGAAGTTTTAAAACTTTATTTTTACAACCCTAAAAAAGACAATATTTTATAACAACAGTAAACATTTATGACAAATTTTATGACAACAAAGTAAACAATATTTTTAAATGCAAATATATTTGGTTCTACTTAACATAGAGATAATATTTATATCAGAATTTTTTCAATTCTTTATGCTTTCCATCAGCAGAAAAAACTGATCATAAGATTAAGTTTTATACATATTTCATAGCTTTTTTTTTTACTCAGGTGTCTAATTTCTATGATGAAGTTTGGAGTTTATTTACTCAAATATATATAACTTGGCTCATCAAAAGAAAAATAAAAATAAATTATTGTTATTCTGAGACTATTTTAGATACAAAAGATGGCTACTAAAAAAAAACTGGTTATACAAACAAAAGTGTCATGTTTTTTTTTCTGCTATACTGGAAGCAACAGATTTCAATAACATTAAATGGTTACTCAAGATATTGAAAATATATTTTTCTTAATATTCCTTTAACAGGGGTTGGCTTATGGTTTCTTATGGCTTATATGCCATCAAATATAGTAACTTAAGTCACAGTGAGTTTGAAAAAAAAGTTAAACTTTATAACAGAAAGAAAAGAAAAAAGAACATTAAAACAGCCTAACATTTTTTTTTTCAAACTCACTGTGACTTAAGTTACTATATTTGATGGCATATAAGCCAACCCCATTGGAAGCCATATCAACATGGGATATTAAGAAGAATAGATTTTTAATGTCTTGAGTATTTGAGTAAGCATTTAATGTTATCTTTTCTTTCTGTTATAAAGCAAACTGAACTTGACACAAGAAGTAACATTTTTGCTTATAATAAAAAAACTGAACAATGAGGAGGTGACATTCAGACTGCACCTCTTTCTTAAAGGAAAAGAATATAGGATTCTTTGATGTTTATAGTTTAATCAATGTGCTTCAGGTAGTAACAAACAGCTTGAGATCATGCCAAGTTTTGTATCTTGTAGCAATACAAAATAAACATCTACTTAACCAAATATCCTGATAATATTTTTAGACTAGTTTGTCCAGATTACAGATGTCATTAAACCTTATTTTAAACATAATTTGATTCATTGTAGACTTTTTAAAAATATGTATCTAGGGCCATGTGCTCTTCCTACAGACAACTTTTTGATTTGGAAATTTAGTTAGAATCTGACTGGTGCTACACAAAACTGAAGCCTATGGCCACATCATGTTGAAACATTGGTTCCTGTATGATCACCAAAATTATGCAACAGTGAGCTTGGTCAGTACTTAAATGGTTGACCACTTGGGAATACCAGGTGCTGTTAGCTTGCATGTGCAAGCAGTGTAATGAATAATGGCTTGGAATTATTTAATCAGAGAGCTGAGTTCCAATTCCAGTTGGGTTCATTATATTCACTTATGCATTGGGAAAAGTATGAATCCAAATCTTCTCCCCCCAGCTAAAGGTTAATTAGTAAGACTTGTATCACTAAATTATTATTATCTCCAAAAATGATATAAAATTGTGTACAAAATATTTAGATTTTGCCATTAAATAATCCATAGAAGTTGATATACCGCTAAATAAAAATAGCAAAACTAAATATTAACTTGTCAGTGGCATTCAAATTCCTGAAGTATTTTTCATGAGCATGCCATATTTGATAGCTTATATAAAACACAAGTATAAAAACAATCCTCATTTTATGGCACATTCAATATGATTGGAACTTCATTCATGTTCCCTATTTGTCCAGGTTCAAAACAAGCTTCTTTTCAGATATTTACTCCAAATTTATGAAGAAAAAAAAGTAGATCGTAAATGTCATATGATATAGTAATTTAAAAATAAAAGTACTTTTTAAAAATAACATGTTTACACATCTCAGTAAATTAATTTCAATAATAAAAGATTTTTATTGACTGAGTTAGGTATTTTACACCTTATAAAACTTTTGCAGGTTATTTAAAGCCAGAAAATATTTTTTAAAATGTAATAATTTTTGAGTTGATAATAATGATTTACTGATACAAGTCCTACTAATTAACCCATAGCTGGGGGAAAGAAGAGGAGGTTTTATACCTTTCCAGAAAGTATTTGCTTGTAAATGAATATAATGATCCCAACTGTGATTGGAACTCAACTATCCGATTTTCAATTCCAAGCAATAACAGGAGATAAACTAAAATAATCCTCTATGTTATCATAGGTCATCCAATATGTTTTTATTCTATTTTTAATAAAAAGTCCAGGATACTTGGATTTTTACCATTAGATATCCAATTCATATACAAATAGTTGTTCCAGAAAGGGTAAACAAATACTACATGGATAAATGCTATGTTATTAGTTTCAGCAACACTGTCTGCTAGCAGAAATGCCATCTTCTTGGCAGCATTTCTGACAGGAATATAATTAGACTATATAACTTTTTTTTTGTTAGTGAAACTGACAAAATGAGAAAAACAGAGAAAAATATTATAAGCAAATGAGAAAAGCTAAGGGCAGAATAGGACAAGAGTTGAAAGGTAAAAGGAGAACTTTTAACAAGTAGACACTAACCTGAGTACCCAAGAGGATCTAGGTGAATCTTGCTTATCAAGAGGCTCAGACAAATAAAGATAATGATAGATGGCTAAGATTTTGAGTGTTTGCTTGTGTTTTTAAATCTTGGCTTAAATTATCAAAAGGAATTACATTCTTTTCTTCAGTATCCCAATTGATCTTCATTCCTTTTCTTTCTAACAAATAAAATAAATACTTGTTTATGCGATAAGTAGATTTCCATTTTTACATTTATCTTTTAATTATAAACAAGAGGAATACAGTCACAGCATGGGTTGACAGAGTTAAATAACAAATAGAAGTAAATCAATAAGTTCATAGTTGATTGATGAAAAACATTTTGTTTAAACAAATAATATTTAATTTTTGCGTGATGAGTTATCATTATTTACACTATTTACATTCAGACTGTTGTCCTCATCTTTGTTGTTTGTTATCACTGAATTTCTGGGATGCGGAGTTATCATTATTTACACTATTTACATTCGGACTGTTGTCCTCATCTTTGTTGTTTGTTATCACTGAATTTCTGGGATGAGGAGTTATCATTATTTACACTATTTACATTCAGACTATTGTCCTCAACATTGTTGTTGTTATCACTGAATTTCTGGAATGAGGAGTTATCATTATTTACACTATTTATATTCAGACTATTGTCCTCATCTTTGTTGTTGTTATCACTGAATTTCTGGGATGAGGAATTATCATTATTTACACTATTTACATTCGGACTATCATCCTTATCTTTGTTGTTGTTATCACTGAATTTCTGGGATGAGGAGTTATCATTATTTACACTATTTACATTTGGACTATTATCCTTATCTTTGTTGTTGTTATCACTGAATTTCTGGGATGAGGAGTTATCATTATTTACACTATTTACATTCAGACTATTGTCCTCATCTTTGTTGTCGTTATCACTGAATTTCTGGGATGAGGAGTTATCATCACTATTTACATTCAGACTATTGTCCTCATCTTTGTTGTTGTTATCACTGAATTTCAGGCATGGGGAGTTATCATTATTTACACTATTTACATTCAGACTATTGTCCTCATCTTTGTTGTTGTTATCACTGAATTTCTGGGATAAGGAGTTATTATTTACACTATTTATATACAGACTATTGTCATCTTTGTTGTTTTTATCACATTTTGGCCATTGTGGGTAAAAGTGTTAGTTTGTGAATTTGATGACATAGTAGTTGTAAGTTCAATCCCTGTGTTAGGCAGTGTGTGCTTGTACTCAGTGGAAATAGGTGAGCAATAACTGAACAGTATTAAATAACATAAGAACTAGATAATATCCCTAGACATAAGCAGTGGAATGAGAACAATACCATAGATTAAATAACGGGTTCAGTTCAAAATTCCCTGTAGATTACCCAGATCTATATACATCTGAGGAATGCCAGAGAGCACAATGGTCAAAATGTTGTGATAAAAAACAACAAAGATGAAGACAATAGTCCTAATATAAATAGTGTAAATAACAGATAGGCTTTGCTATTTGAATAAACATACTCATCTTGTGTATTATACTTACAACATTTCAGTCATTGTACCTTCTAGCCTTATTCAATTGTCTGCCTTTATATTTGTTAATCTTGGAATTTGTAACTGAACCTGATGATTCCAATCCTGGATAGTAATGACTGCAAAACACTTGCCCCTCCTTAATTTATAGATAGAAGCACACAAATGTATACTGGCATTTTTTCTTAGCCAATAAAATAAGACTGTTCTCAGTTTCATTTGACTCAGTCCCAGTCTTTCTTGTCTTGAAGTCAGAATGCTATGTTCGCTTGTTCAAACTTGCTTTTGTATGTCAACTCCAATTTTTAGTTTGTGAACTTTTTGTCATATTACTGTTAATTTGCCTTGCATATACTGTTTGCTTGTTTTATATTAGTTTTTGCTCTGATCTTTTATTTTTCTTGTAATTGCTTATTAGAAACTTTCATAATTCTGTTTGTTGGACAGTTCTGTCACTTATTTTGCATTTAACCATGGATACTCACTCCACAGAACCCTTTATTCAATCCACAGGAGTAGATTGTTCTCCTTTCACATTCCATGTTTTGGATATATTTCATAATAATCACAAGTTTTATTCACTGAATACAGATATGTGACTTTTCATCTCTACTAAACTCAGGGATTGAATTCACAACTGTCAGGGAAATAAACAGGTTTTAACTACTACTTTAATGCACTAGGCTTCCCTGACAGTTATGAGTTCAATCCCAGGGTTTGATAGTGTTAGTTTTTATCAGAATCTTTGAGATAGGAAATTATCATTGTTATATGCTTTGCTATTTGGACAAGTATGCTCCTCTTGGTTGTTATACTGACAATGTTTTGGCTTTCTTCAGTTGTCTTTTGTCATAATTGGTTACCTTCTTAGAATCTTGAACAGAATTCTATATTGAACCCACAGGAGTGGATTGTTCTAAACCCACTTTCCCTGCTTAAGGAATATTTCATTTCAGTTAATATTTCCCTGTCTTATTATTCACCTGTGTGTTGCTTGTCTGTTTCTTCCAATGAAGCAGAGCATGTGACTTTACAGCACTATGAAGACAAACACCTGAAGAAGGCTAGAAGTACAACAGCTGAAACATTGTGAATATAACAAGCAACATGAATATGCTGGCCTGAATAGCAAAGCATATAATAATGATAATCACCTTACTTGTTAATGCACTTCATTTTGGGGTGGATATTAATGACATTGATGAAAAATTATACAGTGAAAATTTCCAATAGTAATACTAAAATTCACATAATAATAATTATGTGAATTTTAATCAGAAATTTTCATTGTATAATTTTTGCAAGGGAGGTGCTAAAAAGTTCTTAATATAACCAAGAAGACCTCTAAACAAAATTCTGATGCTTGGTCACTTGAGGAAGAGGATCAGACTGGAAAATTTTTCAGCACCCCTCATATTTGTTAGACAACAGATTATTAATCTACTATTATATGTATGATTTATTAGATTAACCTTTAGTTTCTTGTACTTCATAATAAATATAATGCTTCATTCTTGGTACAAACAAGAACAGTCTTCCAACTTTAGTTACCTTCAGTTAAAAATGCAGTTATATATATTTTTATACACTATCCATTTTTTGCCTTCTTCCTCAAAATTCTTATGGATCTGAGGCATGTGTTAGAAATCCTTTATAGGCAATGAAATAAAAACAAGTGGTAACTTGATAAGGTGTCTTTTTATTATTTTATCAAACTGATAAGTATAGTTTATGACACTTTTACTTTCAAATTTCTAAAATAGGATAATTTAAACTAAGCACAATTAACATTTTTATATCTATTTAATATTTAAATGCAATAGCTAATTTTGTCAGTTATGATTGCTTTGTTACTTTTTATACATTGCTATTGTAATGTCATTCACAATTCCTTATCATATTAACGTTAATAAACCTTACTATAATATTAATATACTTTAATATTAATAATACTTTAATACCTTAATGTAATATTAACTTTATTTTGTCAGTAGCACTTGAATTAATCCCTGTGTACTGATAAATTTTTTCCCTGATTTTTAATACATAACATAGCATACATACTAAGCACCAAAACATGTTAATCCAAAGTTTAAATAAAAAAATACAAAATTCATTGGTTCTTTTTCTTTTATGTGCTCTATCTTCACAAGATATGGGCAATCATGGCTCTCCTCTGCTTCCTGTTCTTTGTAGCTCAAAACAATATTTGTCTCCTTACCACCCCATCCCAGTGCTTGATCTGCCATTAATTTACATAAACTTGCTAGGTATTTTATTCACTGTTTCCCTCTACAAATCTTGACTTCATTATGTCTTATGTTATCAAACTCTGTAAGCATATTTTCTTTATGTGTTCTAGAAATTTCAAGTGGCTCTTCCTGATTTCAAGTATAAACTATCATTTTCCTTAAAACTTCCTCATTGCTCACATGCTCTGTCCATGGTATTCTTAGCAGCCATTTGTAGAATGTCTCATTTACTTCAAATCTTATTTTCATCTGTGAAGAAATTGTCCAGCATTCACTGCCATATAGGTGGATAGATATTACATAACATTTCAGCACTCTTCTTTCTTTCTAACAAAATTTTCCTATCTCTTAATGCTTTATTCAACTATTCATGGAATATGTCCCCCGCCTGGGATATAGCAAATGAATGTGGCCCATTTTAATCTGAAGTCCTAACATGACTTCTCCAGAAATAGAAGAATTTCCATATTATATATAAAACCCTTCCTTTCTGTTTCTCCTTACACTCTGCTTTGCCATGTAGATATATGTGGTATATTTTTCTCTCATGGGACATATATATATATATATATATATATATATATATATATATATATATATATATATATATATATAGATTTGTGTATGTCTTGGTGTAAAAGTCTCTCTGAGAATAATATGTGTTTGTCATTCATTTTTTCTTTTAACTATTCCGTTCCGTCAGCAAACTACGGTGTTATTACATCATGAATATAATAATGCATGGGAAATACAAATGGGAGAATGAACCTTTCTTCTATAGCTGTCTCCCATTATACTACATATTCTTATAATATGCATCTCTTCTTTGCACCCTCACAACAATTTAATTCAGTAACCCTGTCTTGAGCGGCTCTTGAGCCTTATATTGTGAGAACAATCGCAAAAATAAATAAAATAAGATAGAGTTTTCCAAACAGTTCTTTGCATAGAAGATTTGCTTAATTCATAGGTTAGTGATCAAATTTTACTTTTAATCATTAATGTTACTATGATTTATTTAGTTATTACCTTCCCTATGAAAGATTTTCCCAACTTAGATTGGATGACATAAAAGTTATACAATGATATTTTCTAATTGGAAGAACAATTTTATAGTGGTAAACTAAAAAATAATTTACCAACCAAATAGAAGCATTCTCAAACTCTAAATAAGTTAAAAATAATGTTACACCAAGTTTTATCTGTCTGGATTTATTATCATAGACTTAGTGTGGGCTGTTAAAAATACTTTTGTGAGGGCAACCAAAATATACACTTTGTACTCTCTTGGTATCTTTTTGAAGATTATATTGTGCATAAATTTTCATAGATAAATATTAAATGATCAACTTTTTGAATTCATATTTGCTATATATTTGCACATACTAATTGTACTTTAAAATTGTTGGCACCTGCTTATTTTCTATATATGCATTTTGTATTTGCTGTGTCATTTTGTATGTAATCAGGGGAGAGAATGAAAATTTTAAGGTATTTATTAAATAAATCCTATCTGTGATACAACTAGTATTAATCTAACATGCAATTTGCATTACCAGTGTTACTTATATTTTCAACTTTGTACAAAAATAGTTATTTACACGATTTACATTGTTTGGACTGTTGTCCTCATCTTTGTTGCCATATTCACAACATTTCAGCAATTGTATGCTCAGGCCTTTTTCAGATGATTGGAATTTTGAAGTGAAGACTTTATCTCGTCCACTGGGGTGTGTTGTTCCAGCTCCACGTGCCTTGACTCTACCCCGGTGGATGAAATAAAGTGTTCAGTTTGAAGTTTCAATCACCTAAAGAAGGCCAGAGCATACAACAGCTGAAACATCACAAATATGGCAACAAAATTGAGGACAATAGCCTGAACAATGTAAATAGTGTAAAAAGAAAAATAGGTATATCATAAATTTATTACCCGTGTCAAAGATTTCTCGATCCTGCATACAGTGTCTTTTGCAGCGAACTTTTTTTTGGTCTGAAGAGCTACCTGAAAAGAAGAAAAATACAATACAAAAATACAAATACAATGCTTAAGCAAATTTACAAACATCGTAAAATAACATTTGACATAGCCTTACTTTTTTGCAATGTTTAAATACAATTAAATTACAAGTTAGAATTTTTTTTTACAGTAAGGTTTACTCTGTACAAGGCCCAGGAGCCACTCCAGGTAGAAATTTACATTAAGGAGTAGTTTATATGGATAGGAGGGGAAGATAACTATTAACTCTAGACTTGAACACGTTAAGATTGTAATGATTGGAGAAACATCTTCTTGGGAGACTGTTCCACAGAGCAGTGGTTCATGGGAAGAATCTGTTTGAGTAGAACTTACTTCTTGTCAATGGAAAACAGAGGGAATGTGAGTGGTTTACTACTATGTAAGTGGCATGGTGGGTCCTAGCCATGAAGATTAGAATTGGCGGAACCAAGGAATGCAGTTCATCTGAGCAGTTTCCATGAAGTAGCGATAGAGAAATGAGAGACTTCCCACATCCTCCCTGGGAGAGAGAGTTTACAGGGTGGAAAATAATTCTTCTCCAACAAAGACTCGAAGATGCTTTTGAACTCTATCAAGACTGGAAAGTGAGGACTGGGTAGATCCTGCCCAAATATGACAACAGTACTCCATTTTTGGCCTGATCTAGCTCTTGTAAAGGGAGAGGATGTTGCAACAAATTTCATTTTCAGTCATTTAGAAATCAAACACAGATTAAAATATTCTGTGCTGTAATCTTATTCATTAAATGAATAAAAAAAATATCAAAATAATGTAATTTTTAACCTTTTTGCAGATAATAGTATTTGTAAAGGACAACTTTTGTGCTTTTTTTTGCTACAAGCACAAATCTCTTCACAAATTATAAAATGGAGAAAGTGTAGCAACACACACAACTTACAAAAATCTCTATGAAATCAAAAATAAGAAAAACATTTTAGTTTTCATGACAAAATTACACACCTCAATTAAAACAGTGTTATGAAGTAAGGTTGAAAATAATAAAAGTTCTGGTAGGAATGGTGAAATGTTGTAAGAACCAGGGCGTAAATTTACTTTAGATGGACCTTATGATGAAGGCACTCTCTAGACATTTTCATCATAGTGAATTGTTTTCTCTTTTGATCAGAGTAGCATTTTTTATGTCCAAATTGTGGTCAGTCTCATTATGATGGACAACTAATGCATTTGATGTATTGTTTTATAAAATTATTTTATTATCACAGTGTGGGATATCTACTAACAAAAGTGATGGAAAGAAAAAGAATATAAATGAAATTGACAAGATTACAAAAAAAGATAGAAAAGTTCTATGTTAATAGTTTCTTCTTTCGCACTTCTCGCTTGTGGAACTCTTCTGGCTTCTTGCTTTCCTGTCAACTATGACCTTTAAAAATTTAAATGCTATGTCAATCATTATCTTCTGTCTCCTTGAATATTGTTCTTTTATTGTCCTGTTTCTTTCACTCTCAGTATACTCTTTTGTCTTAGTGACTTTATTGTATTGTTTGTGGTGAAATGATTAAAGAAAAAAAAGGAATGTAAATTATAAACACAAGTTGACATCAATCTAAGAGTAGGCTGAATAATTGAAAAAACAAAAAAGTATCTGTAAGTTCCCTGACATGTTGGGATTGGTTCATCAATCACTTATTATATAAGTAACTGAACAGTGATGATAGAATGGAGGTTTATTATTAGTGAATAATTTATTTATGCCATTATACACGGGCTTATTATTATTATTAGGCTTTCTCATGTGAATTTTTAAATCTATAAATATGCATAATACCCATCAAATAACGGGATTATTTTTGTATGAACTGGTATTTCTGTCAATGATCAGTGAATATAGTATCTGTTGTTCTTCAACCCTCTGCCTAGGATCAGTGTAGTATCTGTACATTCTTCCTAGGATCAAAGTGTTGCTCTCCAACCCTCTCCCTCTGATCAGTGTAGTATCTGTGTACTCTTCCCAGGAGCAATATTCAATGGTAGTTTTATAAATGTGCAAGATGGATTCTGGCAAGAAAAATTGTCTGACACGGTACAATGAACAGCAGAAGTCCTAACATTTAATCCAATATAATCATTCTATTTCATGTCAGTGGAAAACATGAGATCATGAAGGTCCAATGTGTTGCTCACCTAGAGGTTAGCATCAGCCATGCTGATATAAGAAAAGAACAATTCTCTTTGATGACTAAAAGTTAGCAGTTTTGTTTTGGAGGCTTTAAAATTTACAAGCCATATCTTACCTCACTTAACAACTGATTGGAGGTCATTTTTGAGATCAGCTGCCAATTTTACTTATTATTAAGACAGAGGTAAATAGTGGTGTCATTATCATAAATCCCAAGTTGAGAACCGATAACATCAGGAAGGTTATTGATCAAGGTCAAAAACAATGTAGGGACAAGGATAA
The DNA here is from genome assembly GCA_903632075.3 of Acanthosepion pharaonis. NCBI lineage: Eukaryota > Metazoa > Mollusca > Cephalopoda > Sepiida > Sepiidae > Acanthosepion > Acanthosepion pharaonis. Next base: position 2,043,086 of record CAHIKZ030002236.1, on the reverse strand, counting down.
AGCTCAGGAGACCCTCACATTAATGTGAAAGGATCTAGAAGAGTGACTGTTCAACATGACTCTCATTACATGATTTTTAAGAAAGATTGCATCAAGTCAAATATTCAGCCAGAGACACTATAGCCCTATAGCTGGTGAAGGACACCAGCATACCAAACCCTGTCAAATACTTTCAAGATATGTATGTTCAAGCCTTGTCTTTCTTATCTAAAACTTGATAGACAAATTCAGTAACAGCCAATCATGGCTCTCCACTTCCCCCTATTCCTTGTGGCTCTCAATAAGTTTTGTGCCTCTGCAAACTCTCCCAGACCACATTCTGTAATTCACTTGCTAAACCCTGCCAGGTATGTCATGCGTTGCTTTCACTTGTCTCATTTTCCCTCTATTCAACCTGTGAGTATCAGATTCTCCAGCCCTCCTTTCTCATTACGTATCCCAGAAATTTCATCTGCTTCTTTCTTATGTTAAGTATAAACTTCTTACTTGTTTGCATCCTCTCCAAGACCTCATCACTGCTCACACACTCACTCCATGACATTCTTAGCATCCTTCTGTAGAATCACATCTCCACTGCCTCGAGTCTTTGAGGAGACCTTCTAACATTCACTGCCATATAGGAGGACAGATGTCACATAGCAGCTCAGTACTCTTTTCTTTGTCACCAAAGAAATCCTCCTGTCTCGTAATACTCTGCCCAGCTTTTGGAATGTATCCTTGGCCATCCCAATCAATTTTGGATCTCAGTGTTGCACCTACCATACTCTGTCAGAACACATTCCAGATATTTAAACTTCTGCACATGCTTGATTTTAGTGTCCCCAACCTGCAAATTGAATTTTGGGCTCATCCTTTTACTGATGATCATGCATTCCATCTTCTTGTAGCTTATGTTTAGTCCGTTCTTCTCGCTTTCCCTCACTACATTCTGTAGGAGGTTTTGTAGTTTCTTTTTCATGTCTGCTATCAGTACTGTGTCATCTGCATATCTTATGTTGGTAAGATTGTGGTCGCCAATGCTGAATCCTGGTAGGATCTCCAATTTTCTCAGACTTGCTTCGCTGTATAGGTTGAATAAGTCTGGTGAGAAGACACATCCTTGCCTTATGCCCCTTTCTATTTTTGTATATTCACTGAACTCATTCTCAATGCACATGCATGCCATTTGTTGCCAGTATAGGTTCTTGATTATTCTAATATCTTTCCCAAATGTCTCAAGGTTGCTGAGCAGTTCCAGTAGATCCTTGTGGTGTACTTTGTCAAACACCTTTGTATTGTCTATCTGAACGGAGGTAGTGAAAAGTGAGATGCTTAACTACTTTAGAGTTGATTAGAGTCTCAAATACTTTGTCAAAAAGAAGGAAAAGTAAAGACTAATAGAACAATAAATTGAGAGAGCAGAATGTTCATAAGAATTTTTAAAGACAAGAACTACCAAAGAGGATTTAAAACAAGTTAGTAAACATGGCATTTGTTGTAGAGTTTGGGGAGAACAGGGGCCAGTTTAGGGGCACATTTCCTTAGAACAATTGTAGGGATCTAGTTTGGAGAAGATAGAAGAAACCATGGACAAGGTTATATGCATATCACACAGTAGAGATTCCATTCTGGATGGAAAATCAGTCAAAGACACTCCTGATGAGATGAGAAAAGAAAGGTCAAAATATATAACAAGCAATTAGTATATATTTTTACTAGTTTGTGAATATAAAAGTTCAAAAACAGTGATATGCAGACATAAGACCATCTCAGCAAATGTAAGCATTTTTAGTTTTCTCATAATGGTTTCAAATGATAGTTATAATATAATAAAAATATATAGTGAACTAAATCACTATAAACAGGTTTGATGATTAGCTATGAGATTTTATCCAAATTTAATGGTCAACATTATAGCAAGTTAACGATTGTTTGCCCAGTTGCTAGATTCTCATCAGTACATCTGTCCAGATAATAATCAGCAATGAAAATTACATTGCTAGTAGCTGTTTATATCAATGAACCTATAGCACACACAGAGATCAGGTTAAAGTCGAAAAATATTTTCTGGCATAAATTCTCATATGATAAAACTTCCTGTTTAAAAATGATTAAGTGTGTGTAAAAAGTCCCTAGAAACCTTTTATTTGAAAAATAGACACTAAAAACATCTGAAAATAATTTTTTTTTTTTTGTTTTGTGAATAAAAAATACTGAAGAGCTGCATACATTTAATGTATTTCACCAAGATTTTAAAGGGTCAAAATTATAAGCACAGGGGCCACCAAATAAAAATGTCAGTAGTGATAAATCAGATACTAAAAGTGGTGGGGCTAAGTCGGTTGTCTTGTTATTATCTGCTTCTCTCATAAAATTGAATATTTTTTTTACATCTATTATTCTACAGTAAAAAAATTTTTTTGTTATTTTAAAATCAACATTTTTTGCTGTTTATATATACTTATTTCCTGGAATGAAACCTAGAGACCATATAAAACTGATATGAGGGCACTTTGAAGTGGTGTAATGGTTAGCAAGCTTGTCTTGTTAGATCAATTACTACTGAGTAGTGAGTTCAATCTTCACTGGGTGCTCCATACTTTCAACCTAGTGCCACATTGGAGCTAAGCTTAGTAAATCACTATAAAACTGATATGGAAGTTTTAGAAGATGATGTAAAAAAAGCATCAATTTGTTTCCTGATTTATTATGAAAGTTAAGAATAATAATAATTTTAGATAAAGGATACAACTTAGCTCAATATCATTGTAATATAGGACAAGAAGACAAAGTTAGTCTTCTGTTTAGCTTTCAGTTCTAGTAAAAAGTAAGGTGGCTGAAACCCCACCTTTCAACCCTTCCTATACCAGTTCGTCATTAACTTACGACCACGACTGGTTACAACCAACAGGTCATAAATTAATCTGATTGTAAGTTGGCCTGTAATTAATCTTTTTATCTTTCTTTAGACATTATTGTATTTTTCAGAATTTTTATGGTTTCTTTACATTTAATACCATTTGTATCATCTCTCTACACATTTTATACTTATTTTTATGTTCTATCAAATACTGCATATGACAGTACAGATGGTTTAATATTTACTAAACATACAAAAGATCAAAATGTAGGCACAAAAAACAAAAAATATTTTAGTTGTAAAACATACTAAAATACATAAAAATACAAAACATTAGCTGCTGGTGCTTGGTTGTGGATCATTGATATCGTCAGATAAGACAGAAATTGTTTTGTCGTATACAAAGCTGGGAAATACTCATACTACCAAAACACAGAGCAGTTGTGACCAAATGTCCAGACATGGCAATTTGTTATTGTGGTTATAAAGTCGTAAGTTTAATAGGTCATAAGTTGATAATGGCCGGCAGTGCCATGGATGAATTAGGTAGATTGTTTTCAGTTAAAAGCAAAGTGTTTGAGTATAATGGGTTAAGCAATGTACATTTTACAAATACAATAATAAGTATAAAAAAAAATCTACTTTATATACTTTTGTTTTTGATCTATCAGTTTAAATTTTTCCTTTTGACACTGTACAGCAAAGAGCCTCAATGATGTCATATCTGAAAGAAAACTTTAATTTTAATGACCTCAATTTTGCAGAGCTGTACCATAATGCATTTTTGTCAAGAGATATATATTTCTCAAATTTAATTGTATAAACCTTTATACTTATCCACTTCCATTTTTGTTTTCCAGGTGATAAATGAATTATTCCGGCTTAAAAACAATTTAACAATTTAGCTATAAGATTCCAGTGTAGCTTAGCAAATCGCTGTGCCATGTCAGAAAAATTCTTCTTGTCAGAATCCATCTTGTATTTTTATAAATCTACCATTCATCCATGTCCTGAACATTGCTGCCATATCTGGTATTATATATCTCAAGATTCTTGACAAAATTCAAAGAAGAGTCATTCCGTGTCAACTCAACTGTTGGGGACATTGACATCAGGAAGGCCATAAATCCTAGTAAGTGATGACATCATAATATCTCAAGTTGGGAACTGATGACATCAGGAAGGTAATTGAATAAGAAAGAAAAAAATACCTTTTGGGAACTGATGACATCAGAAGGTAATTGATAATTCCGTGTCAACTCAACTAGTTGGGAAATGATGACATCAGGAAGGCAATTGATAAAGAAGCATAAATACCTAGTAAGGAACTGATGACATCAGGAAGGTAATTGATAAAGAAGCATAAATACCTAGTTGGGAACTGTTAGAAGGTAACTTGGAGGATGCATCAGGAAGGTAATTGATAAATAGTTTACCTAGTTAGGAACTGAAGGATTTGAAATTTTGATGTTACTGATTTTGTTTTCATTTTGTTTATAAATATATATTCACAACTTCTTTTTTTTAAATCAATTTCACCCCAGACAAGGGAGTAAAGCTAAGATACAATGGGTTACTGGGAGGGGAAGAATTAGGAACTAATGAAAAGAGTAATCAGGAGTACAGTAAATAGTGATCGACATTGCATTTAAATTTTTGCAGCTTAATGTTGGCTGGAAAGCATGAAGACAGAAGGGAGTTCCACAAGCGAGAAGTGCAAGAAAATAAACTGTTAGCATAGAATTTATGGCTATATCTAGCTAGCTGAACTGTAAATTGATGAGATCTCCAGGTCTAGTAATGCGCTTAAATTAAAAAAGTCTAGGTACTGTAGTGAAGTGCTCATCCGAACAATTACCATGAAAGTATTTATAGAAAAGGAAAACCTTACAGCAGTGGGAAAGTGACTGAAGCCAAGTTGCCAGATCAGGACTGATAACATTGCTGATTCTTCTTTGGATATTATGAAGGAGTTCAAGGTAAATAGCATGGGCACTGGACCATATGTGGTAGCAATATTCTAAGCATGGATAAATGGTAGACTTATAGATATGTACGATAGGTTCTGGAGAGAAAAATTGTCTTGCATAACACAGTGACCTACCTGAAAAACAAGATAAAAGCATTTTATTCACAGATATATAATAAAACTAACAATAAAAAATAATAATTCCGACTTACATTTCTTTTTACTCTTTTCTTTAGAACATTTTTGTTGTTTCTTCAAATCTTTTTTTTTACTTTTGTCATCTTTCCTTTTAACAGTAGACTGTTCCTCAGACTTTTCCAGGGATTTACACTTTACTTTCTCCTCTGAAGACACCACTTGAGATTCTTCCTTGTCACTGCCAGAATCTTTGGTTTTCAGAACATTCATTTCTCCTGATATATTAACCATCTCCTCATCTTCATAATCAGGAAAAGTAGGAACCATTTCCATAGGCATCTTTTCAACTTTTACATTTTCATTTCTATCTGGATTTTCTTTTTTCTTTTTCTTGTGCTTTTTTACAAGCTTTTCATATAACTCACTCTCTTCTTTGGGACTCTCATCTTTTGATTTCTTTTTTTTCTTCTTTTTCTTTTTATGTTCATGTTGGTCAATCATTTTATCAGGGCTTGTTGGGGATTCTGGTGTAAGCTGGGTGTCATTATGATGAGAACACAAATCTTCATCATTGTCCAGATTTTGGTTGAAATTATCAGCTAGTGATTGGATCTTGGTGATGACGGGGCCATTATTTTCA
>CAHIKZ030002236.1:1842500-2032500 GCA_903632075.3 Acanthosepion pharaonis | reverse complement strand
GTGGTATATTGGTCCACAAACTGATATTGAATGATGGAAGACAACAACAAACAAAACGAACACTTGAGTAAAAAATATATTGCCAAGTTTATTTTTGTTAAAGAAAATATGAAAAGAAAAATAATGTTATAGTGCAATAGACAAAAAGTAACTCTGCTAGCTCATGTAGAGAGTGAGAGAGCATTGTCCTCAGAAGGACAGTTTTGGTAGTTGCTGGAGCAATGTCCCGAAAAGGATAGTTTTGTAATTGGTGAAGAGCATTGTCTTGAAAAGGACAGTTTATTGCATATCATTGCTACTAGCAAGGACAGCTGGCGCAGAAAGCCTGTTGCAGCTAGCTGGAGCTGGAGGCCTACTAGAGATGGCTGGAGCGGCAGGAGCTGGAGATGACAAGCAAGAGCCAATGGCAAGCTGAAGATAATGATGGCTGGCTAGCTGGAATTGCTGCTGATGGCTGGAGCCGTGGGCTGACAGTTGGATGGAACACTTGGGTGGAACACTTGGGTATTTACCCATGCCTTTCCACTAAGATGGGATGTGACATAAAGTCAAGCTTAACATGGGGAACCTGAGCAGGTATACTCAGGTCAAGTAAAAATTGCCCAAGCCCCTGCAACTGTTGGTTGTGCTGGCAACCACTGACCCCCACTCTAGTGCAATGAGAGGGTGCAACCTTGGGCAGCTGCTCCTCAGGGCTGGGCACCTCAAAGTATTAGTTTCCTCAGCTGCACAGACAGAGGCCACAACTAAGACACAACTGAGAAATGATACATGACAGGATATGATAATCTCAGAATGTATATTTGACTCAGTTCCATTTTCAATATGATTACTGCTTAGCTATTGGCACCTCACCTGGTATTTTTCATAAATTAATTTTTATATAAATGCCTACAATTAAGGTTCTTCCGGTTGATGATGAGCAGCATAAAAAGATGACTTTTTTAGCAGCTGGATTGACCCCTAGGTCAGCACTATCTCATGTTCATCCTCAGTCAAGTTACACTAATAGACTAATTTTTAGTCACCAAGTTTCATCTATTTGATCAGTCAAACATTTGCTGGCTTTATAGTAATAGATAATGACAAACTATATCAGTAAATAACTATTCATAAAATATATGGCAATAGGCTCCAATTTACAACTGTAAATATTATTTTACAAATATGAATATATAATAATGTGCAATATCTCTATCTCATTCATATATATATATATATATATATGCCTTGAAATTTGTGATAGTTGATATTGAGTAAGTTAGTATAACACTGCACCTCTGTGATCGATTCTAGGCTGGACTGGTAACCAGACGATATGACCCTTGCCACATGCCACCTATACCAGAAGATGCCTTGGTCCTCAGGGTTGTAGGATGACAAGTTGATTGCAGGGGCAATCACATGCTGTTTGATATTGTCACAAGTCAACATGCATTGGTCACTGTCCACCTAGGTCCACACCTTGCTCTGCTCACATTGTGTTTCTTGGTCAGAGAGCTGGTAGGGATCGATTATTGTTAGTAATTGTAGTGCTGATTTGAACTATGGCGAGCTGTGCGATGATGGGAAAAAATAGAAATGTCTTCGCAGACAAAATAAAAATGAAAAAATTCTTTTGGGTTTATATAGTTCTTGGTATAACAAAAATTAACCCTTCCCACTAAAATCTATTCAGTGACATTTTGCCTATCAGTATTAACTTTTGGAACAGGGTTCACAGTTGGGATTCTCTCAGCAACAAGTCACATGGATCTCAGTAACGCTTTCATCTGCCCTTCACTAATGTCTCTCTCTTAAGTGATCTGCTTATATTGACTTTGATTCAAGACCAGAGTGGGGACTGACTGTGTTTGGGGATTTGGTGTTTCCCCAGATTTCTATATTGATTTGAACAAGAGTTCTTTGTTTATTTTGTAATATTAATTATCTCTCCAAATAAACATAAATTAAATTGAATATTTTTAATATGCAAAATACTTTGTTGTATTTCAAAATGAATATAAATTGATTGGAATGACTTTTGTTTTTTTTTAAATGGCTAAAAATGGCTGATTTTAGCCATATTTACAAATCTTGCAGCACAAACTCATTATTAAAAAATCTTTCAAAAATAAAGTATAATTTTCTGAAAATTTATTTGAGGAAGATTAGCTGATTTGAAGTTTAATTAATCTGATTTGAAACAAATATTACTTTTAGTTTAAAATATTGCAGAAAAGCACTTCTTAACATGGAAGTGGGTGTTTTTATGAGTTATTGAGAACTATCTCAATAGACTTATGTTTGGGAATTTTTTCTATGAGGGACATACCTGTAAAAATTATTTGACAAATATAATGTGTGCATCTTTTTATATAATATTTAACTACCCAGTAACCTTAAAAATTTAGAAAAATATTCTCCATAATCTAATGTATTATTGAATTTTGGGCTTTAAATTTACTGCTCTTATTTTCTGATAATGTCGGGTATGGACAGCTATATTTACAAATATTGACATGTTTATACATGCACAAAAAAGATTAAAAATTCTTTTTAAAATACCTGGGGGTCACTGAATTGTAATAAGCTTTTCCATTTATGATCAATAAATATATCTTTTATTTAATAAAAATACTACCTAAATGCTACAAATTGATACAGAATTTTTAAATGATTTAAAACTTTATAAATTATTCTAATTAAAATTAAAAAAATGAAAACAATTCTTTTAAAAATTCATTACTCATCGAAAAAAAAAAATCTTAATACAATAGTGTCTGTAGATTATTGATAAAAGAAATTAAAAGTTATTCTAATCAAATAATGTCTTAGTTGCATTTTTTATTTTATGATTCAGAGCAAATTTTTGGTAACTGGTGGTCCTGTTTTACAGAAAAGAAAATTGATCATTTAAATTTCCCAAGTACTATGGCTTATAACTAATAGAAACATTATGCCCTACAAAAATTAATTTCTCAAAATTTCATAAAATTAATTAAGTGGCAGGGGGAGTCACACATCTAAAAAACATATTTTTCCTAAGATTTTCTAAAAAAAAAAGTTTCCTAAAATAATTTCATTAATGTGTGAATAGATCCTGAAAGTTTCATTAAAATATGATAATTATTTTACTTTTGCAAGAATTTCCAAATCAATGTATTTTTCACAATAAAACTTCCTATACTAATTTATGGTCACCCACTGACACAAGAAAAGAAAAATCTTAACCAAAATTTTGACAGTTCTAAGAAGGATTAAAAAATATAATTTAATAACCAAAAAATCCTTTGGTCTTTCCTCTTAATAATAAAGACTTCAATGAAAAAACTTTGTTTTTATTAAGTTTTGGGCATTTTTTCATGTATGTTCATTTTTTAGCAAATCTTTGGTGGTATCTAGATATAAAATATTCCTTTTTTTGTCATATTTAATGACACATGCATAAAAGAAGGCTTGCTGCCCAAATATATGATACATACAGACATATGGATGGATTAATAAGTCTGTTACCTGAAAGCGTTATTGTTTGAATTTTGATATGAAATTATAACTGTATAATATTCAATCTATATGATTGAATTAAGTGCATTAACAAGAAAGGAGATTATGATGAAAAATAAGTATGTATGATGTAAAATAAATGGTATTTTTTTTCATCATAATGTTAGTAAATTATTGATGGGCCAACATTTATTTTGGTAGATACAGAGAGAAGTATAAGTAAACACACATATGTATACACATTCTAAAATTGCCATGAACTTGAACTTTTTTTAAATTAAGGAGGTAAGATGCCCAAAAGCAGATGAAAATATTGTTGAGTATATCACTTGGTCTTAAAACAAATGAAAGAAAAATATGTGTCAATGCAAATAAAAACATGCAAAATTGTTTTCTTTTATGATAAAACTTTCAATGTAATTGGAGACATTGTCAAAGAGGAAAATGTTAGTTTTCAGTAAATAAGCATTTTTTTTTCTTTTATTTCAAACTGCAACAATTGCAAAACTGTTCAGACATGTCTACAGAAAAGTGTACCAGAAATGTACTGTTATTTTGTTAGGATTTTTAGAATATAGGTGAATAAATAACAATTTTATATCCTTCTAAATAGCTGTTGCCAAACACTCTGGTAAATAGTTTGGTTGTTTTTGTTTAACAGCATATCAACCTCTGTAGGTAATTTAATAGCGAAATCTAAATATTTTGCACACAAATTTTATTTAATTTTGTTTTTTGAGATAATAATGGTTTAGTGATACAAGTCTTACTAATTCACCCTTAGCAGGGGGTGGGGAATAGATGGAGCCATACCTTTCCCAAGGGTATTTGTGTGTAAGTGAATATAATGAGCCCAACTGGAATTGGAACTTGTTCTCCAATTAACAATTCCAAGTAATTATCCATTACATCACCCACGCATCCAAGCTTATAGCACTTGGTATTCTCAAGCAATCACCCATCTACGTATTGACCAGGCTCAATGTTGCTTAACTTCGGTGATCATATGGGAACCGGTGTTTCAATGTGATATGGCCATAAGCTCTGGCAAATAGAGAACTAGAAGCAAATAAGATAATTATACGTTTATGTGTAAGTATTTTGAGATGGACACATAAACAGGGATAATTATTGGTGTACAATAAGAAAAGCAGTGGTGTACATAATCTGAAGTATAAAATTGCCATATCACTTTATTTATTAAAATATATTAGAAATAATTTAGTAAAGAAATGCATTGCTTATGATTTATCAAAGAAAACCATTAGACAAAGTTTGCAATAAAAATGCACATATATGTCCATAATTACAATGCACACTTGTATATTTGCATTTGTTGCAGGCAACAGCTGTTTAGAATTATTTGGCAATATGTTAAGACCCCTAACAAACTAATAACTTATCACAATCTTGACTGTTATGCACAAATGTGTGAATGGTTCACATAGAAATGCATGGAAAATTTATGTCAATATATTGTGGCAAGAAACTTCCAATTTTAAAATACTAAAGTTTTTTGCTTTTTTTTAATCATTTCACCCAAAACAATGTGATAATGCCACTAGGATGCTGGGGCTTACAGGGAGTGAGCAAGGATGAGAAAACTATAGTAAGGAGAAGTCAAAAAAGGACAATAAAATAACAGGATTCAGGAAGACAGAAAATGGTGACCGATGCTGCATCTAAATTTTTGAAGACTGTAGGCAACAGGGAAGCAAGAAATCATGTGTTCCACAGGTGAGAAGTGCAAAAAAAAAAAAGAAACTGTTAAAATAGAAGTGGTGGTTGCATCTAATTAGTTCAATAGTAAAATGGCGAGACCTAGTTACCAATTTCATAGCACACTTAAATTCATGTAATCAAGGCACCAAGGAAAAAAGTTTATGACATAAAGCTTATAATATAATTTGTTATTGTCAGTCATGAGGCCAGTAGTGGCTTTTAAAACCAACCAGAAACTTACATACTACAAGTAAGAGGATGTACTGTGGGCACCATTGCAGCTCCATCATATGCCACAATCTTCATGCGAAAATTTGAGGAGATGCATATTTATCCCTTTGTCAGTAACAACTGCATATTCTATGCAAGATATATCAATGATATCTTCTTCATACAAACAGGCAGTAAGGAGAAACTCACTGAATTCCTTATGACTCTAAACATGGTACACAACTCCATTAAGTTCAACTACAAAAAATCAACAAGATAGGTAAAAGTTTTCAACACCTGCATTTACATTGAAAACTACAAACAACAGTACACACTAAAATCACCAACACCCACAACTATCTACACTTTAAATCTTCCCACACTAAACATATCAAGGAGAACCTTCCCTATTCACAAGCACTTAGACTCAGAAGGATATGTTCCAACAATGAAGAACTAAATAAACACACTAAAAATCTTGAGCATCAATTTACAACAGGTGGCTATAAACAACACCTAATCAGGGAACAAATAAATAAAGCAATTTCCACACCTAAAGAAAACACCTTAATGTATAAAATTGCAAATAAATCCAGATGCATCCCTCTAGTAACCACTTTCAGCACCACTCTCCCTCCACTATCTCAGATAATCAAAAGTCACTGTGAAATACTACATCTCAAATCCTACCTAAAAACTTTGGTTGAGAAACCTGGCCTTCTAGCATATTGTAGACCTAAGATCCTTAAGGAAATTATAGGTAGTAAGCAAATTTCAGATGATAAGGTAACCTGTAATAGACCAAAAAGAAAAACAACAGGATTTTCCCAATCATGTAACAACAAAAGGAGTTTATGTTGTAACCACAGTAGACGTACCAATTTGTTCATTAGCTCAATCACTAAATCTACTTTCAAAACCTACCACAACTCTAACTGTAGAAGTTATAACATAATTACTTATTAGAATGCACACTATGCCAGAAACAATATGTGGGAAAATCTGAATGGCCCTTTCACTACAGAATTAATAATTATTGGAATCAGATCAAGTTGGCTCCCCATGAAAGATTATTACCTGTAGAACAACATTTCTGCCTAGAAAAACATGATTTTAAAAGCCATGTAAAATTCACTATAATTGAAAAAATAGAAATAGATAGAAAAGATAACCTTAGAAAAACACTAGAGGAACATAAAGACAAATGGATTTTGCTCCTCAAAACACTGTGTCCAGACAGGTTTAACCACAAATTTAACATATATAGAATTAATACATAACCCCATAAATCAAGCCATACCCACATTTCTCACCCACACATGGCAGACATGCTTGTAGAGATGCTGAGGGCTCACAATTATACACACACTCATCCTAATATATACACATACACACATCATACACACTCCCAAAGAACTAAAAGATAACATACAGTTAACACACATCCCCTTCCAAGCAAGCAATAAAACTGTCAAAATGACCAAGGAGAGAATTCTGAGACTCAGGAATTTCCCAGCTTCTGAAAGAGGCTGTTTAATTAATACAAGGACTAACCAAAATTAACGATAAAAAAAAAACAAATGAAAAATAAAGATAAAGTTAACTTTCTTCAGAGACAGTCATACACTCCTGTAGTTCACTGCAACTAAAAACAGGGATTTTTTCTTCTGATGGTGGCTATGCTGGCCAAAACTTAATTGAAATAATAAAACAAAAGAATATTAATATACAACCCTGGTGTGTCTGAAAATTTTAATTTTTTAATATTTTTTATTGTTCCATTATATATATATATATATATATATATATATATATATATATATATATGGAGGATACATGGATGTGTTTTTGAAGAATATTCAAAAGTAACTTACAAATATTTACTAATCCATCTTGCTTATTAACATACAAATAAAACACTGTGAATATGTTACAAGTATTACTATACTACTTTTCTACATAATCCCTATTGAGCTTGATGTTCTTGTTCCATTAGTACATAAATACCCTCCTTGAAGAATTTGGTGTCAGATGACCAGAGCCAACCATGTAGCTCAAGAAAAACAACCATATCTCTGTGGAAGCACTTCCTGGATAACATCCATATACAAAACATCTTGTGCTTCAAAAAACATAACATTTACCTATCTACTCAAGAATAACTACTATTAAGCTTAATATGCAATTTGTTACAATTACTTGAAAACAATAAAAGATTTAATACAAAACAAAGCAGGAATTTACATTATACATTATAAAAATGTCAAAAAACACATAGATGAAACACCTAAGAATTTAAATAAAAGAATATATGAACACAAAAAACATCTTTTAAAAAACAATACACTAAATGAATTAGTCATTCATTGCAATAAGTCTAACCATAATTTTGATTTTAAGAATGCAATTTTAATTAAGAAAGAAAATAGTTTATTTAGATAAAAATGTATAAGTAATTTTTGAATAATCTACAGTAAATTTACATCCAAGATCATACAACATACCACTTTTCCTAACAAAACTACTACTCATACCAATGTCTGTTGTATTTCATTTCCTTCCCCAATGTATATAAGATTTCATTGCTAAAAACATTTAGTTTGAAGAAATCCTTTTGAAGGATGACATGTATAGCAGGACATTTTTGTAATTTAACTGCTCACTATGTATAGACAGCAAGAATTTATTGAAACAAGATGTATAAAGAAAAACAGACAACTGTTTACGCTTTATCCAATGAAATTTGACTACTGTCCAACAGTCAAATGCCTGATGCCCAATGGTGAAACCACACTTATTTACCATTTCTTTTATAGCAGTATGTATCCTCTACAACAGTCATACAAGCACTTTGCTTGGTTTTTGCAGTCTTCAGGCTACCTGAGTATATTCATTCAGAGGGACTTCATTTATGTATGAATGTGTACGACAGTTCCTAGAAGAGCAAGCTAATGGCCAATGCAAGAGATATAATGGAATAATTTGGAAAACTATTGAACTAGCAGCTTCTGATAAAGAGGTAGCTTTAGAGAATTGGGAACAACTACTCCCAGAGGCCCTGCATACAATTAGAATGTTTCTATGCACCGCCACTAATGCAACACCCCATGAATGATTCCTCCCATTTCCTAGAAAAGTTCAACTAGAGTGTCTACCATCTTGATTCTTGAAACTGGGAGTAATATTACTAAAAAGTCACACATGACTGAATAAGAATGAGCTGCTGGTGGATCAAGTGGAGCTTCTAGACACCGACCCCCAGTATGCACGTGCCCATTACCTTGATGGACGCGAAGGCACAACCTCACTAAAGGACTTGGCTCCAGCAGGGGGTGAACCGGGACCCACAAGCCAAAGTGAGGGCTGTCTTCAGGACACTTCAACTGACTATGAAGAAACAGAAACATGATCTCCTTATGAAGATTATGAGGAACCCTTGAACTCTGGTCCCTCAGATGGTGACGAAAGGGTTCCAAAGAAGAGAGCCCACCCACCTACTGATAATTCAGAAGACACCAAGCCACTCATAGAAGTTTACAAAAACACAGCAAGATTAAATTCAGCTCTAACGAGAAAGAGGAAGTATCTCATCTTGCTTCTGGCAATCTGCCATGGCCTCACAGACAGCAAAGGAAACCTGCTCGATTCAGGGACTTCCTCCCTCTGTAAGAATAAGGCAGAGGAGAATATGGTAAAACCCATCTCCCCCATTAATGGATCTGTCCTGAACACATATATTCAGGAGAACTCTGCTGATATTAAAGCTTACTGATAAGTGATACATATTGTCTAGAACAATTATACTACAGTGAGAATAATAGTTTTTGTGGTCATTCTTGTTGGTAGATTTTCTATAAATTATTAGTTGGAGGCCATCAGGAAGGGTAATGCATTATTAGTTTTGATTTCAAAAGTAAAAGTAAGGTTTTTCAATTCCTTTTCTAATACATATAGTTGTTTCTTCCTAGTATTCAACTTTCTTATATTTTTACAGCTATAATGCATACATTCTGATACACAAACAAGTAAAACCTGAACTATGAATCATGATTTTTTCCAAATATCTTTATATACATTAAAAATACAGGTCTCAATTTAATGTTTTTCTCTTTCATGGATTTTCAGTTTGTGAATAGTCAACTCTCAAAACCAACCCTCAGTCTATATGGCAAAAAACATTAAAAATTCTTATTATGGCTTAACTGATACAAACACATAACTTAAATGAACTTATATCCTCATTGTGCTGTTAACTGGGTAAAATATCTTTTCCTAAACTCTCTCAGTTACAAATGAATAAGCTTTTTCAAAGCATAAAAAACTGGGGTAAAAGAGATATAACTTTTGTTTTGTATTTTTTTTTAACTCTAGGAAGTCAATATTGTACTCATTGGAATGTACATATATACTGTTTTCTCAAATGATTAGAAGATTTCTTTTCTACTTGCAACTAAGTTTTTTTTTATAAAAGAACATTAAGGGTCATATTTGTTATTTCAGAGAGTGGACATTTCAAAACCTCTAATTTAACACTGGCCAACCTGTGTTGACTGTCATAGTGTGCACATCTCTTAGATCAGCTTTGAATTGTAGAAATTCTGAAAGTTTGACTGTCTGTCTGAGTAATTTATTAGTTACAACAGCCTATTTGGTTGACTAGTGTTTAATTTTCAAACTTTTCATCACACCAAAAATGGAAATTCTTAGTCAAAGAGGAAAAGAAAAATTGCACACAAAAGCCATTTATTTGTATTTGTTAAATTTAGTAAAAGAGATAGCAACATAAAACTGTGGTGTTGCGATCAAGACTCTAGGTGCAATGCAAAGATTGGAGCATTTAGCAAGGAAGTAAACAAGCATTCCCACAATTCATCAGCAGCCAATGTAGAAGAGGACAAAGTACACACAGCCCTGAAATGCCATGCCAAAGAGACTATTGAAAAGCCAAGTAAATAAAGACATGTATTAGAAAATGATCCTTACTTTTATTCAGTTTTAAAAAGTTATGTTTCAAAAATTATCTTTAATAAATTATTTTTATTTGTTTTTAAAAAGTCAATGAAAAATTTTATAGTTTACAAGTTGTTGAGTCGGTGGTGTTCAGTCAGTGGTGATGAGTCGTCCTGCACCTGTTCTTTTAAATTTATGTTTATTTAAAAAGGAGTTTATAATACAAAATTTGGCCACTTTCTCCAGCATATTTAATTTGCTAATTGTTAGAAATTTGTTGCTAGTAATTTAAAGAATCAAAATCATTTTTAATTAAGAATATAATCAATATTTCATAGATTCTCATTTCATTCTCTGTTTATTAATGATGACATTAATTATGTAGTTTTGTGAAATGCATCAAATTTTAAAATCTTTAGGGAAATCAACATGTTTGGTCATCTGTTGCAGTTAAAGTTTGGACAAAAATGTTTAAAACTTAAATTGGAGTTATTAAGAAATGTGATTGATAATGCATTTTTCCAGTGAAATAAATTAAATATTAGTAAGTATTCACAGTATTATCACAAGCAGTATACACATTGGTATCATACAGGGAAAAAGGATTTGTGTAGAAAATATGGCTTCAGCATTTATATAAATTCCTTTTTACAGAAAGTATTTTGAATTTTCATATGTAATAGAACATAAACTTTACTGGAAATGTATCATTCCTATAAGCATAGTGTCTCTGGATTCACAGTAAGACTGGTGCAATTAGTCAGATGATACAACTTCGGTCACTCATGCAAATGTAGCACACAAGCATGGAATATTTGTTGGTAGACTATGTAAACATATCTGAGACATCAAAAACCTCATGAAAGACATGAAAACCAGTTGACAAAACTACTGTGCTGCCCGTCTTTCTATATGGAGCTGAATACTAAGTTGTATATCAGCACCTAATTGTGTTTATAACAGTGCTGCCTCTATACTGTACTAAAAGTGCTTTGGATTGACTTCAACATTGACTATGAATTTTTTTATTCAGCCAGGGTCATATTTGTTATAGCTATGCTACAAAAATTCAACTACACAATGGACTTACCATATTGATTGATTAATTTGTTTTCTAAGGTGTATCAACCCTTTGCAGGTTATTTAAAGCCATAAAATATTTTTAAATTCTAAGAATTTTTTTAGTGGGGAGAAATAATAATGGTTTAGTGATATAAGTCATACTAATTAACCCATAACTGGGGGTGGAGAAGGGGCAATTCATACTATTCCCCATGGTACTTGTGTGTAAGTGAATATAATAAACCCAATGTGAATTGCAACTCATTTCTGATTAACAATTCCAAACAATTATCCATTACACCACCTATTCATGATATTCTCAAGCTGTTACCCATCTAGGTACTGACCAAGCTCAATGTTATTTAACTTCAGTGATTGTATAGGAACTGGTATTTCAATGGGACTTGCTACATGGAAAGGATGAAAGACAATAAACTTCAAAAGACTTTACTCAAGCCTCTGATCAATGAAGAAGTACAGTCTGTTATGGCAATTTACCCAGGCACATATGGACTCTCTCAGCTATAAATGGGAGCAGGTACTGCCTTTTGGAGAGGGAAGTTTCCAGCAGTAAGCTCTGACAGTTGGACTGAACATTCTTGCTATAACACTCAATGGTATATGTTTATATTACTGTTTCTATTAATATATTTGTTTAAATCAATTCCTCTCTTTGTGCCTTTATTTGTGGCTCTAACATGGCCACAACACAATCCCACTGAATAGAACTCCCTGAAAAGGACTTTCATCTCTGATAAATATAATCACTATCAGTAGAAAACAAAAACAGCTAAAGACAACATGGAATTGTGAGACCTATCAGACAACTTCCATTGCAAAATTTAACCACAAAAAGAAGAAGAAAAGAGAGAGCTCTGCAAAGCTAACCCACCATTGGCTGCAAAATCCTTTCCTGTAGTCAATATGGAAAAGCACGTGTCTCCTGTATAGACCTCACTAACATGCTTATGGGCTTCAAAAGATATTAATGAGATGTGCTTTCCTTCATAAGGATGACTGAACCTGGCTTTGCCATGAAGTCCTTCATGACTGAATCAGTATAAAAGCATGCTGAGCTATACAGTATGTATTTTCTCCCACATAATTGGGATACATGTTTGAATCCTGTTGAAAGACACATTTTTGTTATTAAAGACTCAAAAGCCAGTAGACAAAAAAATATACTCTTTAAAAAACAGAGACATCTACTAAAACATGTGTATCCACTAAATATAAGGTATATAGTAATGCCAAATCATGTCAAATTATGGATAAAAATACATTAATTCCTTAAAAATTAATTTGTATACATATAGATAAGGATAATTGAACCTTGCTTTGACATGATCTCTCTCTCTCTCTCTATATATATATATATATATATAGATATTCATACATGTTTCATTAAATAATATAGACAAGTGTTGTCTATTTATTCTATGTAAATTCTTTTCATAACGTCTGATAAGCTTAATAACATTATCATTAAATGAAGAAAGAAAATCACAATATTGATACATATTTTTTAATCCAACTAAGCTTTCGGCTTACATAAGCCATTATCAAAGATGACAATTACTGTACAATATATTAAGCAATACACAGACAAAAATGTGTCTACGGTGCAATTTTTGCTTCCAGCATATTATATGCACATTTATTGTTGCTTGGAAATCATCAATGTAAACAGAAACAAACTATCATCACATTCTAAAAAAAAGAATTTACATAAAATAAATAGACAACACTTGTCTATATTATTTAATGAAACATGTATGAATGAAAAAATGCTGCCTAAATACACACAATATATATATATATATATATATATATATATATATACAAATGTAAAAGAATATAAATTCAAACATTCATAACATTAATTTAAAAAAAGGGCTCAGTACAAGAGTAGAGCAATAGATATTTATTATAAACTGTTACATTGGAACATGCAAATTACCACAACAAAAATACATATTTGTTTCGATGTTTAAAGACATCTCATTAGGGGGTGGTTAATCTATTCAATAAGAATTGTATGTTGAACCTCACAGTCTTTAGTCCAATGCTCTAACTACTAAGTTTGGTACATATACCTTTATATATATATATATATATATATATATATATCTTTTCAATAGCACACATGAAAATACAATATATGTGGATTCTAGTACTAGTGTATAGATACACATTTATAACACGTAGACATACACAGAGGCTGATAGTTTAAGGTGAATTCTATTTTTGTAACATGCAACAGTTTGCAGGCATCAGCAGAAGTACAAGAAATAGAAGTAGGGCAATAGAGAGAGCAGCAACCAGAAAGAGGTCATAACAACAATAACAATAATAATGTCAAGTAGGGGGTGGAAGAAGAGAAATGGTGACATATCAGTTACACAAGGATGGAAATGAAAATATGAAAGAAACAATACAATTATTATGATAGTATTAGCTACATGAGAAGCTTATGCATATATATATATATATATATATATATATATATATATATATATATATATATATGCATATATATGTATATAAATAAAAGAAAGAACAGTAAGATATATAATCCGGTGTTCTTATAGATATTTTATTTTACAAAATAGTGCTCAATGTAAATTTACAGAGCATTAATATTTTCTTGAGGATGAAATGGAACTAATGTCTTTAATTTAATTACAAAATTAAATTCAGGGCATTTAGCTTCTATTTGTGAAACATGGTTAGAACTTAGAAAAAAAAATATTTTAAAACATATTTTAAATATGCAATTAATTTATATATATATATGCATATATATATATATATATATATATATATATATATATTGTGTATTTAAGTAGCAATCTCTTTTATACATGTTTCATTAAAGTCAACTGACAAGGTACTGCAATTAAGCTTTTTATTTAATTGTTCTTGTGTTCATACAAGTGTTTTCTTTCTGAACACAAAGTGTGTAAAAACTGTCCAAAAGTTCTACATGTCTGAGCACTTTCAACTATACTTTTAGCCATTATCAAGGGTGATTTTATTTTTGCCTTTAACTGAATGTATGTATCAAGAGTTATAGGAATGTTTTATTTTCCAAACATGGTCAGCACATTGCGGCCCTATTCATAGTTAATGTTATTGAGTGTTGGCTATTTCTTTTTTATTATTAGGGCTTCCATTATTTTTAACCTTTTTTTACATGTGGATGAGGTTATTATACTTGTATTTTCTACTAGTATGTTTTGTATGGAGTCTGGTAGGTTTTTGTGTGTGTTTAAATGAGTCCTAATGGAGTTATGGTCAGGTACATGTAATGTAAGTCATCTGGATATGCATGTAGTACTGTGACTGATGTAATTTTTTATGAGCTTGGTTTGATCAGGAACACAGTTCCTTAAGGGGCATTCAAACTCATAAATAATGTTGTTTCTTTGTAGTTTTGATTTTGCAGGTGTGTTGTTATTTTTGATGATAAAGTTAGCTGCTTTAAGTTTTATATAATAGATAATTAATTTTCTTGTTCAGGTTGACTGGGGTTGTGTATTTCTTTATATTTCTAAGTGAAAATTCATCTTGCTTATAGTTGATGTATATTTGGCTTTTGTAGAAGATATTAATATTATTGTTTTTGTCTGTATGTTCAATACAGGAAAAGTAGATGAGAGGCTGAATTCTCATGTGCTCTCTAAGAAATTTTTTATAATTTATTTTATATCTAAGTGGGAATTCACTCTTAAAATTAAGGTGGCAAGAGTTTCTGCTAGTGGTTTTTTTATATTCTGAGGTGGTGAAAATGTATTCTATGAGAACGTCTAAGAATGGGAGTTTATTTACTTAGTTCATAGGTAAAGTTAAGGACTGAGTTTTTTGAAATGTGGTTTTTAGGTTATCTGTTTATTGTTTGTTTTTTGCTAAAAATTTTCTACGTAACAAACATATATTTTGGGTTTAGTGACTTGTAGTAATTGGAGAAGCATAGGCTGAGTGAATTTGCCATACTAGTACTAGCATACAAGAAAAATTAAGTAAAATGATTAATCGCAGTAACTTGTCAGTTGTCTTTAACAAAACACGTGTATATATATATATATATATATATATATATACACACACACACACACGTTTTGTTAAAGAAAACTTTGTAGTGATTTTATAACATATTTATGTTATAATTTTTGAATAAATAATTATATTATTTATATATATATATATATATATATATATATATATATATATATATATATATATATATATTAAAAGAGGTAATCATACCTTGAATCAATTAGCAATATTAATGCAATTATTGGCGATATCCCATCGCTAGTAGACATAATTATAAGCATTATACTACTAATAATCCACTGAATGATCAGATCCTTATGTATAAAAAGGATATGGTGTATTTTTTAATTCAGCTAGTACTTTCGAGTGCTTCACGCATTCATCATCAGGCTGTATTTTTTTTCCTTTAGAATCAAAACTGGAAGACAAAATAAATGTGTTTTTCTGACCAAAAGATGTTTTTAAGAATGAGCTATTTATTAATGGTTATGTATTGTTGGAGCATGCAGGTCGCAATGCTAAATTTCAAATATTTCAAGAGAGAATTTTTTTTTTTTTTCATATTAACTGAAAAACACTAAAAAAAAATTTGTGGATTTACCAAATTACAAAATTCAAAAAAAAAAAAAATTCAAGGTATGTTTAACTCTTTGTAATATAAAATATATAGTGCCTATTTTATTATGCTCATGAAAAACAATTGATCTGCAGTAAAGAATTCCTGAGATAAAAACTACTAAGACATATCACTCTGATAATTGAACTATCTACTTAGTTCATGTCATATTAACTGAAAAACACTTATAAAAAAATTTGTGAATTTACCAAATTACAAAATCAAAAAAAAAACAAAAAAAAAACTTTGCATTTCCCAACTCCCGTCGATAGTGGAAATAATCGATTTTTTCATGCTTCTATAGCAGTTTTCATGTAGTTTGCAGCCATTTTCTACTGGCCAGAGTGAGAGCCAATAGCTGGCTGCCACAAATAGGCAGGAAGATTCTATTGGCTAGCGTGAGAGCCAACAGCTGACTGACACGAATGTTAATTAGCATGCTAGCATGCAAAAAAAATCGATAGCTGCATTCGTCACGAGTGGGAAAAATTTAAATCTGCATGGCACTTTACTTCAATTGGCTCATTCACTTGCTTAAACTCAACGTTGATTCTGATTCTGCAGAACTGGGTTGGGTGTGAAAATGTATTTGTTGTTAACATTCTTTTTCATTCGGTTTTTCCAGTTACGAGTCCTTTTTAAAGCCGATCGTTTTGTGTTCATTTTGTTTAGTTCTTTTTTTTAACAGATTTAATGTTTAGTATAGAGCTTAGAAAAAAATTTGCAGTGTGAGATAGGAAAGAAGTAAGGCATATAGCAACATCAGCATGGCAAAGGGCACACCTTTAACGGCAAGGAAGGGCAAAAATATTTTAAGTCAAGTGATAGCGATTGCTGTATGAGTCGATGGTTTTTTTGAATCAAGCACGGGCAATGCCGGGCCATGCTGCTAGTATATATATATATATATATATATATATATATTCTGTGTATTTAGCTCGCAAATGTTCTTTAAGGTATATATTATTAAAAAAAAAGAAGACATTTTGTGCTGATTAATTTTACTGATCAATTTTTCGAAATTCTTCTCAGACAAGAGAGAAATTCTGTCAGAAATTGTCTGAATTTCAGAAGAAAAGTACAAGAAATATGGCCAAAACTTTCAACTTTCTTAAGTCATCATTAACTCATCAATTATCTCTACCTACCCTGATGATGACTTTCGAAAGTCAAAAGTTTTGACCATATTTCTTGTACTTTTCTTCCGAAATTCAGACAATTTCTGCCAGAATTTCATCCTTGTCAGAGAAGGATTATTATAATTTAGAAAAGTTTTTAGTCACTGACTATAATCACTAGAATTATGATAAAACCTGTTTTTTGCTTACAATAAAACTTAGTTGGTCTTCTTGTCATTCCCTTTACTTCTCTTTATCTTATTTCTTTTATTGCACACATGACACCTTATGTAGGCATAAATTCAAGTACCTAATCAAATGCATGCATCCGGGGTAGTGACCAGATGCCGCTCTCAACTTATATAAAGTTAATTAAAGCAACTAATTGTTCCATATCAGAATTGCCTGAAAATTGTGCTACAACACGGGAAACTTGAGTTACAATTTAGCAACTTATATATATATATATATTAAACAAATTATTGTCAATATTTTAATAAGAATATATATTATAAGCTGAAATTTACACAATATATTACTCATATAAATATAATTATATCCTGAAAATAAATTTTACCAACATTAGTTGGTTAGTATCAATTTTATTGTGGAAACACTTGCAAAACAAAATTTAATATAGTGTATACTAATCTGAAGAGAATATTTAGACATATTTTCTTCTGTGCATGTGCCTTCAGGACTTTGACAATCATGGCTCTCCACAATTTCCTGTCCTTTGTAACTCTTCAAGAGGATTACCTTTTCTATGAAAAAATAAAAAGTGGTAATCATAGTTAAGCAATTCTATTCATCACAGGGCAGTTATCAACCCAAATTTCATGGCTAAATTAATTTAATAATCATAATTTGCATCCAGGTTCTTATAACACTTCATCTTTTTTGACAGGTCTTCTATAATGTCAATGTGGGATACTTAATGACAAAAGTGATAAAAACATAAACAAAAACAGATGAAATGAAATTGACTAGGTTATATCCCCAAACATTAAAAAAAAATGTTAAAGTTTAAAATTTCAGCATTCCCTCCTCTTTGAGTACATGTGTAGTTACATCAATGTAAACATCACTTTAGTCCGATGAAGTCCTAAAGGATGAAACATGTCCACTTTGTCATTAATTTTCCTAATAATAATAATAACAACAACAATAATGACAATGACCATTACAATGTGGTGGTGCTGCTACTGATGATGATGATAACTAAATAATAATAATCAAATTGAATAAAGAGTAGAATCTTTCAGTCTTGAGGAAACTTTGTGTCATTTGATCTTCTGTGAAAGTCACCAAAACTATTAGTATGAAAAATACAAATATTACAAAAAGATTAGGAATGTAAATTTGTGGAAGAATCCAGATGATACAAACTAAATCATCTAGAAAACTGAGGAGAGTACTGATGAGACCTGCTGTCACTTGATCTCCAATGAATGAGAAACAACTGGCATGATAAGTCAATGTGTACGAAAAATGATACTGCAAAGAGAATAGAAAGATTGGGAATCTGTGAAACCAATCAGAAGAATCTATTAAAATCAGTTAGAATACTGAGGAGACATGCTTCAGTGAATGCTACAAGTTACTAGTGGTGTGAAAGTGGAATTGTAGCAAAATAAAATAAAAATTACTACTAATAATAATATGTGGTTTCTACTAAAACATATTTTAAAAAATAGTCAATAGCCTTTAAGATTGTAACATGTATACACATATATATACAAATAAGATTATAATATCAATACACACATATTTACAGATAAGATATTACCAATACATGCACAGACAGATATTTATAGGTAAGATAGTAATAATACCAATATACACACACATACACACATTTACAGATAATATGCTATCAATATACATACTCATACACACACACACTTACAGATAATATGATAATACTAATACACAGACATATTATATAATATTAATACACACACCTACAGATAATATAATATTAATACACACACACACTGATGATTGAACTCACAACTTAGTTGTAATTGTTCTAGTGAAACAAGCTTGTTAACCATTACATCATGTCAAGGTGTCTACACATAATATGATAATACTAATACACATACAATTTACAGATAAGATAGTAATAATACTAATACACATGCACACATGCATACACACACACATTTACACATAATACGATAATACCAATACACACATATTTACATATAAGATAATAATAATAATATTAATAAATACATCTGAATTCTTTCAATTCATTTGTTATGAACAGCAATTTCCTTAACCACCACTCCCCAGAATGATTTATTTCTATGTGAGGGGATTGGATGTATACAGGTGGATTTGAAGGAAGATATCTGTACACTGCTCATAGAAAATATCCTCTTTCTCTCACTCTTCTACCCAAGTAGCAAGCCAGCCAGGTTATAGATAGCATTATGTGAATCTGGTTTAATTGATATGTCACAAGCAGGTTGGATCACTTGGACTGGAGATGATGCTGTCTCTGTGATAACACAACACAGCTATAAGGAATGTTGTAGAAGTATAATCAACATTATTATTATTATTATTATTATCATTGACACAAAGAAAGTTATGTATTTTGTTTGTGTATATCTTCAAAAGTGAAAATAACACTTTCGTGAAATTTACAGTGCACAGAGTGTGCTCCTAAAAGGAAGAATTCTATTGGATTTTGTGATCCAGTCATTTTTATAGCATCACCATTTCAATCACAAAAGTGCAAAACTAGAAGAGGAAAGCAGTAGTAACACATTAGTATCTAAGAATTTGCTATGAGAGACATATAATATAAATGAAGAAATATAGACAAATATGGATAGGAAATATATAAAGAGGAAAACAATTTCTATAACTCCACCACAAAATGGAAAACTGGCAAAATTGAATACTGGTAAAGAGCTGTTCTGCACTGAGTCCATTTCTTCTTGTTGAATTCAGAATTTTTGTTATTTTATATGTAAATATTTACACCTTTACTTATTACAGATTTTATAAATATGTTAATGTATTTTTTATGTATGATTTTCAAAACCTCTAAGGTTAAATAAGATAGCTTGATGAGATAAAATATGAAAGAGAACTAAGAACAAAATGAAAAACCTGATATAATGGGACAAATGATGTGCAGCTGATAATGGCTCAGAATGAGAAATTGAAGAACTGAGTTCAAATTCCTGCCATTACATTCATTTATTCACAAATACCCTTGGGAAAAGCATGAATCCAACTCTTCTCCTCCAGCTATAGGTTAAACAGCATGGCAGATTGGGCTTTATAACCATAGCTGGCAATCAGTCTAGGAGAAGGACAACTATGAATTCAAAACCATATACAGCTCTGATGCTGTGATAGAGATATCTTTATAATATTTATTATATCGAAAGTATCTTTTTCAGACATGGACTAATAAATGTGTCCAAAACATAATGTTCAAAAACCAGCTACAGATGTGTTTATACATTGATCTTGACTCTTTTTATGCCCTTCTGAGCTTGAAACAAGTCCGATTGTCAACTCATACATCTGGTAGAGGTGTTAACCACTGCTCAGGTACTTTGAGGTGTCTCAGTTTCTTAGTTACTATATTAAAAACAAATAAAAAAAATTAATCTGAAAATGAAATGTTTTTCCCAAAATAATTGGTGGGGAAGGAGTTAATACATATAAACTATTTATTGCCATATTTATAGCATAGTGGTTTACATTGTCTTATCCATAGTTTTAAAAGTTGTTCTTCCAGATTAGTTCTCCTACCAAAGCTAAAGAACCCAGTCTGCTCTACTATTTTACCTATAGCATGTGGTAGAAGATCTAGGCCTTTATTTATTATTATTTGGTCAAGATAACTCATACATTAAGTCTATCATGCTAGCCATCATGGTCCTGCATCAAGGTCAGAAGGTTATTAGGAGGGCATTCTGTGTCAATATACATGATTGCTGGGTGACCAACCCATCTTGTGCTTTGGCTAGGTGTCCAGAGCAGAAGATATGCATGTTCTTGTTTTGCTCATCAGCAGTGTCCTGCAAAGTGCATTTTGCATCTGTATAAGATTGTAAAAATATCAGGGATGGGTCCATAAAGCTGTGATTTAATTAGATGTTGTCTCCAAGAGAAGCTAAATATAGCTTTCAGCAGAGTGTTGGTTCCATCAATCTTAAACCAACAAGGCTCAATACAAACTGTCTCAGGTAAATCAATAAAATCTGTTGAATCTTTTACATACCTAGGAAGCGAAATAAATTCTACTGAAAAGGATGTGAAAATTCATATAGCTAAAGCCTGGGCCACCTTGAATAAAATGGATGTAATCTGGAAATCTTATCAACCGGAGATTCTTTCATGCCACTGTAAGAGGTGGTTTTAATGTATGGTACCACTGCTTGGACATTAACTAAAACCAAGACAAAAAGGCCTTTCTCAAAGTCATTAATGTGAAGTGAATGTAAAAATCTTGGTTGGAATTTGAACTCAGCTTGCTGATTTCTTTTTCACACCTTCACTTATACCATCTACTTATTCAAAGTAAAACTGATATATATATACAATTCTCAAATATATTGATGTAACAAAAAAGTGTTGAAGGTAATTAATATTTTATGACTAAACCAGAATATGTATTAAAGTCTCTTAGAATTTCAAAGTTTTTTCAGAACAATAAAACATAAAAATATTGTTTCTGTGAATAATACATATATTGAAATTGTGGGTAACTGAATGACAAAATGGAAAAAAATCCTGTTACACGTTTTGTCTTTTGAAAGGACTTCTTCAAATTAAATAATGTTTTCACTGACGAAATCATATCTATATGGTTATTTTCTAAGCGTAGCTTAGATATGGCAAGAGGACAAAAGTATGAGACATCCAGTGAAGATTGAACTCATTACTCAATCATAATTGTCCTAGCAAGACAAACTTGCTAACCATTGCTCCACATTCAGGTGCCCTTATTCTAAGCATAGCTTAGATGTAGAACAAGGCCAAAAGCATAGAGCACCCATTGAGGATCAAACATTATTCAGTCATAAAAATAGTTTTCTAAGCTTATCTTAGATGTGGCACAAGGCCAAAAGAGTGGAGCACCCAGTGAGGATCAAACTCACTAGTCAGTTGTAATTGATTTAGTGAAACAAGCTTGCTAACCATTACACTATGTCAAGGTACCCAAATCATATCTATATGTAGGGAAGGATCAAAATGCAACAAATGTTGGTTATAATTCTATATGAAGAGAAAAATGCTGAAGATATAGGGATTCTTAACTTTCTTCTTCTTCTATGTGCTGTATCCTTTCATGACATCACAGTCCTCTACAATTTCCTATCCTTTATAGCTTTTAGTGATGTTTGTGTTTTTTACTACCCTTTCATTCCCTTTTCTGCCATCCATTTATACAAGCTTGTTAGGGAGGTTACTTATAGTTTCCCCCTGGTCCTCTTGCCTTCAATATGTCCTGAACCAAATGGCTCCATTAAACAAATTTACAGAACCCTGAGAATAGCTTTCCTAAAGACTTGTCACATTTAATTTTATTGCCTAACTAAAGCTTACCAAACTTTTCCATTGGTGACACACTTTTTAAAAATAAGTCTTTTTGCAATATATTTAAGTTTTGTTAGCCAAGCCAAATATATAATTCAAAATACAGTGTAACCCGGATATAAGAGACCCGGATATAAGAGAAACCCGGATATAAGAGAGATTTTCTCTGGTCCCAAATTAGAGCCTGTGTTAATGTATATAAATTAGATCAAACCCGGATATAAGAGAAACCCGGATATAAGAGACTTCTTCTCCGGTCCCGACAACTCTCTTATATCCGGGTTACACTGTACATATAAGAAGAAATAATTGAATGAAAAATTAATAATAAAAGAAAGAATGGGTATTTAATTACACCAATATGTCATGACACACCAGTTTGGAAAGATCTGTATTAAGTTATAGTTATTATCAAATTTAAATTTAGACAATGCATAGCATTGTTTATTTCACAACTCAAATGATCTTATTGTGTCATAGAGTATATGTAAACATTTCTCAAATTATACAGAGATAAGGATTTTTTGGTTTTAGGCAGCAGGAGCAGGGAAAAAGTCTTAATTGAAAAAATGATATTTTATTTTGCACAGGTGCTTTTGGATATTAATATCTCTTTACAAAAGTTATTTTTCTTATCTAATCTAAAATATTTTTTAAATAGGAGTTTTATAGGAATATTCTTTTTGACTTTAAAAAATGTTTCTAAAGAAGACTGCTTTAGTTTTTAACTTATATACTTTCAGATTCTTACCAATTTACCAATGCGTGAAGGTAATTTAACCCTCTCTCTTAGTATCTCATCTAAGCCTGCTGCTTCAGATGTCTCTTTGGCAAATCTGATTTTTAAACCAAGTGTGTAAAGAGGTGGTCTTGACTTTTAGTCATTAATTGTAATTATCTTTAATTTTCATCAATGAATTTTCTCAGTCCCGGATTTGTTTTCTTATCTGTACACTTAACAGTACTCATGAACCTCCCAGGTTCGTTTATCTCAATTTCATCAAGCACAGAATCAAATCCTATTTCTCGATTTGTTTACATTTCCAAAATCGGCCTGCTCATTGACAGTTAGGCATAAATCAGTTTCTTGATTTTGCCTTTGCCTTCAAAATAACCAAGTATTACAACTTAATTGACCCTTTCTTCCATCTGCTAAACATGAGACAAGTTTTCATAATTTCCCCTCTCCTTATGTAAATCAAATTCTCCATTTCTGCTTTCACTTCCAAAATTCTCAACTAATCTAGAATGCACTTTGGCTTTGAGACCTTCCACATGGCCACTGATAATATCTTTTCCCCAAACCAAAATTCATTCTTTTCAGGTCTGTCTTTTCTTCCTTCTTTCAGTTTATGTGTTATTCTGTACTTTTAACCCTTTTTTGTCTGTTCCAGTTCATATTCTAAATTAGCCCTTTTCCTTTACCAGTGTCACATCTTATTCAGTTCAACAAAATCACAAGAGGGCACTTGAATATAAAACAAACTTGCACAATTATAGACTGAATCAGAAATTCAACTCTAATTTAGAAACGTAATGCTTTTGTTACATAGAACAAATCTGCTACACAACTAATATCCTGTGCAGTTGACACCTCTTTATACTCCAACAAAATCACAAGATGGCACTCAGAATCTTTGTAATCACCAAATCAATTTAACTAATGGACACTGATATCACTTCTGTCTCTTAATTTTGTGAGATTTTATCTTTTTTTATTTGCATTTGATTTTTGCAAAAGACAGGAAATGTAGGCATCAGTGGTGATGCTAAGCATAAACACTTGTCAACAGTAATCCAACAGGAATTTATCTCTGTGCATATATTGTCTGGCATTTATTTGACAATGGTGGATGATATAAAAATTTGTGAGAAACAAATAGTTATTGCTTCTGGGTAGTTGAATCATCATGTCTTCACTCTAGCTGATTCGGCAATCTTCTATTGATCTTTCCCAGCCCATGTTGTGTTGTTTAGATCCTGGAAAAGATGTATCTGACAAAACTGTCAATAAGAAGTTGTTTAATTTGATCTCAGCAACATTCACTACTATTGGTTCTGTGAGTATAGGTATTAGCTACAACAGTATAGGACCACTGACTTAGGTAAGTTCTCTGTATATCTGTCTGGTAAAGTAATTAGTGCTGGGAACTACTACAATTCAGTGGAATCTAGCAAAAGGGCCTGCAGCTGCTGACGACTGCTTCTGTTGACTTCTGGCAACTTTCTGCACCTGGATAGAGGGTTCTGCCAATTTACTCCACTCCACTCCCATCCATGGTAATTCAACCTGACTGGTCAATTACAAACCATGTGATTCAGAGATAGCTTTTAACTAGTCAATATTGACCATGTGCTACACTCCCACCCCACTCCAGACATGCTTCTACTTCACACCTGAGACCTCTGGCACACATTTGGGACTTTCCCAATTTCTTGAACACACACACATTTACTGTGACTTGATTGTGGTCCCAGCAATGTCATCATGTCATTGTTTTGACAATTCTCAACTTTTCAAGCAGCTAGTCAAAACATTTATTGTTTCAAATCTCAGTTATTGGCACCCCCACGACCTGGACTCATATCTATGGGTCAATACACTCCTCTAACTCATGGGAATTGATATTTTCCTTTTAACCCTTTCAAACCATTCAATACAGAATACACTAAAAAGCTGTTTAAAAAAGAAAAAAGCTTTGATTACTTGGCCAAAATTTAAGCAGTGAGTCAAGCCAAGAACTTTTCAGCACCTGTTTGTATATTTTGCCTTGAAAGAATTGAAATCTTATAAAATTTTAATTTGGGGAATGTAAAAACACATTAATATTGATATATCCCAGAAAGGGATATATTTGTTCGAAGTAGCAAAGTGATTTTGGACTACTGTAACCGATTAGGACAATCTAGCAGGTAACCATAATGGACTGGTCCTCGTCAAAGTGGTAGGCAATAGGCATCGACCATGTACCTCCACAACAGTCTGTATTTATGGCTAACACCAGCCAATCATATTACTGTGAGGGGGAACCCAGATGTATGCATATTCATTACATCAAATATAAAAAACAAAAAACATGCTCCTCAGAACATGAAAAAAATACTATTTCTGTTTATAAATTATTACTTAAGAAGGTGTATCAATAAATCAATATCCTAACACATAGTTAATGAATTTTGAACTGAAATTTTCACTGTATAATGTTCGATCTATATGATTAATATTCACTACTATCAATGTGATTTCTCATCTTCAGCATGGTTTCAGCTAGTTTCCAAGCATGCCTATATGTTCAGGCCCATTTATGTTTCTTCAAAACCCATAGAGCCGACATGTGGTTTATACTGCAACTATGCTGAATAAAGCTTAGTTACAGTTCAAGAATGTGCAACAATACAGATACATACGGTTTTGAATACAGAGTTGTCCTACTCCTATACTGATTGCCAACCATGGCTAAAGAGTCCAGTTTTCCATACTCTTTAACTGATAGCTGAGAGGAGGATAGATGCATTTATACCTTTCCCAAGAGTATTTGTACAAAAGTGAATACAACGATCCCAATCAGAATTTGAACTTAGCTCACTGATTTCTCGTTTTGAATCTTTAACCATTACACCACCTGCATATCCTGGTACACACTAATGGATACAATTAGTAATGGAATATACTCTGAACATATTTGTGATAAAATAAAAACACAACAAAGATACAAAGGATTTAGGCATCAATAATAAGGATTTCATTCTCTTTACAGAACAATTCTAATATCTGAGCTGATAGCCATATTATGATGAAACACCAGTTCTTGTACAATCACCACAGCTAGGCAAGTATCTTAATGGGTGATCACTGTCAATATTATATGTGGGTGATATAATGGATAATGGTTCAGAATTGGAAATCAGAGAGCCAAGTTCTGATTCCAATTGGGTTCATTATATTCACTTATGTGCAAATAACCTTGGGAAAGGTATGAATCCACTGCTTTCCCTTTACAGCTCAGAATCCCCTGATCAATATACACCTGAAGAAGGCCAGAGGGTACATTGGCTGAAACATTGTGATAACAACAAAGATAAATTATTTAAAAATAAATCTCAGCATATCTAATAATATAAAGATGAAAAATGTTTCCCTTTATGCCAGTGGTTTTTAGCATAAAAATAAAAAATAGGAACATAAAACAAATTTCACTTAATCTTGACATCTGATAAATTTTAACATTATACTTTTTAATATGAAATTTTCTAATGTGTTCTTAAATTTCAAAATCTAATTTTTTATCCTTAAGATCAAAGGTTTTGAGAAAAAATTTTAAATCTGAAAGGGAGGAAAGATGTGAAAAGGGTCAAGAACTGTGGCCCCTTTGTGCTTGTTAGTATTTTCTTTTGAAGAGACATTTTATGCATCATATCTCATATTATATTGTAATTTTAATCTGAAAACCTATCTATTCTTATCAAGAAAATTTTCATACTGAAAGTTGACTATTATAGCAGGCAAAGGATGTTTTACTACTTGCATAAAAGCAAGTATGTTAGACTAAATCAAGAATGCTGTTTCCAAATCCAGACTCAAAATTGTTCATGTAGATCAGGACTTTGCCTTATATATGTGCACATCCTTGAAGAAACCTTTTATATTCATTACACTAAGCAAAAACAACAACAAATGTTTGTTACCCAGACTAAATCAAATATATTGATTCCAAATCCATACTCGGAATTGGCTGAGCATGTCAGGTTTTTCAGATATATGCATAGCATATTTATGTTCAAAGTAAATATTATATTAATAATAATGATAATAGTATTAATATACTATTATATTAATAGTATATTAATATCCACATGAGCTGGTAGCATGGGATTTATTCATGTCTGTTGTAAAGAACTTTCTTGAGTCTCATATGAATAAAAAATGATGCTGATTTAATAAACAATGCATATCAAAGAATTGGATATTAGATGTCTCTTTAAATGCACTTATTGCATTCTCATCACAATTTTTTTATCTAATAGATCTAAGTTTTGTAAGCAATGAGCTTGTTGAGAGTTCCCACCTGGACATATCTGAAATGGAATCAAGGTATCAAGACTGGTTCAACCCAAACATAATATATGACTATTGCTAGTTCCTAGCATGGGATACCAGCTCAATGCACAACTACAAGGGAAAGTGTCTCAAGCATTTATAAATTGAGTATTTTATATTTATTCATAATTTTAATACATATAATGAAATTAAAATAATACATATACTGAAATTGTTTTTAAGCTGTTTGTATATTTATTGCCAGTGATGTCATTTACTCTTAGTAGATGAGATGAGAAACATAAGATCTTGTCTCTCTATGAGTAGATCTTTTCACATGCTCAAAGATGTGACCTTTATTTTTGACAATTGCCATGACTGTCAAACGACTTAAGCCATGCATCTGGCCAATGTTTGGCATTGTTTCTCCTTTTCTTCAAGGGACTGCCATCAGAAGAAGTTATACTATGCTTTAGAGCCATAATGAAAGGCAATAAGCTTGTATAAACACAACACAAACAAAAGAGAATGAATGCACAACAATCCAATATGGTGTACAACCAGGAATTGACTTACACCATCTTCCTCACTCTAGCACACTACAATGATGTATTCTTCTATCATACAATGTATTCTTCCACCACACTGTGTTGTAAGCATGAAGCAAACAGCCTAAGTCAAAACATGATTAATGAAGATTGCATCATAACCATTAACCGTTGTAGGTTGGTACTGTCATAATGACTTACTATATCGTCCAAGATCCA
This sequence comes from Acanthosepion pharaonis, assembly GCA_903632075.3. Taxonomy (NCBI): domain Eukaryota; kingdom Metazoa; phylum Mollusca; class Cephalopoda; order Sepiida; family Sepiidae; genus Acanthosepion; species Acanthosepion pharaonis. The sequence goes on along the minus strand of CAHIKZ030002236.1, from coordinate 2,003,898 downwards.
CATGCTAGCAAATAATAATAATAATTTGAAACATGAGCTGTTGAAACAGCTCATGTGTTGATGAAAGTGTTGTGACTCTAAGCTGTGGTTCGGAGATGAGATATAAGCATCATTACCTAGCCAAAACATCTAAGAGTTGGGGAGGATATCAAATACTACTACTACTAATACTACTATGATAATAATAATAATAATAACAATAATAATAATAAACTAATTGAAATATAAACTGAACACAAACAATACTAATTATAACAAGTATAAAATAAATATTAATGACAAAGATGAGATAGAAAATAATTGCAATAATGGTTACTGCAAAAGAGAGACTGATTATAGTGAATGTAAAATAAAGTCAAATAATGAGATATTCAAAGAAGCGATATTTGTTGAAAAGTGTTCAAAATGTAATTTATCAAACTATGTTCAGTTCAGCTACCGTTTTTCTCCCCTTGACATCTGCAGAGAGAACATTAGCAGGAAATAAAAATCATAGAGAGGTGCTGATGATAGTTTAGAAAATTACATTAACAAAATAAAACCTTTAGTCAGTCAGGTTGAAATAAAGAGAGGCAAAAAAAAGAGAAAGAAGAAAAGAGAGAAGCCCCACTAAGCCTCAACCTAGACAAAGCCAACTGCTAATATTGTTTGTTTACCATTTGCAGCAGATTTACAAAGTAAACATGGTATGAAATATATATGTTGTGAATGCCTCTACATTCTAATTATAGAACTGACTCCATTTAGATAGACTCCATTTAAACTGTAGAATGATAATTTGAGAATTCAGTGAATAACAGTAATGGTAATGGTGGAATTTCCATCCAGAAAACATTCAGCATTCATTGACCAAATGGTTGAAATCTTTTTTTAAAGCTAGTTTTTTAGAAAATCAAACTTCTTTCGAGTACTGATAGGAGTTTCCTTTCAAACCTTTTAATATCTTGGTTATATTACTTTCTATTCTAATTAATTATGCTGTCCATTCTAAAAGTTGGAAGTGTTCAAGTGTTTTTTGTTATTTGGTATAGCGCTTTGCTTGTGATTTTGTTGTTTTATTTGATTTTCCAAAATGTTTTCCAGAAAACTTTTGATAAAATTTATATTATCAGGGTTATAGCAAAATTAAAGTTATATTGAAATGTGTAAAAAACACTTTCAAAAAGCAAAAAAGCACATGTTCACCTTCCTTGATGTTATATTCTGTGCTAATAGGAATATATAGTTGACAAGCACGGTAGATAAAATAAGTAAAGGTTTATTGTAAAAATCAATACAATAAGAATAAAGGTACAGTTATGCACAAACTCATCACACGTCAATCCAGTAGCAAGTGCTACTATTGGAAGGTCAGTAGTTCTCACATAAGTTTGAGTCGTACTCAACAGATCCCAGCTAAACTCTGTCGTCCGTTGACTTACAGATAGCTATAGGGAGTTACTACCTATAGTGTAGTCACTCATGGGGGTGACAGGTTATTCCATTACATCACCTGGTTACACTAAGAGTCTATAACAAATTTTGAACATTTCAAAACACCTTTTCTTTGAGATTAAAAACAGTGAAAAGTTAATTTAAAAAAATGTTTATTTTTAAAAACTGTACAACAGATAAGAATTGATAGGCTACAAAATCATATTTAACAATTATAACCAATTATATGCTAGTAAAAATTCTGATCTTAGAAAATTGATGTTCTCAAGCCCTAATGTTAAATTCAAGTATTGAGTATGTAAAAATAATTAACAAAATATTTCATTTTTTCAAATTTCCAAACAATCAGTTTTCAGAACATCTCAGAATAAAGTACTGTTTTTTTACCTAATAATTTCTTTTTTCTGTTTCAGTTAAAATTTGGGGTATATTACCAAAACAACTCACCATTTCCCAGTTTTATCTGGCCTATTTAATTTCTTTCTTTTAAATCAGTTCTTGTTAATTAGAATCATCAACAAGGCATTTATAGTTGCTTCATGGTTAACAAGTATAAACAAATAGTACTGACAAAGCAGCTTCATTTGCATTATCCAAATATTGTTTGGACAAGCATGAACCTCAAAAATATCAAAGAAAAAAAATTCAGTTTGTATCCTTATATAAATTTCTACATGGAAATTAGAAACAAAAATGATGTCATGAGATGCAAACAAACATGACAGGAGCAGACAAAACATATATATTATATATCAACTACTTTGGCACCAAAAAGATAATATTTCCAATCTAAATTGTTTATCTATTTAAGAAACTATATTTATTAGAAAATATATTCAGTTTCAATATAGGAATTATAAAAATGATTTCAAAGGGCTGCACATTTTGGCTTATACATTCTGACAGCATTCTGAGCAGTAAATTACATTTCTTGTTTAAGCATTTTGAAAAAAAGGCATATTGTTCTTCCTCTATTCCAGTCCAATCCTGCAATGAGCTCTATTCATTAGAATCCTAATTATTAGTTTTGTTATGTCTCATCAAGTTGATTGTTTGATGAGTTTTGTATTCATTCACACCTGGTTTCTTTGGTAATGCTATGAAAATTATGCCACAATGATGAGATTTTTAATTAATCTTATTTAAATATGTATAGGTTATTTTCAGTATATTTCCACCTATTTGACACACTATACATACACATATCAATAAATTCATTAAGAAGAAAATAATGAAAATGAATGAGAATTTCAGCTTATTTCATGTTGACTACAAATAATGAGTTTAATCTGATGTGACAATATTAAATATGCAGTGTTTTTTTTAAGTTCTGAGGTGAAGTACTTTAATTATTTGTGGTGAACACGTGTCAGTACAGACACAAAAGAAGCCCTGGATTGCATGCGACCATGTATGTATGAGTGGCCACTTTGACTTTTTCCTTTGGGGTTGGTTAAAGGGGCAAGTTTATTATACCAAACCAAAACTTTGGAAGAACTTGAAGGGCGAATACAAGAAGTTATGTCTACCATATCACAAGAGTTCCTGGTGAAATCAGTTGATGCAATTCCTGGGTAGCTCAAGAAGTTAGTAGCAAAATCTGGTGCCCATATTGAATTTTAAATAAAACCACATGCAAAATGCTTTCCTCTCATATCCATTTCTTGTAAAAATTAGAGTTAATAAATAAATTAAAAGTATTTTAAAATGGGGAGTTACTTTTAAATCCCCTTGTAGTAAAGTCATTATCATAATTTATGTAACATGTTCCTACAGGACATTGGTGATCATGGCTCTAAACCACTTAATATAACAAAATAATGTAGTGCTAATAATGGAGGGATAAATAAATTAATATAAATAAAACTATTTTTATTTATTCACAATTAAAGCAACATAGAAGTGAAAAGACAACACTGGGAAACAAATTTCAATTTTTTTTGTCTATTGAATTAGATTTGACAGTTCTATGTAATTTGGGTGTGCTGAGCACAAATTTTTAATCAGTTTTGCTCTGTCAAGTCTTGATTTTGTTCAACACCCCTCCTCTTTCATTGTATTCATGAGATTTTTTTTTCTCAATACTCACAAAGTCTTTTTGCAGTTACACATTATGCAACTAGGTTTTTATCTAGGTAATTGTAGCCACTGTTATGGTATTGTTGTATTATAAATACTTTTATAAGTAACACAATAAAAATGTTTTTATTTTTGTAATATTTAACCCATTTTAATATTAGTAAATCAAGCTAAAAATCATAGAATTCTAGAATTTTCTCAAGGGTTCCTGTTTTCTGTAGAATATTCTAGAGGGACAAGTAAAATATATAAAAGCAACTCATTTCTGGAGTTAATCAATTCAATCAGTCAGTTTGGGCATTAACATAATTTTTAATTGGCATATGATTTAGTGAGTAATTTTGTCATCGTGATTTAATTTGACGTAATTTATATTGTACCTACTCATCCATGTTTCTATTTTAATTTCATAGGTATTTCATCATAATTTTCTTATTTAAACTGAGGGATTTAAATACCTTCACAAATTGGCAGTACAATTAAGCAATATATCATCAAGCGCTAGAACGTTCAAATACATAAACAACCCTGATTACTTTTGTTTTATATGTGGAAATGTTACACTTCCACATCAACAAGCAAATATAACTGACTTCATAAAAAGAGCTTATTTTTGCTTAAAACTGGGGACAAGATAAATCATGGAGTCCACAGAAAGCCTGCACTATATGCATTGAAAGACTAACATTGGATGAAGGGTTCAGATTCAAAAATACCTTTTGGAGTTCCCATGGTAAGTGATTTCATAAAATTATGTAATTTAATTACTAGTATACTGAAATTTACCTAAATGTAATTGTAACTGAGGTGCATAAACAAAAATTTACAAAATATGTTTATAAGAATCTCAAATATTGCATAAGGTTGAAACACATAGAAATGTTAAATCTTTGGGTGATAACTTTTCATAAAATTTATAAAAGCAAGTCTTTCATCACTTTTGTTAGCACTTTACAATTTTTTCCATATCAGGTGTGGCGAGAGCCTACTGACCACAAGACTGATTGCTACTTTTGCTTTGTTAAAATTTCAGGCTTCACTAAGAAAAAGAAAAATTGTATTAAGTACCCAAATTTTAACACAGTGATACAACCTGTGCTACAATCAAATGAGATCCCCATTCTAAAATTTAAGGGTCTGCAAACTCAATAATTAGTTGAAGATGTTCTTGAAAATATTGCTATGCACTCTGAGGAGCCAGACACTGATTTTGACATTAATGTATTTGAAAGTCAAAACAATCTGCAAAAGTTTAACCAGTCTGAGTTGAATTATCTTGTAAGGGATCTAAATCTGCCAAAAAAAGCTGCAGAAATCTTAGCTTCAAGACTTAAAGAGAAAAACTTGCTTACTTCAAACATATACATTTTATTTTATAGTAAAAGAGAACTTCTTATATATTTTAGAACAGAGGATAGTTTACTATATTGCTGCGACATACCTGGTTTGTTAAAGAAGATAGGGGTTGAATCTTACAATGCAAATAATTGATGCTTGTTTTTAGTTCAAAAAGAATTCTTAAGTGTGTGTTGTTGCATAATGGCAATCTTTATGGATCAATACCGATTAGACACTTAACAAAATTAAAAGAAAAGTATGAGCATATAAAAAAGGTTTTAAATCTTATTACATATAGGGAACACAAATGGATCATATGTATTGACTTAAAAATGGTTAATTTTCTGCTAGGACAACAAGGAGGGTATACTAAATATCCCTGCCTCCTTTGCTTATGAGACAGCAGAGCCAAGGAAGAACATTATTTCAAACAAATCTGGCCAGCAATTACTTTTGGAGAAAAAAAACATAATTAATCCACCTTTAGTGAGTCATATATCCTCCTCTGCATATCAAACTAGGCCTTGTTAAACAATATGTAAAAGCATTAGATATGAACAGCAAGTTTTTCAAATACATAACTTCAAAGTTTAAGCTATGAAAAAAATCAAAGTGAAAATTTTCAACAGTCCACAAATGAGAGCATTAATTAAAGACAGCAATTTTTCCTAATGTCATCAATGAATGCAAAAAAAATGTCTGGTTCTCATTTGTGAACTTGACTGAAAACTTTTTAGGCAATTACAGAGCAAATAACTACAAAGAAACTGTTAAAATGTTGTAAGGGACTACAAAGTGTTAGGTTGCAATAAGAGTATAAAAATGCATTTTTTGAATAGCCATCTTGACCAATTTCCAAGTAATTTAGGTGATGTAAATGATGAACAAGAGGAGAAATTCCACCAAGATATCAAAATTATGGAGGAACGGTACCAAGGCTGCTGGGATTCCCACATGATGGCTGATTACTGCTGGTGCTTGAAAAAAGACCTTCCATCAACAAACAAATATGTTAGAAAGTATTGTAAAATAATTGTTTTGCTACAGTGAAAGCTTCATATCTGTTTGTTTGATTTTTTATATTTTAAGTCATTTCTATTGTTATAATGTAATTTTATCATAGTTTGAACCGCTTGAAAAAGTTTTTTAACACATGCCTTAATTTTTTAGTCCCAATTTGAAAAATTTGGAAATTGCCACATAGGCTGGTGACAAAAATCAGCACCTAATAGAGCCAAACCAACTTGAAATTCGTATTCAGTGCACCCAAATTACCTAGATTCAAGCATCAAGGAGATATGATTCAATAAAATATTTTTTCCAGCGTAGTGTATTTTTAAAAATCAATTGTAACAAATTTAAAGCAAAAACATTGTTTCTGAAAAAAATATGGGCTATAACAACAGACTACTGAATAATTGATTGTTCTATATAATATTACAGTAGTTAGAGTATTAGACTAGAAACTGAGGCCACAAAATGAAGTAATCTATTCCAGACCTATTTTTAAATGTAAGAATGTAACCTACTTAGCATACAATCAATCATTCAATCCAATGAAGAAGTGAAACAATAGTTCTTTGGTCTACCAATGATCCATACCATATCAGTGGCACAATAATTGCAAAATCTATAATACCCTAGAGCCATTATAATAGGTTGTCCTGGATGGTAGCTCAAAGGTTAGAAAATTGGTTTATAAATTGTGAGGTCTATTGAGCAGTTGGCAAAATTTGTTAATCAAATTTTTTTAAAAGGAAAACTATAATAAAGAATATTCTTGGTAATGGTCAGTTTTGCACTTGTAAAATTGGTGGTATCTAAGCAGAATGAATGAATGACTGAATGAATAATATTAATGATGATAATAATAACTGTGGCAATAAAATAAGCACATCCCATCTCCCCTCTCACTTGTAACCATCCACTATAATAAAATAAATGTTTTCATTGCTAAAACTGAATTAGTCAAATAAAGCTTCATAAGCTTCTACTCAGAATTGTTGCTATATTATACCAATATACCAAGCAGGGCACCCATGGTTTCTGATCGAAATTAATTGGTGATGTTAACATGGATATATTGTGTTTTTGTGAATGAAGATGGGCTACAGTAAATATCCTGTTCAGTATCACATATTTACTTGTCAGTTGCCTAATCATAACCAGTTGAGCATGTCTCCTAGGAGCTGACACACTGTACATCTCTGTTCATGAGCAGTAGTTGGAGAGTATCGTGGCCAAGTTTTTTAATTTGAAGGATGAGACAGCCATGACAACTTTAATCTAAATACTTCGGAACAATCTCAATCAAAGACTGTCTGGATGAACTTGGTTATCATAGTTAAAGGTATTTCAAACTTTGCACCACTTGAAGGTTATACATTATTTTTTTTTTATCAAAAACTATCATTATATTGTGCACATTTGGCCATAATACATGTGCCTTGTATACCTTTATCCGACTGGATACCATGATGGATATATTAGGCTTTATATATTTGTACTCCAGCATTAATTTCTTGATGTGCTGCTCTTACACTCAATATTATCAAGGTTATTTTTTTGTTGTTATCACAAATCTGAATCAAAGATATTACATTTTTTAAGCATTCAGATAAAAATAAACATGATTTATAGACCTAGCACACTAAGTACAATGCCATAGAAGCATCCTGCAGTAATAAACTTATCCTGTATGCTAGCTGTTAGAGCAATGAATTAAAAAGTGTGAGGTTTATAACTCAGTCCCTTGTATTCTTTATAAGGGGTTTCTTAAGATTAACTTTCAAATAGACAGGCTAGGATGATTAATCTTTTTTGTGAAAAATCCACCCAAGATATCCTTATTCTAACCAGCCCTTTTATTTTTGTTTTTTCATTTTTAAGGCTAGAAAATATTTTTTAGAGTGTAAGAATTTTTTTTGGAGATAATAATGGTTTAGTGATATGTCTTACTAATTAATTAGCTAGAGGAAGAAGAGGGGGATTCATACCTTTTCCAAGGGTATTTATGTATAAGCGAATATTATGAATCCAATGGAAATTGGAACTTGGCTATCCGATTAACAATTCTGAGCCATTACACCACCTGCACATCCAAGTTTACAGTACCTGATATTCCTAAATGGTCACCCATCTAAGAACTGACCAGACTCAATATTGCTTAATTTTGGTGATCATACCCCTTTTATTAAATATTCAAATGAAACACTTTGTCCTAAAATGCTGGCAGCCTAAATTAAGAATGGGAGGAAATTTTATGAATATGTAATAAAGGAGAGATGAAATAATGATGTCCTATGTGGAATTTTCTCCAAAAAAGAATAAATGTTCCAGCCTGTCTCTTTGAAGTTTAATAGTAGGAAAACTGCTTTGTTTCTTGGTAGTCAATTTTGTACTTGTAAAATTTAAGATACCCAAGAAAACAATGATCAAGAATTAACTAGGGAAGCTAAGAGTAAAACAATTAAGTCTCATATTAATAAAATGAAAATTCCTAACAACATTAAAAAGTTGTTTCAGCATACTCCAAGTCAATCAATTTCCAAGTATCAGTTGTCAGGTTTACAAATATAAAGCAAAACTACTTTTTGTTGTTGCATGATTATCTACAAAAAAACAAATATGTTTCTATATTTAACATCCTTATCACTATGTATTACAAAGAAAAAAATGTGACATTTTCAGTATTTTGAAACTAAAAGACATAACAGCTTTAGCGGAGTCTACAAAATTTTATCAGCTGGTTTTTGCCTGGCAAATTGCCAAGCCTTATGTATAACAGTATAAAACCTTTATGGTTCCTAAGAATTTTTATCATCTCTAGAATAAATAATGATAGTTTTAATATCATCACATTCCATCACTATCTGAATTATTCAAAAAAGATTACTAATGTCATAAGAACCACTCTATGTAGACGATGCTCTAGAAAATTGTACCGAAGAAAATGACAATGTACATAGCTCAAAGGCCAAAGTGCTTTGCTTTTGTGTTACATGCTGTTTTTCTGAAAAAATGTCCTTCTACTGGACTAGGTCAGCAGCATGTAAATCAGTTTCACTCATAGCCAATCGCAGTACAAGCATCACTGAACTGAATAGACTGTTTAGAGAATATGCGAATCCATTTAATTCCTGGTGGAAATTGTAAAGAATAGCAAGGTGAATGGACTACTTTAAAAACTGGTGACTTTTTCTGCCACAGGCTAAGTAATAAACTGACCTTGGAAGGCTGTAAGTGAGTGAAGTGAACGTCATGATTTTTACAAGTAATTCTATTCATACTTTTATAAAATAAAATAGTTTGCTCTTTCTCTTGCACTCTTTTTATAAATATTTTTCATTATTAAATTTTCTCACAAAATCCATAACAGAAAATTTATTTTATTTAGTAGGCACAAAATTAGAAGCCATAAATACAGAAATCCAATAAAGTGCACAAAGGAAAAGATACAATTTTGGTGAAGATAAAACAAGTAAAAACAAACATCCTTTAGTTTATCTTTTTTGACTAACTGCATATTATTGACTACATATCTTACATATCCCTATTTATCACCTAAATAAATTTTTGGCATCAGCTGATTCCTCTTAATAGGTTTTTGCCATCAACAAATATTGATATTGCATAAACAGGAACAAACTACATATGTAATTCTTTGAGCAAACTGTAATGACAAACCTTATCAGAGGAAAATGATCAGGAAGGAAAAAAATATATATATGTCACATTGATAAAAAAGTTCCTATCATTTTTTTTATTTCTTTTCAAAATATTTTATTCATATAAGTATATAGCAACATTATTCAAAGCACTGACTTTCTATGAATTTATGGCACCTTTCAGGTAAGTTATACATCCTAGCATAAAAAGAACAATTTTCAGTTTTGATTCAATGAATTCTTTGAGATATTTTTCCATATCTTGAACCTGATGGAATTTCTAAGCACCTTTTGGTTAGATGTTCCATCAAGTTCATAGAATAAAACAAGTGAGAGACTGAAGGTGACAGATGTAGAGAGTAGGCAACATGAAAGATCATTAATCCTATTCCCATGTTCAATTACTGCATCATATTCGCAATACAAGGATGGTTATTATCATATAGTAAAATAACTGGTTTACTTCCTGGCCAAGGAAATTGTTTTTTTTTTCATTGGATGCATCATCCATATAAGTCAATTGCTCATTGTGGCTTTTATCCAGGTTCCAGCAATTTGTAATAAGGAATTTTCTCTAAATTATGCGACATATGAAGCATTTTTCCCCAGTAGATTCCATTTTGGAATTAGGTTATCTTGGATTTAAACATTGACCAATGTCCCTTCTTTATATGTTCATGCAAAACTCATTTTCCTATCACATCATTTTTTTTACCCCCAAAGATTTTATTTAAATCAGGGTTTCCTGACCTGAGCAATATCACCAACTAGTGGACAATTTCAACCGTTGGAGGGGTGATGAGCAACTGAATAAAAAATGGTGGGTGATATAAGATTTTGAGTATTAAAAAGGTATTTCAACATATGCTAATCCAAAAAGTCTTCAAAGGAGATATGCAAAAAACCTGTATAGAAAAAAACAAAAAACAAGAGACTAAATTGGAACAATTGGGTCATATTCCTAGATAAGACATAAATATTCTCACAGACAAGGAATATTTTTTGTATTTTCTAAAGTTTTGAGAAGGGTCATTAACATTCAAATAGTTCTTCAAATGAAATAACATTTTTTTTTTTTTTGGATATAAATCAGATAAGGGAAAACCAAGAATAAGAAAAAATATTCCTTGAATTTTTATTCGATCTTATAATTATGAACAAAAATCATTTCATTTTTTGCCAACACTAGCAATGCTAACCCTAATCATAAAACTAAAATTTTAGTTTTCAGTGGCCAAGTTTGCTTTTGTTTGTTTTTTAATTGGTAATTTGGTATTTTTTACTACATCATAAAGCCAGTTTATGAACCAGTAACAAAGCTACAAAAGACAGGAAATTGTGGAGAGCCATGACTGCCCATGTCTTGAATTTTTTCCATGTTAAAGTGAGCAATGACTCAAAAAGGTTGGGAACCCCTGTTTTAAATGATATACTTCAGTTAACTGATCATACAAACAATAAGAAGCTGAGTAAACTTTAAAGGCTCTTCAAAAGTTTTCTATGCCAAAGATGGAGCTGGGAATCTAATAGTTTGCTTGTACTGGTTATGTTTATGAAGAAAAAGCCACATCAAGAAAATTCAAGATACAGAAAAAGAAAAAGTACTCAGTAAATTAATTTTAAAAATAAATGAACTTTATGAAAAAATCATAATCTTTAAAAATTTCCAATATCCCTGAATATGTTTAAAACTATCTGATTTTGGAAATTCTAAGATAGCAAATTTAACTTAAAATTCTGCAAAATTAAGAAAAGATACACTTTATGATTATAATTTTATATTTTTGCAAATTGTGTAGATAAGCAACAGAGCTTAAATTCTGTGATAAAGCTTTTGTTTTTAATCATCACTGATTGATCATATTACTATAGCTGCTAACTGTATATAAAGTTCAAGATTAAATAAGAAATCTTAGAATTAATTTTAAAAAGTATCAAAGATTTATTACAATCAGTGAAGTTGGAAGATTTAATTGAAGTCTGCTTTTTCACAAATTTCTCACCCATTAAACAAGAATGGAGAGTTGAGTTCCAATTTCAGTTGGGTCCATTATATTCACTTATGCACAAATACACTTGGGAAAGATATGAATCCAGCTCTTCTCCCCCAGCGATGAGTTAATTAATAAGACTTGTATAACTAAATCATTATTATCTTAAAAAAACAGCATCAAAAAAATTTCTACAATCTAAAAATATTTTCTGGCTTTAAATAACTTGCAATGAGTTGATAAGCCATAGAAAACAAATCAGTCATTAACCAAGAAAGAGTTATGTTAAATATAGTTGAAAAGAAAAGAGTAAAAAAGTTGTAGCTGATGGAAGGTACACAAGTTGATACCCGATCAGTATCGGCTGGGTCACCGTGGAGAGGGGGTATGATGTTGAAAGACCCGAAACCCCTAATGAACCTTGGTTAGAAACATCACTGATGATGTGTACTAAAACATCCAACAGATGTATTTTACGAAAATATTTTTCCTAATTTTTCTTTTACTAGTGGCTGAAATAACTTCCCTATTTATGATTAAACTATTTTTAGTAACATAATTAGTTTGTTTGTTAATTACCATTTTCATTACCAGATGTAATACTTTAGACCATCTTTTCTTTCTTCAATGGCCACTTATTCTCTTGTGTTAGTGATAGAACTTCAGAAATACATAACAGAATTCATTTCTTTTTATTTTATAAGAAAAAGAACTCTTTAATTGTTGTAGCCAATGTTACATACTGCATATGGCAGCACAAGAACAAATGAAACAACAAAGTACTACCGATTTTCTATCTGAATTTCTGGAATGAGGAGTTATCATTATTTACACTACTTATATTTGGACTATTCTCCTCATTTTTGTTGTTGTTATCACAATGTTTTCAGTCTTCATCAGGTGTATATCGATCTGAATAACCTGCAGAGAATTCTGAACAGAACTGAGGACACAATGGCTGAAACATTATGACAACAACAAATATGAGGACAATATTGTGAATATAAATAATGTAAATAGAAACAAGATATGTTAAAATAAAATTCTTTGTATATTTAACATAACTCTTTCTTGGTTAATGATTGATTTGTTTTCTACAACTTATCAACCCTTTGCAGGTTATTTAAAGCCAGGAAATATTTTTAGATTGTAAGAATTTTGCTTCTTTTTTTTTTTTGAGATAATGATTTAGTATTGTCAATATAAAGGATAAAAGCAGAATTCTTTTGTAGGTGAGGGAAACAACCTAGAGGATGGGGGAATCAGAAGGGCCTAATATTGAAGCTTGTGCTAGTTTGGTTGACTGAGGCCACTGGTGGTGTCAGTGACACTCTGCCTACTCACCTGTGACTGCCTTTTGTGTTGCAAACATGTCCTTTTAAGCAGTCAGTTCAGATACATGTTTTTTGTCATGCTTTTTACTTTAGTGGTAATGTTCATGATTGGCTCATTTTAAATTGTAATTTATATTGTGGGGTTTGTTTTGTGAGCTGAATACGATGCTCAGGGCCACTGCACAGAGAGCAACTTTTTTATTTTTTATTTTGCTTTCATAGCATTCACAACTCACCAACATGTTATGATACAGAGTGAATCAGAAAGATATCTAATTTGAAGAGAGTATAACATCAAAGATGGAAAATAGATAAAGATGAGGGAGAATTTGAAAACAGTCTAAGTTTCTTCTTTACATCTTTCATCATTTCACCTACAGAGAAAGGCTACCTTGGTGACAGCATCCATTTTTGTGCTGCACTTCAAGAGATGTCTTTCTTCCTTGATGGTCTGTTCATCAGCGTTTCCTCAAATCAAGCTCTCATTGCTACTCTCCTCCACTTGTCTTAGTTTAGTTGACATGTACTACCTTCATTCAAAACAAGCATTGTCAAATCATGTGATGTAACTTCAACTATGTCACACAGCCTACATGGCATTCCAATGTCATATAAATGCATCAAACAATTTTCCTTGGCTAAGCCATACCACTGAATATATTACATTATTATATCTGATCCACATGTGAACCTTACAGTAATTTAAATACCAAGAAAAAGATAAAAATAATGAAATATCTAAAGATTGGAGATAAGGAATTATTATCATTCATATTTTCTAGAGTTCTCATTTATTTTATTGATTTGCTAGACACAGATAGGAAACAAGAACTCATACAGAAGGTAGTGAAGGAAATCGAGAAGAAAAAAGTAAACATTAATTGTAAGAAGACTGAATGTATTGTTGTTAGCAAAAGGAACAGCCCAACATGCAGATTACAGATTGGAAATACTGAAATCAAACAGGTGTAACAATTTAGATATCTGGGAAGCATATCAACAGAGGATGGAAAGTACAAAATGATGCCTTCTAAAAGCTGAGCAATGTATAAGGAAACAGAAAAATTTCCTTAAAAACAAAAGAAAAGACTACTGAACTGTTACATAATATCAGTCCCCCTATATGACAGTGAATGTTGAACAATCTCCTTACAGATGAAGAAGAGACTTGAAGCAACAGTAATGTGGTTTCACAGTAGGATTCTGAGAATACCATGGATCGAACATGTGAGCAACAACAAACTTCTAGAGGCAATGGCAACAAAAAGGACACTTGTGCTTAAAATCAGCAAAAGATATTTGAAATTTCTGGGGCACATGATAATGAAAGATGGCTTGGAAAATGGGATAATCCCAGGACAGAATGAAGGTAAGAGATCCAGAGAGAAGCAATACACAACCTACAAGGTGAGTTTGAGGAAATAGATGTGAGAGCAGGGTTTGGGAGAAATGGTAAAAAGATAAATTTATAATTTACAGTTTATGCATGAACAGTTCATTTTTATCACAATCTAATATTTGCAGGATAAAGGAAATAATTTAATTAAAATAGAAATTATGGTTATATCTAGCTATTTCAATAGTAAAACAATGAAACCTAGTTGCCAATCTAGTACTGCACTTAAATTCATGTGGACAAGGTACTAAAGAGGAGATGTAAAGAATTAGATTTATAAAAATAATAATTAAAAAAATAAAAGTGTTGTATTGTGTTGTTCAGTGACATGATCAGTAGTGAACTTCTGGCCTGTCTCTTAGCTTACTATACACTTTATATCTTTTCTACTTAACATATGCAAATAGGTACAATCCTATTTACCAATCCACTACAAAAAGCAAATTTGAAAATATAAAATTATTAATATACTGAACAAAAATAAAAGATTTCCTCTCTTAAGCACACATAAAATATTCAAGATAGGTTTTCCTATTGTAACTTTTAAAAGTTTTTTTCCCAATATTTTCAAGTTGGTTCTGCTTATAAGTATTTTCAAAGTCAGAATTGTTGTTGTGTGACACTATACCATAAGGTAATTCCAGTAAGGATAAAATTCATTATGGCTCAAAATGATCTGTTACGGTAGCTTGCTAACCACTGTTCCATGACAAGTCACTCTTGACATATACTTTTATTTTGGTTAATGCTTTATATATTTAATAATACAATAATGACCAAAATTATTTCTAAACAAATTAATCACAAAATATATTTTAAAACGTTTGATTTAAAATTAAGAAGTTGTTTTTAAGGCACACTTTACAGAAACATAACAAAAGTAAATAAACACTTTAATTTAAAAAAATCTTTAATCAAGACTCTAAATGGTTCACAAATATTTTCTTGATAACACTACCATTTATTCCTATCTCAATAGAAAATCTGTCAGAGCTGACAAAGTAAACCTGTTAGCTGCTCTTGAAAAGGACCTCCAATCAGTGGTTAACTGGGGCAGGAAATGGCTTGTAAATGTTAATGCCTCCAAAACAAAACTGCTCTCATTTAACCACCATAGAGAAAATTTTCTACCTGCTATCAGCATGGCTGACACTAGACTCCTGGAGAGCAAAACACTGTGCCTTCTTGGCCTCATGTTTTCAACTAACTTGATGTGGAGCAACTACATCAAATCAATAGCTGCAACTACTGCAAGGAAAGTTGGATCACTGTGTCGTGTCAGAAGATTTTTCCTGTCAGAGTCCATCTTACACATTTATAAATCTACCATTGGCCTGTGCATTGATTATTGCTGCCATATCTGGTCTGGTGCACCTGCTATTCATATTGAGGTTCTTGACAAAATCCAAAGAAGGATCTGTAATGTAATCATTTCTGGCTTGGCATCTTGACTTCAGTTACTTTCTCACTGACATGATGTGGCTTCCCTCTGTCTTTTCTATAAATATTTTCATGGCAACTGCTTTGATGAGCTTTTTTCTTGGTGCCCCAACTAGATGAATTTAAGCATACTACTAGATTGGCATCTAGGTCTCACCCGTTTACTGTTGACATTGCTAAATGCAACCGCTACTTCAACTCCAACAGTTTCTTTTCTTGCTTTTCCTACCTGTGGAACTCACTTCCATTTACTTGCTTCCCTGATAAATTCAATCTTCAAAAATGTAAATGCAACATCAATTGCCATCTTTTATCTTCTTGAATCCTGTTCATTTTTTGTCCTTTCCTCAATCCTTCCTATACTCAATCTTTTCTCTTACTTTCACTCTCTGTAACCAATTGTATACTAGTGACATTCTTGCTTTGCTTGGAGTGAAATGATTAAAAAATAAATAAAAATTACAAGACTGAACAATTTTGTCTTCAAGCATTGAAATTATCAGGAAAACTATTTCTATCATAGGCTGTATTCAAAACAAAGCAAATCTTTTGTAGAAGGTTTTCAGGGCAGTTTTCTTGGTACATGACCTAAACTAACCTAGAAATGTTTAATACAATTCATATAAATCAAGTGACTTAACCATGAAAATCACTTAATACTTTTGTAAATTTGCCATTCTTTTGCTATATGACACAGTTCCATCTTCCATGAAAAGGTTGTTTTTTTTTATCCAAATAACCAGCAGAAAATGTTTGGTGATGTCATTCTTGTAGATTTCATTTTTACAGCTTATCAACCCATTGTTTTTTTCCAGATACATGTCCTACTATTTAACCCATAGCCGGGGTGTAGGAGATGGATTCAAATCTTTTTTATGCATAAGTGAATGTAATGAAACAGACTGTAATTTGACTTGACTCTCCAATTTCTTATTCCAAGCTACTATCCATTACACCACCAACACATCCCTTCTCATTCTAGTAGAATGAATATGTATTATTTTGATGTTACTCATGCACTTCAGACCAGTGCTCCAAATTAGTCTTCACATCAAACTTAAAAGTCCATCATACTTGATAATGAACAGCAAGTAATTCAAACAATATTCTTGACATGCCTATTTCCATAGTCATATCTGTATGCTGTTCAAAAAGTGTGAAAATGGAAACTTATTTAAAAAGATGACAGTGTGCAAAAATTTGTAATTACTTACCTGCCATTTCAATTGCAACTAATTTTCCACTTAATGTTAATTAGTTTAAGGAGTAGCTTTCTTCTGTTTGGTCTGATATCTGATTAATTTAAGGAGGAGATTTCTTCTGCTTAATCTGCTATCTGATTAATTTAAGGAGTAGATTTCTTCTGCTTAATCTGCTATCTGATTAATTTAAAGAATAGCTTTTTTCTACTTAATCTGCTATCTGATTAATTTAAAGAATAGCTTTCTTCTGCTTAATCTGCTATCTGATTAATTTAAAGAATAGCTTTCTTCTGCTTAATCTGCTATCTGATTAATTTAAGCTTTCTTCTGCTTAATCTGCTATCTGATTAATTTAAAGAGTATTTCTTCCAAATCTGCTATCTGATTAATTTAAGGAGTAGCTTTCTTCTGCTTAATCTGCTATCTGATTAATTTAAAGAATAGCTTTCTTCTGCTTAATCTGCTATCTGATTAAGGGGGATATTTCTTCAGCTATCTGATTAATTTAAGGAGTAGATTTCTTCTGCTTAATCTGCTATCTGATTAATTTAAAGAATAGCTTTCTTCTGCTTAATCTGCTATCTGATTAATTTAAAGAATAGCTTTCTTCTGCTTAATCTGCTATCTGATTAATTTAAAGAATAGCTTTCTTCTGCTTAATCTGCTATCTGATTAATTTAAGGAATAGATTTCTTTCTTAATCTGCTATCTGATTAATCTGCTAATCTGATTAATTTAAAGAATAGCTTTCTTCTGCTTAATCTGCTATCTGATTAATTTTCTTCAAAGAAATTTAGGAGTTTTCTTCTGCTTAATCTGCTATCTGATTAATTTAAAGAATAGCTTTCTTCTGCTTAATCTGCTATCTGATTAATTTAAAGAATAGCTTTCTTCTGCTTAATCTGCTATCTGATTAATTTAAAGAATAGCTTTCTTCTGCTTAATCTGCTATCTGATTAATTTAAAGAATAGCTTTCTTCCACTTAATCTGCTATCTGATTAATTTAAGGAGTAGCTTTCTTCTGCTTAATCTGCTATCTGATTAATTTAAAGAATAGCTTTCTTCTTTTAATCTGCTATCTTTTCTGCTTAATCAGCTATCTGATTAATTTAAAGAATAGATTTCTTCTGCTTAATCTGCTATCTGATTAATTTAAAGAATAGCTTTCTTCCATTAATCTGCTATCTGATTAATTTAAAGAATAGCTTTCTTCTGCTTAATCTGCTATCTGATTAATTTAAAGAATAGCTTTCTTCTGCTTTCTATCTGATTAATCTTTCTTCTATCTGATTAATTTAAGGAAGAATAGCTTTCTTCTGCTTAATCTGCTATCTGATTAATTTAAAATCTGCTATCTGATTAATTTAAAGAATAGCTTTCTCTGCTTAATCTGCTATCTGATTAATTTAAAGAATAGCTTTCTTCTTAATCTGCTATCTGATTAATTTAAAGAATTTCTTTTAATCTTCTGCTTAATCTGCTATCTGATTAATTTAAAGAGAAGCTTTCTTCTGCTTAATCTGCTATCTGATTAATTTAAAGAGAAGCTTTCTTCTGCTTAATCTGCTATCTGATTAATTTAAAAAGAAGCTTTCTTCTGCTTCTGATTATTTAAAGAGTAGCTGCTATCTGATCTAAATTTAAAGAGAAGCTTTCTTCTTCTTAATCTGCTATCTGATTAATTTAAAGATTTCTTCCACTTAATCTGCTATCTGATTAATTTAAGGGATAGCTTTCTTCTGCTTAATCTGCTATCTGATTAATTTAAAGAATAGCTTTCTTCTGCTTAATCTGCTATCTGATTAATTTAAAGAGTAGCTTTCTTCCACTTAATCTGCTATCTGATTAATTTAAGGAGTAGCTTTCTTCTGCTTAATCTGCTATCTGATTAATTTAAAGAATAGCTTTCTTCCACTTAATCTGCTATCTGATTAATTTAAAGAATAGCTTTCTTCTGCTTAATCTGCTATCTGATTAATTTAAAGAATAGCTTTCTTCTGCTTAATCTGCTATCTGATTAATTTAAAGAATAGCTTTCTTCTGCTTAATCTGCTATCTGATTAATTTAAAGAGTAGCTTTCTTCCACTTAATCTGCTATCTGATTAATTTAAAGAATAGCTTTCTTCTGCTTAATCTGCTATCTGATTAATTTAAAGAATAGCTTTCTTCTGCTTAATCTGCTATCTGATTAATTTAAAGAATAGCTTTCTTCTGCTTAATCTGATCTGATTAATTTAAAGAATAGCTTTCTTCTGCTTAATCTGCTATCTGATTAATTTAAAGAATAGCTTTCTTCTGCTTAATCTGCTATCTGATTAATTTAAAGAATAGCTTTCTTTTCTGCTTAATCTGCTATCTGATTAATTTAAAGAATAGCTTTCTTCCACTTAATCTGCTATCTGATTAATTTAAAGAATAGCTTTCTTCTGCTTAATCTGCTATCTGATTAATTTAAAGAATTTTCTTCTGCTTAATCTGCTATCTGATTAATTTAAAGAATAGCTTTCTTCCACTTAATCTGCTATCTGATTAATTTAAAGAATAGCTTTCTTCTGCTTAATCTGCTATCTGATTAATTTAAAGAATAGCTTTCTTCTGCTTAATCTGCTATCTGATTAATTTAAAGAATAGCTTTCTTCTGCTTAATCTGCTATCTGATTAATTTAAGGAGTAGCTTTCTTCTGCTTAATCTGCTATCTGATTAATTTAAAGAGTAGCTTTCTTCCACTTAATCTGCTATCTGATTAATTTAAGGAGAAGCTTTCTTCTGCTTAATCTGCTATCTGATTAATTTAAAGAATAGCTTTCTTCTGCTTAATCTGCTATCTGATTAATTTAAAGAATAGCTTTCTTCTGCTTAATCTGCTATCTGATTAATTTAAAGAATAGCTCTTAATCTGCTATCTGATTAATTTAAAGAATAGCTTTCTTCTGCTTAATCTGCTATCTGATTAATTTAAAGAATAGCTTTCTTCTGCTTAATCTGCTATCTGATTAATTTAAGGAGTAGCTTTCTTCTGCTTAATCTGCTATCTGATTAATTTAAAGAATAGCTTTCTTCTGCTTAATCTCTGCTATCTGATTAATAATCTGCTATCTGATTAATTTAAAGAATAGCTTTCTTCTGCTTAATCTGCTATCTGATTAATTTAAAGAATAGCTTTCTTCTGCTTAATCTGCTATCTGATTAATTTAAAGAATAGCTTTCTTCTTAATCTGCTATCTGATTAATTTAAAGAATAGCTTTCTTCTGCTTAATCTGCTATCTGATTAATTTAAAGAGATAGCTTTCTTCTGCTTAATCTGCTATCTGATTAATTTAAAGCTATCTTCCTTTCTGCTATCTTATTAATTTAAAGAATAGCTTTCTTCTGCTTAATCTGCTATCTGATTAATTTAAAGAATAGCTTTCTTCTGCTTAATCTGCTATCTGATTAATTTAAAGAATAGCTTTCTTCTGCTTAATCTGCTATCTGATTAATTTAAGAATAGCTTTCTTCTGCTTAATCTGCTATCTGATTAATTTAAAGAATAGCTTTCTTCTGCTTAATCTGCTATCTGATTAATTTAAAGAATAGCTTTCTTCTGCTTAATCTGCTATCTGATTAATTTAAAGAATAGCTTTCTTCTGCTTAATCTGCTATCTGATTAATTTAAAGAATAGCTTTCTTCTGCTTAATCTGCTATCTGATTAATTTAAAAGAATAGCTTTCTTCTGCTTAATCTGCTATCTGATTAATTTAAAGAATAGCTTTCTTCTGCTTAATCTGCTATCTGATTAATTTAAAGGATTAATTTGCTTTTTCTTCTGCTTAATCTGCTATCTGATTAATTTAAAGAATAGCTTTCTTCTGCTTAATCTGCTATCTGATTAATTTAAAGAATAGCTTTCTTCTGCTTAATCTGCTATCTGATTAATTTAAAGAATAGCTTTCTTCTGCTTAATCTGCTATCTGATTAATTTAAAGAATAGCTTTCTTCTGCTTAATCTGCTATCTGATTAATTTAAAGAATAGCTTTCTTCTGCTTAATCTGCTATCTGATTAATTTAAAGAATAGCTTTCTTTAATCTGCTATCTGATTAATTTAAAGAATAGCTTTCTTCTTAATCTGCTATCTGATTAATTTAAAGAATAGCTTTCTTCTTAATCTGCTATCTGATTAATTTAAAGAATAGCTTTCTTCTGCTCTGCTATCTGATTAATTTAAAGAATAGCTTTTTCTGATTAATCTGCTATCTGATTAATTTAAGAATAGCTTTCTTCTGCTTAATCTGCTATCTGATTAATTTAAAGAATAGCTTTCTTCTTAATCTGCTATCTGATTACCCTTAATTTAAAGAATAGCTTTCTTCTTTAAGCTTAATCTGATTGATTAATTTAAAGAATAGCTTTCTTCTGCTTAATCTGCTATCTGATTAATTTAAAGAATAGCTTTCTTCTGCTTAATCTGCTATCTGATTAATTTAAAGAAATAGCTTTCTTTCTGCTTAATCTGCTATCTGATTAATTTAAAAGAATAGCTTTCTTCTGCTTAATCTGCTATCTGATTAATTTAAAGAATAGCTTTCTTCTGCTTAATCTGCTATCTGATTAATTTAAAGAATAGCTTTCTTCTGGATTAATTTAATTTAAAAATTTGATCTGATTAATTTTAGCTTTCTTCTGCTTAATCTGCTATCTGATTAATTTAAAGAGTAGCTTTCTTCTGCTATCTGATTAATTTAAAGAATAGCTTTCTTCTGCTCTGATTGATTAATTTAAAGAATAGAATTCTGCTTTCTTCTGCTTAATTTAAAGAATATCTGATTAATTTAAAGAAATTTAAGGAGTTTTTTTTCTGCTTAATCTGCTATCTGATTAATTTAAAGAATAGCTTTCTTCCACTTAATCTGCTATAATTTGCTATCTGATTAATTTAAAGAAAAGAATAGCTTTCTTCTGCTTAATTTGCTATCTGATTAATTTAAAGAATAGCTTTCTTCTGCTTAATTTGCTATCTGATTAATTTTTAAAGAATAGCTTTCTTCTGCTTAATCTGCTATCTGATTAATTTAAAGAATAGCTTTCTTCTGCTTAATCTGCTATCTGATTAATTTAAAGAATAGCTTTCTTCTGCTTAATCTGCTATCTGATTAATTTAAAGAATAGCTTTCTTCTGCTTAATTTGCTATCTGATTAATTTAAAGAATAGCTTTCTTCTGCTTAATCTGCTATCTGATTAATTTAAAGAATAGCTTTCTTCTGCTTAATCTGCTATCTGATTAATTTAAAGAATAGCTTTCTTCTGCTTAATTTGCTATCTGATTAATTTAAAGAATAGCTTTCTTCTGCTTAATCTGCTATCTGATTAATTTAAAGAATAGCTTTCTTCTGCTTAATCTGCTATCTGATTAATTTAAAGAATAGCTTTCTTCTGCTTAATTTGCTATCTGATTAATTTAAAGAATAGCTTTCTTCTGCTTAATCTGCTATCTGATTAATTTAAAGAATAGCTTTCTTCTGCTTAATCTGCTATCTGATTAATTTAAAGAATAGCTTTCTTCTGCTTAATCTGCTATCTGATTAATTTAAAGAATAGCTTTCTTCTTAATTAATTTGCTATCTGATTAATTTAAAGAATAGCTTTCTTCTGCTTAATCTGCTATCTGATTAATTTAAAGAATAGCTTTCTTCTGCTTAATTTGCTATCTGATTAATTTAAAGAATAGCTTTCTTCTGCTTAATTTGCTATCTGATTAATTTAAAGGAATAGCTTTCTTCTGCTTAATCTGCTATCTGATTAATTTAAAGAATAGCTTTCTTCTTCTTAATCTGCTATCTGATTAATTTAAAGAATAGCTTTCTTCTGCTTAATTTGCTATCTGATTAATTTAAAGAATAGCTTTCTTCTGCTTAATCTGCTATCTGATTAATTTAAAGAATAGCTTTCTTCTGCTTAATCTGCTATCTGATTAATTTAAAGAATAGATTTTTAAAGAATAGCTTTCTTCTGCTTAATTTGGTATCTGATTAATTTAAAGAATAGCTTTTTCTGCTTAATCTGCTATCTGATTAATTTAAAGAATAGCTTTCTTCTGCTTAATTTGCTATCTGATTAATTTAAAAGAATAGCTTTCTTCTGCTTAATCTGCTATCTGATTAATTTAAAGAATAGCTTTCTTCTGCTTATCTGCTATCTGATTAATTTAAAGAATAGCTTTCTTCTGCTTAATTTGCTATCTGATTAATTTAAAGAATAGCTTTCTTTAATTTCTGCTATCTGATTAATTTAAATAGCTTTCTTCTGCTAATCTATCTGATTAATTTAAAGAATAGCTTTCTTCTGCTTAATCTGCTATCTGATTAATTTAAAGAATAGCTTTCTTCTGCTTAATTTGCTATCTGATTAATTTAAAGAATAGCTTTCTTCTGCTTAATCTGCTATCTGATTAATTTAAAGAATAGCTTTCTTCTGCTTAATTTGCTATCTGATTAATTTAAAGAATAGCTTTCTTCTGCTTAATCTGCTATCTGATTAATTTAAAGAATAGCTTTCTTCTTTAATCTGCTATCTGATTAATTTAAAGAATAGCTTTTTCTGCTTAATCTGCTATCTGATTAATTTAAAGAATAGCTTTCTTCTGCTTAATCTGCTATCTGATTAATTTAAAGAGTAGCTTTCTTCTGCTTAGTCTGCTATCTGATTAATTTAAAGAATAGCTTTCTTCTGCTTAATTTGCTATCTGATTAATTTAAAGAATAGCTTTTCCACTTAATCTGCTTCTGATTAATTTAAAGAATAGCTTTCTGATTAATTTGCTTATCTGATTAATTTAAAGAATAGCTTTCTTCTGCTTAATCTGCTATCTGATTAATTTAAAGAATAGCTTTCTTCTGCTTAATCTGCTATCTGATTAATTTAAAGAATAGCTTTCTTCTGCTTAGTCTGCTATCTGATTAATTTAAAGAATAGCTTTCTTCTGCTTAGTCTGCTATCTGATTAATTTAAGGAGTAGCTTTCTTCTGCTTAGTCTGCTATCTGATTAATTTAAAGAATAGCTTTCTTCTGCTTAATCTGCTATCTGATTAATTTAAAGAATAGCTTTCTTCTGCTTAATCTGCTATCTGATTAATTTAAAGAATAGCTTTCTTCTGCTTAATCTGCTATCTGATTAATTTAAGGAGTAGCTTTCTTCTTAGTCTGCTATCTGATTAATTTAAAGAATAGCTTTCTTCTGCTTAGTCTGCTATCTGATTAATTTAAAGAGTAGCTTTCTTCCTGATTAATCTGCTATCTGATTAATTTAAAGAATAGCTTTCTTCTGCTTAATCTGCTATCTGATTAATTTAAAGAATAGCTTTCTTCTGCTTAATTTGCTATCTGATTAATTTAAAGAATAGCTTTCTTCTGCTTAATCTGCTATCTGATTAATTTAAGAATAGCTTTCTTCTTAGTCTGCTATCTGATTAATTTAAAGAGTAGCTTTCTTCTTAGTCTGCTATCTGATTAATTTAAGGAGTAGCTTTCTTCTGCTTAATCTGCTATCTGATTAATTTAAAGAATAGCTTTCTTCTTAGCTTAGTCTGCTATCTGATTAATTTAAATTTAGGAGTAGCTTTCTTCTGCTTAGTCTGCTATCTGATTAATTTAAAAAGATCTGATTAATTTAAAGAATAGCTTTCTTCTGCTTAATCTGCTATCTGATTAATTTAAAGAATAGCTTTCTTCTGCTTAATTTGCTATCTGATTAATTTAAGGAGTAGCTTTCTTCTGCTTAGTCTGCTATCTGATTAATTTAAGGAGTAGTCTGCTATCTGATTAATTTAATAGCTTTCTTCTGCTTAATCTGCTATCTGATTAATTTAAAGAATAGCTTTCTTCTGCTTAATCTGCTATCTGATTAATTTAAGGAGTAGCTTTCTTCTGCTTAGTCTGCTATCTGATTAATTTAAAGAATAGCTTTCTTCTGCTTAGTCTGCTATCTGATTAATTTAAAGAATAGCTTTCTTCTGCTTAATTTGCTATCTGATTAATTTAAGGAGTAGCTTTCTTCTGCTTAGTCTGCTATCTGATTAATTTAAGGAGTAGCTTTCTTCTGCTTAGTCTGCTATCTGATTAATTTAAAGAATAGCTTTCTTCTGCTTAATTTGCTATCTGATTAATTTAAAGAATAGCTTTCTTCTGCTTAATTTGCTATCTGATTAATTTAAGGAGTAGCTTTCTTCTGCTTAATTTGCTATCTGATTAATTTAAGGAGTAGCTTTCTTCTGCTTAGTCTGCTATCTGATTAATTTAAGGAGTAGCTTTCTTCTGCTTAGTCTGCTATCTGATTAATTTAAAGAATAGCTTTCTTCTGCTTTCTTCTTCTTAAGTTGCTATCTGATTAATTTAAGGAGTAGCTTTCTTCTGCTTAGTCTGCTATCTGATTAATTTAAGGAGTAGCTTTTCTTTCTGCTTAGTCTGCTATCTGATTAATTTAAAGAATTCTTCTTTCTTCTGCTTAATTTGCTATCTGATTAATTTAAGAATAGCTTTCTTCTGCTTAATTTGCTATCTGATTAATTTAAAGAGTCTGCTATCTGATTAATTTAAGGAATAGCTTTCTTCTGCTTAGTCTGCTATCTGATTAATTTAAAGAATAGCTTTCTTCTGCTTAATCTGCTATCTGATTAATTTAAAGAATTCTTCTGCTTAATTTGCTATCTGATTAATTTAAGAATAGCTTTCTGCTTAATCTGCTATCTGATTAATTTAAAGAATAGCTTTCTTCTGCTTAGTCTGCTATCTGATTAATTTAAGAGTAGCTTTCTTCTGCTTAGTCTGCTATCTGATTAATTTAAGGAGTAGCTTTTTCTGCTTAGTCTGCTATCTGATTAATTTAAAGGAGTAGCTTTCTTCTGCTTAGTCTGCTATCTGATTAATTTAAAGAGTAGCTTTCTTCTGCTTAGTCTGCTATCTGATTAATTTAAGGAGTCTTTCTTCTGCTTAGTCTGCTATCTGATTAATTTAAAGAATAGCTTTTCTGCTTAGTCTGCTATCTGATTAATTTAAAGAATAGCTTTCTTCTGCTTAATTAATGCTATCTGATTAATTTAAGGAGTAGCTTTCTTCTGCTATCTGATTAATTTAAGTCTTATCTGTTAATTTAAGAGTAGCTTTCTTCTGCTATCTGATTAATTTAAGGAGTAGCTTTCTTCTGCTTAGTCTGCTATCTGATTAATTTAAAGAATAGCTTTCTTCTGCTTAATTTGCTATCTGATTAATTTAAAGAATAGCTTTCTTCTTTAATTTGCTATCTGATTAATTTAAGGAGTAGCTTTCTTCTGCTTAGTCTGCTATCTGATTAATTTAAAGAGTAGCTTTCTTCTGCTTAGTCTGCTATCTGATTAATTTAAGGAATAGCTTTCTTCTTTTAAAGAATAGCTTTCTTCTGCTATCTGATTAATTTAAAGAATAGCTTTCTTCTGCTTAGTCTGCTATCTGATTAATTTAAGGAGTAGCTTTCTTCTGCTTAGTCTGCTATCTGATTAATTTAAGGAGTAGCTTTCTTCTGCTTAGTCTGCTATCTGATTAATTTAAGGAGTAGCTTTCTTCTGCTTAGTCTGCTATCTGATTAATTTAAGGAGTAGCTTTCTTCTGCTTAGTCTGCTATCTGATTAATTTAAGGAGTAGCTTTCTTCTTAGTCTGCTATCTGATTAATTTAAAGAATAGCTTTCTTCTGCTTAATTTGCTATCTGATTAATTTAAAGAATAGCTTTCTTCTGCTTAATCTGCTATCTGATTAATTTAAGGAGTAGCTTTCTTCTGCTTAGTCTGCTATCTGATTAATTTAAGGAGTAGCTTTCTTCTGCTTAGTCTGCTATCTGATTAATTTAAAGAATAGCTTTCTTCTGCTTAATTTGCTATCTGATTAATTTAAGGAGTAGCTTTCTTCTGCTTAATTTAATTTGATTAATTTAAGGAATAGCTTTCTTCTGCTTAATTTGCTATCTGATTAATTTAAAGAATAGCTTTCTTCTGCTTAGTTTGCTATCTGATTAATTTAAGAGTAGCTTTCTTCTGCTTAGTCTGCTATCTGATTAATTTAAGAATAGCTTTCTTCTGCTTAATTCTGCTATCTGATTAATTTTTAAGGAGTAGCTTTCTTCTTAAGTCTGCTATCTGATTAATTTAAAGAATAGCTTTCTTCTGCTTAATTTGCTATCTGATTAATTTAAAAGAGTAGCTTTCTTCTGCTTAATCTGCTATCTGATTAATTTAAAGGAGTAGCTTTCTTCTGCTTAGTCTGCTATCTGATTAATTTAAAGAATAGCTTTCTTCTTAATTTGCTATCTGATTAATTTAAGGAGTATTTCTTCTTAGTTAATATCTAATTAATTTAAAGAATAGCTTTCTTCTGCTTAATTTTTAAGGTAGCTATCTGATTAATTTTAAAGAATAGCTTTCTTCTGCTTAATCTATCTGATTAATTTAAGGAGTAGCTTTCTTCTGCTTAGTCTGCTATCTGATTAATTTAAAGAATAGATATCTGCTTTCTTCTGCTTAGTCTGCTATCTGATTAATTTAAAAGAGTAGCTTTCTTCTGCTTAGTCTGCTATCTGATTAATTTAAGAATAGCTTTCTTCTGTAATTTGCTATCTGATTAATTTAAGGAGTAGCTTTCTTCTGCTTAGTCTGCTATCTGATTAATTTAAAGAATAGCTTTCTTCTGCTTAATCTGCTATCTGATTAATTTAAAGAATAGCTTTCTTCTGCTTAATTTGCTATCTGATTAATTAATTTTAAAGCTTTCTTCTGTTTAATCTGCTATCTGATTAATTTAAGGAATAGCTTTTCTTCTGCTTTCTGCTTAGTCTGCTATCTGATTAATTTAAAGAATAGCTTTCTTCTGCTTAATTTGCTATCTGATTAATTTAAAGAATAGCTTTCTTCTGCTTAGTCTGCTATCTGATTAATTTAAGAATAGCTTTCTTCTGCTTAGTCTGCTATCTGATTAATTTAAAGAATAGCTTTCTTCTGCTTAATCTGCTATCTGATTAATTTAAAGAATAGCTTTCTTCTGCTTAATTTGCTATCTGATTAATTTAAAAGCTTTCTTCTGCTAGCTTTCTTCTTTAAAATAGCTTTCTTTGCTATCTGATTAATTTAAAGAATATTTCTTCGTTTAATTTATCTGATTAATTTAAAGAATCTTTCTTCTTAATTTGCTATCTGATTAATTTAAAGAATAGCTTTCTTCTGCTTAGTCTGCTATCTGATTAATTTAAAGAATAGCTTTCTTCTGCTTAATTTGCTATCTGATTAATTTAAAGAATAGCTTTCTTCTGCTTAATCTGCTATTAATTTAAAGATTCTGCTTAGTTATCTGATTAATTTAAAGAATAGCTTTCTTCTGCTTAATCTGCTATCTGATTAATTTAAAGAATAGCTTTCTTCTGCTTAATTTGCTATCTGATTAATTTAAAGAATAGCTTTCTTCTGCTTAATCTGCTATCTGATTAATTTAAGAATAGCTTTCTTCTGCTTAATTGCTATCTGATTAATTTAAAGAATAGCTATCTGATTAATTTGCTATCTGATTAATTTAAAAGAATAGCTTTCTTCTGCTTAATCTGCTATCTGATTAATTTAAAGAATAGCTTTCTTCTGCTTAATTTGCTATCTGATTAATTTAAAGAATAGCTTTCTTCTGCTTAATTTGCTATCTGATTAATTTAAGAGTAGCTTCTGCTTAGTCTGCTTCTGATTAATTTAAAGGTCTGCTATCTGATTAATTTAAAGAATAGCTTTCTTCTGCTTAATTTGCTATCTGATTAATTTAAAGAATCTGCTATCTGATTAATTTAAAGAGTAGCTTTCTTCTGTTAGTCTGCTATCTGATTAATTTAAAGAATAGCTTTCTTCTGCTTAATTTGCTATCTGATTAATTTAAAGAATAGCTTTCTTCTTAGTTTGCTATCTGATTAATTTAAAGAATAGCTTTCTTCTTATTTGCTATCTGATTAATTTAAAGAATAGCTTTTTCTGCTTAGTCTGCTATCTGATTAATTTAAAGAATAGCTTTCTTCTGCTTAATTTGCTATCTGATTAATTTAAAGAATAGCTTTCTTCTGCTTAGTCTGCTATCTGATTAATTTAAAGAATAGCTTTCTTCTGCTTAATCTGCTATCTGATTAATTTAAAGAATAGCTTTTTCTTCTGCTTATTATTTAAAGAATAGCTATCTGATTAATTTGATTAATTTAATAGCTTTCTTAATCTGCTATCTGATTAATTTAAAGAATAGCTTTCTTCTGCTTTTGCTATCTGATTTAAAGAATATTTAATCTGCTATCTGAAATTTTAAAAGCTTTCTTCTGCTTAGTCTGCTATCTGATTAATTTAAAGAATAGCTTTCTTCTGCTTAATTTGCTATCTGATTAATTTAAAGAATAGCTTTCTTCTCTGCTATCTGATTAATTTAAAAAGGGCTTTTTCTTCTTAATCTGCTATCTGATTAATTTAAAGAATAGCTTTCTTCTGCTTAATCTGCTATCTGATTAATTTAAAGAAGTCTGCTATCTGATTAATTTAAAGAATAGCTTTCTTCTTAATCTGCTATCTGATTAATTTAAAGAATAGCTTTTCTGCTTAATTTGCTATCTGATTAATTTAAGAATAGCTTTCTTCTGCTTAATTTGCTATCTGATTAATTTAAAGAATAGCTTTCTTCTGCTTAGTCTGCTATCTGATTAATTTAAAGAATAGCTTTCTTCTGCTTAATTTAAAGAATATTTCTTCTGCTTAATTTAATCTGATTAATTTAAAAGAATAGCTTTCTTCTGCTTAGTCTGCTATCTGATTAATTTAAAGAATAGCTTTCTTCTGCTTAATCTGCTATCTGATTAATTTAAGGTCTTTTTTCTGCTTAATTGCTATCTTTAAAAAGAATAGCTTTCTTCTGCTTAATTTGCTATCTGATTAATTTAAAGAATAGCTTTCTTCTGCTTAGTCTGCTATCTGATTAATTTAAAGAATAGCTTTCTTCTGCTTAGTTTGCTATCTGATTAATTTAAAGAATAGCTTTCTTCCTGATTAATTAAGTCTGCTATCTGATTAATTTAAAGAATAGCTTTCTTCTGCTTAATTTGCTATCTGATTAATTTAAAGAATAGCTTTCTTCTGCTTAATTTGCTATCTGATTAATTTAAAGAATTTCTTCTGCTTAATTTGCTATCTGATTAATTTAAAGAATAGCTTTCTTCTGTTAATTTGCTATCTGATTAATTTAAAGAATAGCTTTCTTCTGCTTAGTCTGATTA
Organism: Acanthosepion pharaonis; assembly: GCA_903632075.3. Taxonomy (NCBI): domain Eukaryota; kingdom Metazoa; phylum Mollusca; class Cephalopoda; order Sepiida; family Sepiidae; genus Acanthosepion; species Acanthosepion pharaonis. The sequence continues at coordinate 1,973,731 of CAHIKZ030002236.1, read as the reverse complement.
ATTTAAATAGCTATCTGATTAATTTAAAGAATAGCTTTCTTCTGCTTCTGATTATTTAAAGAATAGCTTTTCTGCTTAATATCTGATTAATTTAAAGAATAGCTTTCTTCTGCTTAATTTGCTATCTGATTAATTTAAAAGAATAGCTTTCTTCTGCTTAATTTGCTATCTGATTAATTTAAGGGAGTAGCTTTCTTCTGCTATCTGATTAATTTAAAGAATAGCTTTCTTCTTAATTTGCTATCTGATTAATTTAAAGAATAGCTTTCTTCTGCTTAATTTGCTATCTGATTAATTTAAAGAATAGCTTTCTTCTGCTTAATCTGCTATCTGATTAATTTAAAGAATAGCTTTCTTCTGCTTAATTTGCTATCTGATTAATTTAAAGAATAGCTTTCTTCTGCTTAATTTGCTATCTGATTAATTTAAGGATAGCTTTCTGCTTAGTTTGCTATCTGATTAATTTAAGGAATAGCTTTCTTCTTTAATCTGCTATCTGATTAATTTAAGGAATAGCTTTCTTCTGCTTAGTCTGCTATCTGATTAATTTAAAAGAATAGCTTTCTTCTGCTTAATTTGCTATCTGATTAATTTAAAGAATAGCTTTCTTCTCTGCTATCTGATTAATTTAAAGAATAGCTTTCTTCTGCTTATTTGCTATCTGATTAATTTAAAGAATAGCTTTCTTCTGCTTAGATTGATTATTTAAAGAATAGCTTTCTTTGCTTAGTCTGCTATCTGATTAATTTAAAGAATAGCTTTCTTCTGCTTATCTGCTATCTGATTAATTTAAAGAATAGCTTTCTTCTGCTTAATTTGCTATCTGATTAATTTAAAGAATAGCTTTCTTCTGCTTAATTCTGATTATCTGATTAATTTAAAGAATAAAGTATTTCTTCTGCTTAATTTGCTATCTGATTAATTTAAAGAATAGCTTTCTTCTGCTTAATCTGCTATCTGATTAATTTAAAGAATAGCTTTCTTCTGCTATCTGAATTTGCTATTTGCTATCTGATTAATTTAAAGAATAGCTTTCTTCTGCTTAATCTGCTATCTGATTAATTTAAAGAATAGCTTTTCTTCTATCTGATTAATTTGCTATCTTCTGATTAATTTAATCTGAGAATTAATTTAAAGAATAGCTTTCTTCTGCTTAATTTGCTATCTGATTAATTTAAAGAATAATTGCTTTCTTCTGCTTAATTTGCTATCTGATTAATTTAAAGAATAGCTTTCTTCTGCTTAGTCTGCTATCTGATTAATTTAAAGAATAGCTTTCTTCTGCTAATTTGCTATCTGATTAATTTAAAGAATAGCTTTCTTCTGCTTAATTTGCTATCTGATTAATTTAAAGAATTAGTCTTTCTTTAATTTAAAGAATAGCTTTCTTCTGCTTATCTGATTAATTTAAAGAATAGCTTTTTCTGCTTAATTTGCTATCTTTAAAGAATAGCTTTCTTCTGCTTAGTCTGCTATCTGATTAATTTAAAGAATAGCTTTCTTCTGCTTAATTTGCTATCTGATTAATTTAAATCTGATTAATTTAAAGAATAGCTTTCTTCTGCTTAATTTGCTATCTGATTAATTTAAGGATAGCTTTCTTCTGCTAGTCTGCTTTGATTAATTTTAAAGAATAGCTTTCTTCTGCTTAATCTGCTATCTGATTAATTTAAAGAATAGCTTTCTTCTGCTTAATTTGCTATCTGATTAATTTAAAGAATAGCTTTCTTTAGTTTGCTATCTGATTAATTTAAAGAATAGCTTTTTCTGCTTAATTTGCTATCTGATTAATTTAAAGAATAGCTTTCTTCTGCTATCTGATTAATTTAAAGAATAGCTTTCTTCTGCTTAATCTAATCTGATTAATTTAAAGAATAGCTTTCTTCTGCTTAATCTGCTATCTGATTAATTTAAGGAATAGCTTTCTTCTGCTTAGTCTGCTATCTTAATTTAAAGAATTTTCTTCTGCTTAATTTATCTGAAATTTAAAGAATAGCTTTCTTCTGCTTAATTTGCTATCTGATTAATTTAAAGAATAGCTTTCTTCTGCTTATCTGATTAATTTAAAGAATAGCTGCTATCTGATTAATTTATTTAAAGAATAGCTTTCTTCTTAATTTAATCTGCTATCTGATTAATTTAAAGAAATCTGCTATCTGATTAATTTAAAGAATAGCTTCTTCTTTAATTTGCTATCTGATTAATTTAAAGAATAGCTTTCTTCTGCTTAATCTGCTATCTGATTAATTTAAAGAATAGCTTTCTGCTTAGTTTGCTATCTGATTAATTTAAAGAATAGCTTTCTTCTGCTATCTGCTATCTGATTAATTTAAAGAATAGCTTTCTTCTGTAGTCTGCTATCTGATTAATTTAAGAATAGCTTTCTTCTGCTTAATTTGCTATCTGATTAATTTAAAGAATAGCTTTCTTCTGTCTGCTATCTGATTTTTAAAGAATAGCTTTCTGATTAATTTATCTGATTAATTTAAAGAATAGCTTTCTTCTGCTTAGTCTGCTATCTGATTAATTTAAAGAATAGCTTTCTTCTGCTTAATTTGCTATCTGATTAATTTAAAGAATAGCTTTCTTCTGCTTAGTCTGCTATCTGATTAATTTAAAGAATAGCTTTCTTCTGCTTAATTTGCTATCTGATTAATTTAAAGAATAGCTTTCTTCTGCTTAGTCTGCTATCTGATTAATTTAAAGAATAATTTTCTTTTCTGCTTAATTTGCTATCTGATTAATTTAAAGAATAGCTTTCTTCTGCTTAATTTGCTATCTGATTAATTTAAAGAATAGCTTTTCTTCTGATTAATTTAAAAGAATATTTCTATCTGATTAATTTAAAGAATAGCTTTTCTTCTTTAGCTTTCTTCTGCTTAATTTATTTCTATCTAATTTAAAAGAAATAGCTTTCTTCTGCTTAATCTGCTATCTGATTAATTTAAAGAATAGCTTTCTTCTGCTTAATCTGCTATCTGATTAATTTAAAAATAGCTTTCTTCTGCTTAATTTATCTGATTAATTTAAAGAATAGCTTTCTTCTGCTTAGTCTGCTATCTGATTAATTTAAAAAATAGCTTTCTTCTGCTTAATTTGCTATCTGATTAATTTAAAGAATAGCTTTCTTCTGCTTAGTCTGCTATCTGATTAATTTAAGAATAATTTCTTCTGCTTTCTATCTGATTAATTTAAAGAATAGCTTTCTTCTGCTTAGTCTGCTATCTGATTAATTTTAAGAATAGCTTTCTTCTGCTTAGTCTGCTATCTGATTAATTTAAAGAATAGCTTTCTTCTGCTTTGCTATCTGATTAATTTTAAAGAATAGCTATCTGCTATCTGATTAATTTAAGGAATAGCTTTCTTCTGCTTAGTCTGCTATCTGATTAATTTAAAGAATAGCTTTCTTTGCTTAATTATTAATTTAAAGAATAGCTTTCTTCTGCTTAATTTGCTATCCTGATTAATTTAAAGAATAGCTTTCTTCTGCTTAATCTGCTATCTGATTAATTTAAAGAATAGCTTTCTTCTGCTATCTGATTAATTTTAAAGAATAGCTTTCTTCTGCTTAATTTGCTATCTGATTAATTTAAAGAATAGCTTTCTTCTGCTTAGTCTGCTATCTGATTAATTTAAAGAATAGCTTTCTTCTGCTTAATTTGCTATCTGATTAATTTAAAGAATAGCTTTCTTCTGCTGCTATCTGATTAATTTAAGAATAGCTTTCTTCTGCTTAATTTGCTATCTGATTAATTTAAAGAATAGCTTTCTTCTGCTTAGTCTGCTATCTGATTAATTTAAAGAATAGCTTTCTTCTGCTTAATTTGCTATCTGATTAATTTAAAGAATAGCTTTCTTCTGTAATCTGCTATCTGATTAATTTAAAGAATAGCTTTCTTCTGCTTAGTCTGCTATCTGATTAATTTAAAAAGAATAGCTTTCTTCTGCTTAATTTGCTATCTGATTAATTTAAAGAATAGCTTTCTTCTGCTTAATCTGCTATCTGATTAATTTAAAGAATAGCTTTCTTCTGCTTAATTTGCTATCTGATTAATTTAAAGAATAGCTTTCTTCTGCTTAGTCTGCTATCTGATTAATTTAAAGAATAGCTTTCTTCTTAAGTCTGCTATCTGATTAATTTAAAGAATAGCTTTTTCTGCTTAGTCTGCTATCTGATTAATTTAAGAATAGCTTTCTTCTGCTTTCTTCTGTAATTTGCTATCTGATTAATTTAAAGAAATTTAAAGCTTTCTTCTGCTTAGTCTGCTATCTGATTAATTTAAAGAATAGCTTTCTTCTTTAATTTGCTATCTGATTAATTTAAAGAATAGCTTTCTTCTGCTTAATTTGCTATCTGATTAATTTAAAGAATAGCTTTCTTCTGCTTAGTCTGCTATCTGATTAATTTAAAGAATAGCTTTCTTCTGCTTAATTTGCTATCTGATTAATTTAAAGAATAGCTTTCTTCTGCTTAATCTGCTATCTGATTAATTTAAAGAATAGCTTTCTTCTGCTTAATCTGCTATCTGATTAATTTAAAGAATAGCTTTCTTCTGCTTAATTTGCTATCTGATTAATTTAAAGAATAGCTTTCTTCTGCTTAATCTGCTATCTGATTAATTTAAAGAATAGCTTTCTTCTGCTTAGTTTGCTATCTGATTAATTTAAAGAATAGCTTTCTTCTGAATTGCTATCTGATTAATTTAAAAAGAATAGCTTTCTTCTGCTTAGTCTGCTATCTGATTAATTTAAAGAATAACTTTCTTCTGATTAATTTGCTATCTGATTAATTTAAAGAATAGCTTTCTTCTGCTTAATCTGCTATCTGATTAATTTTAAAGAATAGCTTTCTTCTGCTTAGTCTGCTATCTGATTAATTTAAAGAATAGCTTTCTTCTGCTTAATTTGCTATCTGATTAATTTAAAGAATAGCTTTCTTCTGCTTAATCTGCTATCTGATTAATTTAAAGAATAGCTTTCTTCTGCTGCTATCTGATTAATTTAAAATAGCTTTCTTCTGATTAATTTGCTATCAGGAATTTAAAAATAACTTTCTTCTGCTTAGTCTGCTATCTGATTAATTTAAAATCTGAATAAAGCTTTTCTTCTGCTTAATTTGCTATCTGATTAATTTAAAAAGAATAGCTTTCTTCTGCTTAATCTGCTATCTGATTAATTTAAAGAATAGCTTTCTTCTGCTTAATTTGCTATCTGATTAATTTAAAGAATAGCTTTCTTCTGTAAGTCTGCTATCAGTTAATTTAAAGAATAGCTGCTATCTGATTATTATTTAAAGAATAGCTTTCTTCTGCTTAATCTGCTATCTGATTAATTTAAAGAATAGCTTTCTTCTGCTTAGTCTGCTATCTGATTAATTTAAAGAATAGCTTTCTTCTGCTTAATCTGCTATCTGATTAATTTAAAGAATAGCTTTCTTCTGCTTAATTTGCTATCTGATTAATTTAAAGAATAGCTTTCTTCTGCTTAATCTGCTATCTGATTAATTTAAAGAATAGCTTTCTTCTGCTTAATCTGCTATCTGATTAATTTAAAGAATAGCTTTCTTCTGTTATATCTGCTTTCTTCTGCTTAGTCTGCTATCTGATTAATTTAAAGAATAGCTTTCTTCTGCTTAATTTGCTATCTGATTAATTTAAAGAATAGCTTTCTTCTGCTTAGTCTGCTATCTGATTAATTTAAAATAATAGCTTTCTTCTGCTTAATTTGCTATCTGATTAATTTAAAGAATAGCTTTCTTTCTGCTTAATTTGCTATCTGATTAATTTAAAGAATAGCTTTCTTCTGCTTAATTTGCTATCTGATTAATTTAAAGAATAGCTTTCTTCTGCTTAATCTGCTATCTGATTAATTTAAATCCTGAATTTAAAGAATAGCTTTCTTCTGCTTAATTTGCTATCTGATTAATTTTAAGGGTAGCTTTCTTCTGCTTAGTCTGCTATCTGATTAATTTAAAGAATAGCTTTCTTCTGCTTAATTTGCTATCTGATTAATTTAAGGAATAGCTTTCTTCTACTTAGTCTTATCTTTAATTTAAAGAATAGCTTTTTCTGCTTAATCTGCTATCTGATTAATTTAAAGAATAGCTTTCTTCTTAAATTGCTATCTGATTAATTTAAGTAGCTTTCTTCTGCTAATCTGCTATCTGATTAATTTAAAGAATAGCTTTCTTCTGCTTAATCTGATTAATTTAAAGAATAGCTTTCTTCTGCTTAATTGCTATCTGATTAATTTAAAGAATAGCTTTCTTCTGCTTAGTCTGCTATCTGATTAATTTAAAGAATAGCTTTCTTCTGCTTAATTTGCTATCTGATTAATTTAAAGAATAGCTTTCTTCTGCTTAATTTGCTATCTGATTAATTTAAGGAGTAGCTTTCTTCTGCTTAGTCTGCTATCTGATTAATTTAAAGAATAGCTTTCTTCTGCTTAATTTGCTATCTGATTAATTTAAAGAATAGCTTTCTTCTGCTTATCTGATCTTTCTTCTGCTATCTGATTAATTTAAAGAATAGCTTTCTTCTGCTTAATTTGCTATCTGATTAATTTAAGGAATAGCTTTTCTTCTGCTTAATTTGCTATCTGATTAATTTAAAGGTAGCTTTCTTCTGCTTAGTCTGCTATCTGATTAATTTAAGGGTAGCTTTCTTCTTATCTGCTATCTGATTAATTTAAAGAATAGCTTTCTTCTGCTTAATTTGCTATCTGATTAATTTAAGGTAGCTTTCTTCTGCTTAGTCTGCTATCTGATTAATTTAAAGAATAGCTTTCTTCTGCTTAATTTGCTATCTGATTAATTTAAGGAATAGCTTTCTTCTTAATTTATCTTATCTGATTAATTTAAGGAGTAGCTTTCTTCTTAGTCTCTGATTAATTTAAAAATTTGCTATCTGATTAATTTAAAGAATAGCTTTCTTCTGTTAATTGCTATCTGATTAATTTAAAAATTAGCTTTCTTCTTATCTGATTAATTTAAGAATAGCTTTCTTCTGCTTAATCTGCTATCTGATTAATTTAAAAATAGAATTTGCTATCTGATTAATTTTGGAGTAGCTTTCTTCTGCTTAGTCTGCTATCTGATTAATTTAAAGAATAGCTTTCTTCTGCTTAATTTGCTATCTGATTAATTTAAAGAATAGCTTTCTTCTGCTTAATTGCTATCTGATTAATTTAAAATAGCTTTCTTCTGCTTAATTTGCTATCTGATTAATTTAAGAGTAGCTTTCTTCTGCTAAGTTTGCTATCTGATTAATTTAAAGAATAGCTTTCTTCTGCTTAATTTGCTATCTGATTAATTTAAAGAATAGCTTTCTTCTGCTTAGTCTGCTATCTGATTAATTTAAAGGAATAGCTTTCTTCTGCTTAGTTTGCTATCTGATTAATTTAAGGGTAGCTTTCTTCTGCTTAGTCTGCTATCTGATTAATTTAAAGAATAGCTTTCTTCTGCTTAATTTGCTATCTGATTAATTTAAAGAATAGCTTTCTTCTGCTTAATTTGCTATCTGATTAATTTAAAGAATAGCTTTCTTCTGCTTAATCTGCTATCTGATTAATTTAAAGAATAGCTTTCTTCTGCTTAATCTGCTATCTGATTAATTTAAGGAGTTTCTTTTTAATTTGCTATCTGATTAATTTAAGAATAGCTTTCTTCTGCTTAATCTGCTATCTGATTAATTTAAAGAATAGCTTTCTTCTGCTAGTCTGCTATCTGATTAATTTAAGAATAGCTTTCTTCTTAATTTGCTATCTGATTAATTTAAAGAATAGCTTTCTTCTGCTTAATTTGCTATCTGATTAATTTAAGGAGAGCTTTCTTCTGTAGCTTTCTGATTAATTTAAAGAATAGCTTTCTTCTGCTTAATTTGCTATCTGATTAATTTAAAGAATAGCTTTCTTCTGCTTAATTTGCTATCTGATTAATTTAAAGAGTAGCTTTCTTCTGCTTAGTTTGCTATCTGATTAATTTAAAGAATAGCTTTCTTCTGCTTAATTTGCTATCTGATTAATTTAAGGAATAGCTTTCTTCTGCTTAATCTGCTATCTGATTAATTTAAAGAATAGCTTTGCTATCTGATTAATTTAAGGAGTAGCTTTCTTCTTAATCTGATTAATTTAAAGAATAGCTTTCTTCTGCTTAATTTGCTATCTGATTAATTTAAGGAGTAGCTTTCTTCTGCTTAGTCTGCTATCTGATTAATTTAAAGAATAGCTTTCTTCTTAATTTGCTATCTGATTAATTTAAAAGAGTAGCTTTCTTCTGCTTAAGTCTGCTATCTGATTAATTTAAAGAATAGCTTTCTTCTGCTTAATTTGCTATCTGATTAATTTAAAGAATAGCTTTCTTCTGCTTAATCTGCTATCTGATTAATTTAAAGAGTATAGCTTTCTTCTGCTTAATCTGCTATCTGATTAATTTAAAGAATAGCTTTTCTTCTGCTTAATTTGCTATCTGATTAATTTTCTTAGCTTTCTTCTGCTTAGTCTGCTATCTGATTAATTTAAAGAATAGCTTTCTTCTGCTTAATTTGCTATCTGATTAATTTGCTTTCTTCTGATTATCTTTTTTAAAGAATAGCTTTTCTTTTGCTATCTGATTAATTTAAAGAATAGCTTTCTTCTGCTTAGTCTGCTATCTGATTAATTTAAGGAGTAGCTTTTTAGTCTGCTTAATCTGCTATCTGATTAATTTAAGGAGTAGCTTTCTTCTGCTTAGTCTGCTATCTGATTAATTTAAAGAATAGCTTTCTTCTGCTTAATTTGCTATCTGATTAATTTAAGGAGTAGCTTTCTTCTGCTTATTCTGCTATCTGATTAATGCTTATTCTGCTATCTGATTAATTTAAAGAATAGCTTTTTGCTATCTGATTAATTTAGGAATAGCTTTCTGCTTAGTCTATCTGATTAATTTAAAGAATAGCTTTTCTTCTGCTTAATTTGCTATCTGATTAATTTAAGGAGTAGCTTTCTTCTGCTTAATCTGCTATCTGATTAATTTAAAGAATAGCTTTCTTCTGCTTAATCTGCTATCTGATTAATTTAAAGAATAGCTTTCTTCTGCTTAATTTGCTATCTGATTAATTTAAGGAGTAGCTTTGCTTAGTCTGCTATCTGATTAATTTAAAGAATAGCTTTTCTTCTGCTTAATTTGCTATCTGATTAATTTAAGGAGTAGCTTTCTTCTGCTTAATCTGCTATCTGATTAATTTAAAGAATAGCTTTCTTCTTATCTGATTAATTTGCTATCTGATTAATTTAAGGAGTAGCTTTCTTCTGCTTAGTCTGCTATCTGATTAATTTAAAGAATAGCTTTCTTCTGCTTAATTTGCTATCTGATTAATTTAAGGAGTAGCTTTCTTCTGCTTAGTCTGCTATCTGATTAATTTAAAGAATAGCTTTCTTCTGCTTAATTTGCTATCTGATTAATTTAAGGAGTAGCTTTCTTCTGCTTAGTCTGCTATCTGATTAATTTAAGGAGTAGCTTTCTTCTGCTTAGTCTGCTATCTGATTAATTTAAAGAATAGCTTTCTTCTGCTTAATTTATCTGATTAATTTAAAGAATAGCTATCTGATTGAATTTAAAGAATAGCTTTCTTCTGCTTAATCTGCTATCTGATTAATTTAAGAATAGCTTTCTTCTGTTTAATTTGCTATCTGATTAATTTAAGGAGTAGCTTTCTTCTGCTTAATCTGCTATCTGATTAATTTAAAGAATAGCTTTCTTCTGCTTAATCTGCTATCTGATTAATTTAAAGAATAGCTTTCTTCTGCTTAATTTGCTATCTGATTAATTTAAAGGATAGCTTTCTTCTGCTTAGTCTGCTATCTGATTAATTTAAAGAATAGCTTTCTTCTGCTTAATTTGCTATCTGATTAATTTAAAGAATAGCTTTCTTCTGTCTTAATCTGCTATCTGATTAATTTAAAGAATAGCTTTCTTCTGCTTAATTTTGCTATCTGATTAATTTAAAGAGTAGCTTTCTTCTGCTTAATCTGCTATCTGATTAATTTAAGGAATAGCTTTTTCTGCTTAGTCTGCTATCTGATTAATTTAAAGAATAGCTTTCTTCTGCTTAATCTGCTATATCTGATTAATTTAAAGAATAGCTTTCTTCTGCTTAATTTGCTATCTGATTAATTTAAAGAATAGCTTTCTTCTTAATCTGCTATCTGATTAATTTAAAGAATAGCTTTCTTCTTAATTGTTATCTTTAATTTAAAGAATAGCTTTCTTCTGCTTATCTGATTAATTTAAGGAGTAGCTTTCTTCTGCTTAGTCTGCTATCTGATTAATTTAAAGAATAGCTTTCTTCTGCTTAATCTGCTATCTGATTAATTTATGAGTATTTCTTCTGCTTAATCTGATCTGATTAATTTAAGGAATAGCTTTTCTTCTGATTAATTTAAAGAATCTGCTATCTGATTAATTTAAAGAGTTTCTTTCTGCTTAGTCTGCTATCTGATTAATTTAAAGAATAGCTTTCTTCTGCTTAGTTTGCTATCTGATTAATTTAAAGAGTAGCTTTCTTCTTAGTCTGCTATCTGATTAATTTAAAGAATAGCTTTCTTCTGCTTAGTCTGCTATCTGATTAATTTAAAAAATAGCTTTCTTCTATAATTGCTATTAATTTTTAAAGAATAGCTTTCTTCTGCTTAATCTGCTATCTGATTAATTTAAAGAATAGCTTTTTCTGCTTAATCTGCTATCTGATTAATTTAAGGAGTAGAGTAGCTTTCTTATCTGCTTAATTTGCTATCTGATTAATTTAAGGAGTAGCTTTTTCTGCTTAGTCTGCTATCTGATTAATTTAAAGAATAGCTTTCTTCTGCTTAATTTGCTATCTGATTAATTTAAGGAGTAGCTTTTTCTGCTTAGTCTGCTATCTGATTAATTTAAAGAGTAGCTTTCTTCTGCTTAATCTGCTATCTGATTAATTTAAAGAATAGCTTTTTCTGCTTAATCTGCTATCTGATTAATTTAAGAAGAATAGTCTGCTTTCTTCTGCTTAATCTGCTATCTGATTAATTTAAAGAATAGCTTTTCTTCTGCTTAATCTGCTATCTGATTAATTTAAGGAGTAGTTTCTTCTGCTTAATCTGCTATCTGATTAATTTAAAGAATAGCTTTCTTCTTCTTAATCTGCTATCTGATTAATTTAAAGAGTAGCTTTCTTCTGCTTAGTCTGCTATCTGATTAATTTAAAGAATAGCTTTCTTCTGCTTAATTTATGAGTAGCTTTCTCTTTAGTCTGCTTATCTGATTAATTTAAAGAATAGCTTTCTTCTGCTTAATTTGCTATCTGATTAATTTAAAGAATAGCTTTCTTCTGCTTAGTCTGCTATCTGATTAATTTAAAGAATAGCTTTCTTCTGCTTAGTCTGCTATCTGATTAATTTAATGAGTAGCTTTTTCTGCTTAATTTGCTATCTGATTAATTTAAAGAATAGCTTTCTTCTGTTTAGTCTGCTATCTGATTAATTTTATGAGTAGCTTTTTCTGCTTAGTCTGCTATCTGATTAATTTAAAGAGTAGCTTTCTTCTGCTTAATTTGCTATCTGATTAATTTAAGGAGTAGCTTTCTTCTGCTTAATTTGCTATCTGATTAATTTAAAGAATAGCTTTCTTCTGCTTAATCTGCTATCTGATTAATTTGATTAATTTCTTCTGGTTAATTCAATCTGATTAATTTAAAGAATAGCTTTCTTCTGCTTAATCTGTTATCTGATTAATTTAAAGAATAGCTTTCTTTTGCTTAATTTGCTATCTGATTAATTTAAGGAATAGCTTTCTTCTGCTTAGTCTGCTATCTGATTAATTTAAAGAATAGCTTTCTTCTTAATCTTTATCTGATATCTTGATTAATTTAAGGAGTAGATTTTTAAAGAATCTTTCTTCTGCTTAATCTGCTATCTGATTAATTTAAAGAATAGCTTTCTTCTGCTTAGTCTGCTTAATTAATTGCTATCTGATTAATTTATCGATTATAGCTTAGTCTTTCTTCTTAAGTAATTTTTCTGCTATCTGATTAATTTAAAAGAATAGCTTTCTTCTTCTTAATTTGCTATCTGATTAATTTAAAGAGTAGCTTTCTTCTGCTTAGTCTGCTATCTGATTAATTTAAGGAGTAGCTTTCTTCTTAATTTGCTATCTGATATAAGCTTAGTCTGCTATCTGATTAATTTAAAGAGAATAGCTTTCTTCTTAGTTCTTTCTGCTTAATTTGCTATCTGATTAATTTGGGAGTAGCTTTTCTTAATTTGCTATCTGATTAATTTAAAGAATAGCTTTCTTCTGCTTAATCTGCTATCTGATTAATTTAAAGAATAGCTTTTTCTGCTTAGTCTGCTATCTGATTAATTTAAAGAATTTCTTCTGCTTAATTTGCTATCTGATTAATTTAAGGAGTAGCTTTCTAAGTCTGCTATCTGATTAATTTAAAGAATAGCTTTCTTCTGCTTAATTTGCTATCTGATTAATTTAAAGAATAGCTTTCTTCTGCTTAATTTGCTATCTGATTAATTTAAAGAATAGCTTTCTTCTGCTTAATCTGCTATCTGATTAATTTAAAGAATTTCTTCGCTTTCTTCTATCTTAATTTGCTATCTGATTTGCTATCTGATTAATTTAAAGAATAGCTTTCTTCTTAGTCTGCTATCTGATTAATTTAAAGAATAGCTTTCTTCTGCTTAATCTGCTATCTGATTAATTTAAAGAATAGCTTTCTTCTGCTTAATCTGCTATCTGATTAATTTAAAGAATAGCTTTCTTCTGCTTAATCTGCTATCTGATTAATTTAAAGAGTAGCTTTCTTCTTAGTTTGCTTAATCTGCTATCTGATTAATTTAAAGAGTAGCTTTTCTGCTTAATTTGCTATCTGATTAATTTAAGGTAGAGTTTCTTCTGCTTAGTCTGCTATCTGATTAATTTAAAGAATAGCTTTTCTTCTGCTTAATCTGCTATCTGATTAATTTAAAGAATAGCTTTCTTCTTAATTTTCATTAATTACGATTCTAATGGTATCTGTTCTTAAAATAGTTATCTTGAACGGCTATTGTTCTAGATTAATTTGTACTAATGCAGGTGTCTCTCAGGGCTCTAACCTTAATCGTACTTTCTTCTTTAATTTTCATTAAGGACGATTCTAATGGTATCTAAAGTTTTCTTAAATCGGCTATTGTTCTTTTTGATACTTTTGTACTAATGCAGGTGTCCTCCAGGGCTCTAAACTTAATCCTACTTTCTTCTTAATTTTCATTGAGGACGATTCTAATGGTATCTGTTCTTAAAGTTATCTTGAACGGCTATTGTTCTTGACTTTTTGTACTAATGAGGTGTCCTCCAGGGCTCTAACCTTAATCGTACTTTCTTCTTAATTTTCATTAATTTACGATTCTAATGGTATCTGTTCTTAAAAGTTATCTTGAGCGGTTATTGTTCTAGATACTTTTTCTACTAATGCAGGTTTCCTCCAGGGCTCTAACCTTAATCGTACTTTCTTCTTAATTTTCATTACGGACCATTCTAATGGTATCTGTTCTTAAAGTTATCTTGAACGCTATTAATTTTCTAGACTCTTTTGTACTAATGCAGGTGTCCTCCAGGGCTCTAACCTTAATCGTACTTTCTTCTTAATTTTCATTAAGGACGATTCTAATGGTATCTGTTCTTCTTTATCTTGAAATTCTTATTGTTTTCTAGATACTTTTGTCCCTAATGCAGGTGTCCTCCAGGGCTCTAACCTTAATCCTACTTTCTTCTTAATTTTCATTAAGGACGATTCTAATGGTATCTGTTCTTAAAGTTATCTTGAAAGGCTATTGTTCTGGACTCTTTTGTACTAATGCAGGTGTCCTCAGGGCTCTAACCTTAATCGTACTTTCTTCTTAATTTTCATTAAGGACGATTCTAATGGTATCTGTTCTTAAAGTTATCTTGAACGGCTATTTTTTCTCTGATTAATTTTTACTAATGCAGGTGTCCTCCAGGGCTCTAACCTTAATCCTATTTCTTCTTAATTTTCATTAACGATTCTAATGGTATCTGTTCTTAAAGTTATCTTGAAATTATTGTTCTAGATATTTTTTACTAATGCAGGTGTCCTCCAGGCCTCTTTACCTTAATCGTACTTTCTTCTTAATTTTTTATTAAGGACGATTCTAATGGTATCTGGTCTTAAAGTTATCTTGCGGTTATTGTTCTAGATACTTTTGTCCTAATGCAGGTGTCCTCCATCTGATCTAACCTTAATCGTACTTTCTTCTTAATTTTCATTAATTACGATTCTAATGGTATCTGTTCTTAAAGTTATCTTGAACGGCTATAGTTCTCTTTGCTAGACTCTTTTGTTACTAATGCAGGTGTCCTCCAGGGCTCTAACCTTAATCGTACTTTCTTCTTAATTTTCATTAAGGACGATTCTAATGGTATCTGTTCTTAAAGTTATCTTGAAAGTCTATTTTTTCTAGATTTTTTTTACTAATGCAGGTGTCCCCCAGGGCCTCTAACCTTAATCGTACTTTCTTCTTAATTTTCATTAAGGACGATTCTAATGGTATCTGTTCTGATTAATTTAAGTTATCTTGAAAGGTTATTGTTCTAGATACTTTTGTACTAATGCAGGTGTCCTCCAGGGCTCTAACCTTAATCGTACTTTCTTCTTAATTTTCATTACGGACCATTCTAATGGTATCTGTTCTTAAAAGTTATCTTGAACGGCTGTTTTTCTAGACTCTTTTTTGTACTAATGCAGGTGTCCTCCAGGGCTCTAACCTTAATCGTACTTTCTTCTTAATTTTCATTAAGGACGATTCTAATTTTATCTGTTCTGAAAGTTTTCTTGAAAGTCTATTGTTTTAGATACTTTTGTACTAATGCAGGTTTCCTCCAGGGCTCTAACCTTAATCGTACTTTCTTCTTAATTTTCTTAAGGACTTGATTCTAATGGTATTTTGTCCTAATTCTTAAAGGAGTAACTTGAACATTAAGGACGATTCTAATGGTATCTGTTTTTTTAATTTAAAGAATAGCTTTCTTTTGTCCTTTGCTATCTCTAATTAAAGGCTCTAACCTTTCTTTCTTCTTAATTTTCATTAAGGACGATTCTAATGGTATCTGTTCTTAAAGTTATCTTGAAATAGCTATTTTCTAATCTTTTGTACTAATGCAGGTTCCTCCAGGGCTCTAACCTTAATCGTATTTCTTCTTAATTTTCATTAAGGACGATTCTAATGGTATCTGTTCTTAAAAGTTATCTTGAAAGGTTATTTTTCTAGATACTTTTGTACTAATGCAGGTGTCCTCCATTAATCTAACCTTAATCGTACTTTCTTCTTAATTTTCATTAAGGACGATTCTAATGGTATCTGGTTCTTAAAGTTATCTTGATCTGTTATTGTTCTATACTTTTTTACTAATGCAGGTGTCCTCCAGGGCTCTAACCTTAATCGTACTTTCTTCTTAATTTTCATTGATTAATTCTAATGAGTATCTGTTCTTAAAGTTATCTTGAAAGGCTATAGTTCTAGACTCTTTTCCTAATGCAGGTGTCCTCCAGGGCTCTAACCTTAATCGTACTTTCTTCTTAATTTTCATTAAGGACGATTCTAATGGTATCTGTTCTTAAGTTTTCTTGAAAGTCTATTGTTCTGATTAATTTAACTAATGCAGGTGTCCTCCAGGGCTCTAACCTTAATCGTACTTTCTTCTTAATTTTCATTAAGGACGATTCTAATGGTATCTGTTCTTAAAGTTATCTTGAAAGGCTATTGTTCTAGATACTTTTGTACTAATGCAGGTGTCCTCCAGGGCTCTAACCTTAATCGTACTTTTCTTCTTAATTTTCATTAAGGACGATTCTAATGGTATCTGTTCTTAAAGTTATCTTGAACGGCTATTGTTTTTAAGACTCTTTTGTACTAATGCAGGTGTCCTCCAGGGCTCTAACCTTAATCGTACTTTCTTCTTAATTTTCATTAAGGACGATTCTAATGGTATTATCTTGAATTTGGCTATAGTTCTGATTAATTTAAAGTAGGTGTCCTTCTCTTCTGCTTTCTATTAATTTCTAGACGATTCTTTTGTTCTTAAATGCTATCTGATTAATTCCTCAGGGCTTTAAATGCTTAATCTGTTAATCGTACTTTCTTCTTAATTTTTCATTAAGGACGATTCTAATGGTATCTGTTCTTAAAGTTATTAATTTAAAAGCTATTTTTTCTGACTCTTTTGTACTAATGCAGGTGTCCTCCAGGGCTCTAAACTTAATCCTACTTTCTTCTTAATTTTCATTAAGGACGATTCTAATGGTATCTGTTCTTAAAGTTATCTTGAACGGCTATTATTTTAGACTCTTTTGTACTAATGCAGGTGTCCTCCAGGGCTCTAACCTTAATCGTACTTTCTTCTTAATTTTCATTAAGGACGATTCTAATGGTATCTGTTCTTTAAGTTATCTTGAGCTGCTTATTGTTCTAGACTCTTTTTGTACTAATGCAGGTTTAAGGAGGGCTCTAACCTTAATCGTACTTTCTTCTTAATTTTCATTAAGGACGATTCTAAAAATCTGTTCTTATCTTGAATCTTATCTTACTAATTTAATATCTTAATTAATTAGGCTTGGCTATCTTTCTTCTTAATTTTCTTTTAATGTATTAATTTAAAGGTGTCCTCCAGGGCTCTAACCTTTAATCGTAATCCTAGCTTTCTTCTTAATTTTCATTAAGGACGATTCTAATGGTATCTGTTCTTAAAGTTATCTTGAAAGGTTTATTGTTCTAGACTCTTTTGTACTAATGCTGGTATCCTCCAGGGCTCTAACCTTAATCGTACTTTCTTCTTAATTTTCATTACGGACCATTCTAATGGTATCTGTTCTTAAAGTTATCTTGAACGGCTGTTTTGCTAGACTCTTTTGTACTAATGCAGGTGTCCTCCAGGGCTCTAACCTTAATCGTACTTTCTTCTTAATTTTCATTAAGGACGATTCTAATGGTATCTGTTCTTAAAGTTTCTTGAAATTCTATTGTTCTAGATACTTTTGTACTAATGCAGGTGTCCTCCAGGGCTCTAACCTTAATCGTACTTTCTTCTTAATTTTTTATTAAGGACGATTCTAATGGTATCTGTTCTTAAAGTTATCTTGAATCGGTTATTTAAAGAATAGATACTTTTGTCCTAATGCAGGTGTCCTCCAGGGCTTTAACCTTAATCCTACTTTCTTCTTAATTTTCATTAAGGACGATTCTAATGGTATCTGTTCTTAAAGTTATCTTGAACGGCTATAGTTCTAGACTCTTTTTTCTGCTTAATGCAGGTTTCCTCCATTAATCTAACCTTAATCGTACTTTCTTCTTAATTTTCATTAATTACGATTCTAATGGTATCTGTTCTTAAAGTTATCTTGAAAGATTATAGTTCTAGATACTTTTTACTAATGCAGGTGTCCCCCAGGCCTCTAACCTTAATCGTACTTTCTTCTTTATTTTTATTAAGGATTATTTTAATGGTATCTGTTCTTAAAGTTATCTTGGAATTTGTTATTGTTCTAGATACTTTTTTAATTAATGCAGGTGTCCTCCAGGGCTCTAATCTGATTAATCGTACTTTCTTCTTAATTTTCTATTACGGACGATTTTAATGGTATCTTAAAGTTATCTTGAACGGCTATTTTTCTAGACTCTTTTTACTATGCAGGTGTCCTCCAGGGCTCTAACCTTAATCGTACTTTCTTCTTAATTTTCTTAAGGACGATTCTAATGGTATCTGATTCTTAAAGTTATTTGAAAGTCTATTGTTTTTAATACTTTTTTTACTAATGCAGGTGTCCTCCAAAAAACCTTAATCGTAGCTTTCTTCTTAATTTTCATTGATTACGATTCTAATGGTATCTGTTCTTAAAGTTATCTTGAGCGGTTATTGTTCTAGATACTTTTTTACTAATTTAAAGAGGTTTCCTCCAGGGCTCTAACCTTAATCCTAAGAGTACTTTCTTCTTAATTTTCATTATCTGATTAATTTAATCTGTTCTTAAAAGTTATCTTGAAAGGCTATAATTCTAGACTCTTTTGTACTAATGCAGGTGTCCTCCAGGGCTCTAACCTTAATCGTACTTTCTTCTTAATTTTCTTAATCGATTCTATCTGATTAATTTAAAGTTATAATTCTTATTTTATCTGTTTTAATTTAATGCTTGTCCTCCAGGGCTCTAACTTCTGCTTTCTTTTTTTTTCTGATTAATTCTAATGGTATCTGTTCTTAAAGTTTTCTTGAATCTGCTATCTTCTTAATTTTCATTAATGCAGGTCTTCCAGGGCTCTAACCTGCTAATCCTATCTTCTTAATTTTTCATTAAGGACGATTCTAATGGTTTCTTTCTTAAAGTTATCTTGAAAGGCTGTTCTATTAATTTTGTAAATGCAGGTGTAGCTTTCTCTAACCTTAATCGTACTTTCTTCTTAATTTTTAATTTAAAGGACGATTCTAATGGTTATCTGTTCTTAAAGTTATCTTGAACGGTTATTTCTTCTAGACTCTTTTGTATCTAATGCAGGTGTCCTCCAGGGCTCTAACCTTAATCGTACTTTCTTCTTAATTTTCATTAAGGACGATTCTAATGGTATCTGTTCTTAAAGTTATCTTGAAAGTCTATTGTTCTAGATCTTTTTACTAATGCAGGTGTCCTCCAGGGCTCTAACCTAAATCGTACTTTCTTCTTAATTTTCATTAATTCTAATGGTATCTCTTCTTATGTTATCTGATTAATTTAAATACTTTTTGTACTAATGCAGGTGTCCTTCTTCTAACTTAATCTGTTCTTCTTAATTTTTCATTACGGACCATTCTAATGGTATTCTGTTCTTATCTGATTAATAAAGAATAGTTTCCTCTTTTTACTAATGCTGGTTTCCTTAATCTTTCCTTAATCTACTTTCTTCTTAATTTTCATTAAGGACGATTCTAATGGTATCTGTTCTGAAAATTTAAAGAAAGGCTATTGTTCTAGATACTTTTGTACTAATGCAGGTGTCCTTAAAGGCTCTAACCTTAATCGTACTTTCTTCTTAATTTTCTATTGATTAATTTAATGGTATCTGTTTCTTAAAGTTAATCTTGAATCGATTAATTTCTAGACTAGCTTTTTCTACTAATGCTGGTGTCCTCCAGGGCTCTAACCTTAATCGTACTTTCTTCTTAATTTTCATTAACGATTCTAATGGTATCTGTTCTTAAAGTTATCTTGAACGGCTTATTGTTCTAGACTTTTTTTGCTTAATGCAGGTATCCTCCATTAATTTAACCTTAATCGTACTTTCTTCTTAATTTTCATTAAGATTAATTCTAATGGTATCTTCTTCTAATTTTCTTTAAAGGCTATTAATTTTAAGAATAGCTTTTTACTTAATGCAGGTGTCCTCCAGGGCTTAACCTTAATCGTACTTTCTTCTTAATTTGCTATCTGATTAATTTAAAGAATAGCTTTCTTCTGCTTAATCTGCTATCTGATTAATTTAAAGAATAGCTTTCTTCTGCTTAATCTGCTATCTGATTAATTTAAAGAATAGCTTTCTTCTGCTTAATCTGCTATCTGATTAATTTAAAGAATAGCTTTCTTCTTAATCTGCTATCTGATTAATTTAAAGAATAGCTTTCTTCTGCTTAATCTGCTATCTGATTAATTTAAAGAATAGCTTTCTTCTGCTTAATCTGCTATCTGATTAATTTAAAGAATAGCTTTCTTCTGCTTAATCTGCTATCTGATTAATTTAAAATATTTCTTCTGCTTAATCTGCTATTAATTAATTTAAAGAATAGCTTTCTTCTGCTTAATCTGCTATCTGATTAATTTAAAGAATAGCTTTCTTCTGCTTAATCTGCTATCTGATTAATTTAAAGAATAGCTTTTCTTCTTTAATCTGCTATCTGATTAATTTAAAAAATAGCTTTCTTCTGCTTAATCTGCTATCTGATTAATTTAAAGAATAGCTTTCTTCTTTAATTTGCTATCTGATTAATTTAAAGAATAGCTTTCTTCTGCTTAATCTGCTATCTGATTAATTTAAAGAATAGCTTTCTTCTTTAATCTGCTATCTGATTAATTTAAAGAATAGCTTTCTTCTGCTTAATCTGCTATCTGATTAATTTAAAGAATAGCTTTTCTTCTGCTTAATCTGCTATCTGATTAATTTAAAATAATTTCTTTCTTCTATCTGATTAATCTGCTATCTGATTAATTTAAAGAATAGCTTTCTTCTGCTTAATCTGCTATCTGATTAATTTAAAGAATAGCTTTCTTCTGCTTAATCTGCTATCTGATTAATTTAAAGAATAGCTTTCTTCTGCTTAATTTGCTATCTGATTAATTTAAAGAATAGCTTTCTTCTGCTTAATCTGCTATCTGATTAATTTAAAGAATAGCTTTCTTCTTTAATCTGCTATCTGATTAATTTAAAGAATAGCTTTCTTCTGCTTAATCTGCTATCTGATTAATTTAAAGAATAGCTTTCTTCTGCTTAATCTGCTATCTGATTAATTTAAAGAATAGCTTTCTTCTGCTTAATTTGCTATCTGATTAATTTAAAGAATAGCTTTCTTCTGCTTAATCTGCTATCTGATTAATTTAAAGAATAGCTTTCTTCTGCTTAATCTGCTATCTGATTAATTTAAAGAATAGCTTTCTTCTGCTTAATCTGCTATCTGATTAATTTAAAGAATAGCTTTCTTCTGCTTAATCTGCTATCTGATTAATTTAAAGAATAGCTTTCTTCTGCTTAATTTGCTATCTGATTAATTTAAAGAATAGCTTCTTCTGCTTAATCTGCTATCTGATTAATTTAAAGAATAGCTTTCTTCTGCTTAATCTTTAAGGGATTAATTTAAAGAATAGCTTTCTTCTGCTATCTGATTAATTTAAAGAATAGCTTTCTTCTGCTTAATCTGCTATCTGATTAATTTAAAGAATAGCTTTCTTCTGCTTAATCTGCTATCTGATTAATTTAAAGAATAGCTTTCTTCCACTTAATCTGCTATCTGATTAATTTAAGGAGTAGCTTTCTTCTGCTTAATTTGCTATCTGATTAATTTAAAGAATAGCTTTCTTCTGCTTAATCTGCTATCTGATTAATTTAAGGAGAAGCTTTCTTCTGCTTAGTCTGCTATCTGATAAAGATATTGCATTGTCATTCTTGGAATGCAGTCCAAATAAGCTGGCCATTTTGCGATGATCTATTTTTCATTTTCCTATTTCATCACATGAAGTCATCTTTCTAATAGCCAGGTGGATGTAACCAACACTCCTATATTGTTATTAAATGCCAACTGTAAATAAACTGGTGTCTGTTAATTTAAGTCTTGTCTGCAAAAAGCTTATATGTAAACTATTTGGTATTTTTCCAATAAATAGAATGGTCAACAAGACACAGTGTTAAATGTCGAAAACAAGAATTTGTAAATATAATAAGAAATGAGCTTACATTGCTTAAAAATCTGAGGTGCCAGCCAGCAGCAGGATACTGAAAAGCGCTACTACTCTGGAGATAATATTGGTAGAATAAGAGCTTAAAAAATATTCATTCAGTTCTTAGTGAAGATTAAATCACTCGCAAATGCCAAGAAACAGTTTATTAGTTTGACAAGTATTTGTTTGTATCCTGATAAAATGAAAAACAGAAATATTTTTAAAAGTTCAGAATGAGAAAATTATACAAGAGAAAGTATGAAGAAAGATTAACTCTTTCTTTATAAATTACAAAATTGCTTTATATATATATATATATATATATATATATATATATATATATTTATATAATTTTCTTATGTACATATGAGGCTGGATAAAAAAAAGAAGTAATTTACCTGCCTCTCCACCGGTGTATTTACAATAAAATGCTTTTCTTTTCTTCCTACTTTTTCTTCTCCATCTTTTTTTCTTCTTCACAGCCTCCTCCTTCCTTTCTATTACTCCCAACATCGTGTGTTTGTTTATTTATTTTTGTAAACAATAATGTAGTGTTCTTTAGTTTTTAAAAAATAAAAATTGTTAGGTGGTCATTTGATAAAATATCACCTGAGGATACAGTAAGGTTTAAATGAAGGTAGAGGATTCAACTGACCTCCTGATTTTTAAAGTGTATATATATATATATATATATATATATATATATATATATATATATATATATATATATATATATATATATATATGATTAATACAAACATGAAATTTGGCACTTAACTGATTGATGTTTATCAGCGAAACCATTTTTGCAATAGTCTGGTCCACTCGTCAGGAGGTATCAGAAATTGACTGCTGATTTTCTCATATTTGTTATTTTTATATTAAGTTAAACATTGTCATAGTTTGTCATTGTTTTTCTGGACAAAGGAAAATAAAAATAAATCCATTATGTACACCACCTATAAAATTATGAAGGAACAAAAAGTTGGTAGGGGATATAAATTTCTTTCAAGCATCAACCTCTATTGCATTAATACAAACTCATATGTTTACTCTTCTAGTTATTCAGTGAATGCCTGAAATATTCACTGAATGGACAACCCTAACTAAAAACAGATAAAAGACATAATGTAAGTTAATTAAAGATTAAATAAATCTGACATTTTGTTTTTCATAAGAAACATATAATCATTATGTGAATCTATTTACAGTTATATATATATGCAGATTCAGTTTTAGATTTATATTTTCTTTGTGAAACTTTGAGTGAACTGGTAACAACTAAAAAGAAAATTTAATAAAAATTAATTAAAAGCAACAGCTGAAAAATATCTAGAAAAATATCTAGAAAAATATCTAGAAAAAAAACACCTCTGTAAATAGTTGCTTACTGGCACTGACATTATAATTAAAAATATTATGAGCAGACAAACAACAGTTGTCATGTTAGTTTGGTTCAGTAGACTGACAGCTCGTAAGTTTTTGATTCTATTTGAACTCATTATTTCTGATATCTCTCAATATTAAATGAAAAAAAAAGCAATATTCTTAGATGGTATCAAACTCCAATAATGAATATAGTATGGCTAACTGCTTATTTCTGACTATGGCTGTCTACTAGGGTGGCTAGCTAACCCCTGTTGAAGATACTTGCTCAAGTATATTTTTTTCACCCACAGAGACAAGTTCTTTATATCACAACTATGCCGAGTGAACCTTAGATACAATTTCTGGGAGAGAATATGTGATCACCAGTTGAACTAGGCCAATCCTTGGCCATGATGACTCGTGACTTTGTGCTAGCACAACCAATCATGGCTTCCAAACAATTTTGTCTACTCACTTTCCCTCACAAGACTTGGATCAACTTGCAGTATAGTTTTCAGACACTTCCCAATGGTACTACATGATGGTGTGATCATTGCACCATGGTCAATATTATCAAGGATTCACATTGGCCATGATGAAATTCAAATCAGGGTCTCATGGTCAGAACACTAACATTCTAACTACTTGGCCATGCACACATTTAATAACAAGAATGCATTAATAATAATGAATATAACATTAAAATAAAGTAGGTATTAGCTATAACAGTGTATGAAGAACAAAATGGGAACATAGCACGATTTTCAAAAAGGTGGACATGATATAATTAAGTAATAAAAACATTAAACTTCTTCAATGCTTTCAAGTAATCTAGAAAAATTAGGTTTGAAAAAAGGAGACAAAGACTTAAAACAATTAAGACTGAAAGATATTGGAAAATGGGCAAGACAGTCAAATCACATCAGTTCATAGATAAGAATATAATTGTTTATGTAATGCTGATCTTTGCAAAATAAGTAAATTTAGGAAACTGCTTGTAGTGAGTGTGCTATTTTGATAGTGAATTTGATCATCAGCGAACAATAGATATAGGAACTTGGGCCAAAGTTAGTCTAATCCAACCAATATTAAAATAAGGAAATTGTGAAAAAACTTTCAAGGAGAAAGCTATATAGATTGACAATATTAACAAAATTGCTTTCTTGTATCAGCTGTCTGAAATGGATAAGTTGTTTTCTTTCAGTTAATTAAAAGGCAAGTTGCCTACAAAAGAAGAATCTCTTTGCCAATAGCTGAGTGTATCAGCATAAGTTTTAGGTAGTAAAAAATAAACAGAAGAATTTTTTTTTAATCAGTATCACCCCATGCAATGCAATATAACCACTAAAACAGGGTTACAGTGTGTGGAACAATTAAGAACAAAAACATTAATAATGAGCAGAAAGAAAATTGAGTAACCAGGAGGACAGTAGATAGTGATGACATTGCATTTAAATTTTTGAAGATTGAAGTTGGCTGGAAAGTATGGAGTTGGAAGGGAGTTCCACAAGTGATAAATGTGAGAAAAGAAACTGTTAACAGTCTTATGACTACATTTAACCAGCTCAACTGTAAATTGATGAGATCTTGATGTCAGTCTAGTACTGCACTTAGGTACAACAGCAAAGAGCTCATCAGAACAATTACCATGAAAGTATTTGTAGAAAAGGTACAGAGAGGCAACCTTAAAATGGTGGGAAAATGACTGAAGCTGAGCTGCCAGGTCAGGACCAATAATATTGAAAATTCTTCATTGGATCTTGTCAAGTAGCTTAAGGTAAATAGCAGGGGCACTGGACCATATGTAGCAGCAATATTCTAAGCATGGGTGAATGGTAGACTTATAGATATATAAGATAGATTCTGGAGAGAAAAATTGTCTCACATGACACAGTGAACCAACTTTCTTAGCAGCTGACCTAGCAAATAAATTCAATATAGTCTTTCTACTTCATATCGGCTGAAAACATTAGCCTGAGAAGGTGCAATGATTCATTTTCATGCTGATGGAAGGCAGGGAGGGGTGATTAATGGAGAAAAGTTTAGTTTTGGAGACATTAAAATTAACAAGCCATCTTTTGCTCCACTTAATGATAGACTTGGTAATTTTAGATATTGGATGCCATTTTGACCTTGTCAGACTGATCAGACTTACTATCGAGGTTGTGTCATCAGTGTAGATGCCAAGTTAAGAGCTGAAGGGAAGGTCATTAATGAAAACTAAAAACAGAGTAGGACCAAGGATGGAGCCCTGGGGGACACCTGCGTTAGTACGAAAGGATCTAGACATGGCTGTTAAGGATAACTTTCATTTTGTAATTTGATAGGAAAGACTGGATCAGTTTAAAAAATTTGTCTGAAGACACAGGAACTTTTCAGCTTGTGGAAAAGACCTATATGCCAGACACTGTCAAATGCCACATTAGTAACTGGACTTGTACAACACTGAATAATAATAATAATATATATATATATATATATATATTTAGAGAGAGAGAGAGACAGACAGACAGACAGACAGACAGACAGATGGTGGAGTTGTACACTATGCACTGTGATCAGAAATAACTGTTTTGTTGTTCATATATTACTATAGACTAAGCACTCCAGACCACAAATAAAAAATATTTTATTAAATTTTATAAAAGTTAATAGGGGGTGGATCCAGTTTGCTATGTAAATTCATTGTAAATTGACTTCCTACAAAATCCAAAACAAATATGCTTGTACGACATGATTTCTTAAATAATAAAAACTTTTGAAATTTGTAATCTAGAGTAATATATGAAAAAAGAACTCCGGATAACAAATTTCAAATATTTTTATTTTTTTAGAAAATTTACATGATATATTTTCTTTTGGTTTTCATAGGGGGATCAAATTTAATGAATTTACACAACAAACTGGAAGCTCTATTAATCTTTATAAAAATTAATATATTTTTTTTTAATTTTCATGACCTGGAATGGTTAACCTATAGTAATATGAAAAGAAATTTAAAAAAAAAAATTATTTTTGGTTACAGTGCCTATTGTACAACTCAACCATTAAGAAAATGTAATTCAATCAATCATTTTTATATATGGTTCAGTAATAAGACCAAATACAGAAAGCCATTATTAGTGTTAGATTGATCAGAAATACACTTAGAAAAACAAAAACCTACTTCAAATCAGAATAACAGGTTTATTCCCCAAGTAGTAGTAGTAGTTATTGAATACATGCACATCATTATTACAGGGAATATTCAGTGTAATCTATGATATTCAATGATAAATATTGACTTATATATTCACTTTCATTGATGTGAGACAAGTCAGTCTTTTTAAGTGCACTTAATGTCATAAATTGTTACCTATAACAAAGGCAAACTAAATTCAAGTCAACTATATACTTTTTTAGTTAATAGCCTGAAATATACTAACAAACACATTTTTAGCTGCTCGCAATGAAGTTATCTTCATTTACTGCAAACAGAGAGTGTATTTTTGTAAAGAGTAGGATGACAGCACAAAATCTAAAACTGATGCCTGACATAATTGAGAAGCCAATGATTTGTTGGTTTTTTTTGGGAGTTTTTTACAATAAGGTAAAAAGTCCCGGGAGCCACTCCTGGTAGAGGGTTACAGTTTAAAAGGTACAGTTTATGCAGATAGGTGGGAAAGATAGCGGTTAACCCTAGACTTGAACAGGTTAAGATTGTAGTGATTGAGAAGTCAGTTCCACTTGCAAGTCAGTTCCACAGATCAGTTGTTCACAAAAAGAAGCTGTTCAAGTGGAACTTACTTCTTACCAATGGAATACTGTGGAAATGAGGGTTGTTCACTGTAGTGTGCATAGCATGGTGGATTCGAGCCATGAATCTTAAAATTGGTGGAACTAAGGAATGTTGTTCGTCTGAGCACTTTACATGGAAGTAGCAATAGATCAGTGAGAGGCTTGTAATAAATCATCTGTGAGGGAGAGGCTGCAGGGTGGATAATAATTGGTCCCCCACAAGGATGCAGAGACACTTTTGGACTCTATTGAGACTGTAAAGTGAGAACTGGGTAACTCCTGTCCAAATATGACAGTAATATTCCATTTTAGGTTGGATCTGGCTCTTGTAAAGGTATAGGATAGCATAAGGAATCAGGTACTTACTAAAACAGTACAAGGAACCAACCATTTGTCCAGCATCTTTAGCTATGGATCATATGTATGAGTTCCACTTGAGGTCTGGGTTGAGTTTGAAGCCAGACCTTACTGAGGGAACATCTATTCATGACTGGTAGCAATACAGAGTCTGATCAGCAATGGTGGAATGTAACTAGTTTGGTTTTCAAGGCATTGAGTGTAACCAGCTAGTTTTTCCCCCCACTGAAATATTAGCACTAGGTCAGAGGAGAGATCAGCTACCAATGTCTGGTCATCTCAAGTTTTGGAGATGATATTTTTATTTTTGATTTAATTTGAAGGAAAAATTATTTCAAATCAAGGTATTGTGATTGTGATATGTGATTTTGATTTTGAATAATTTCTCAAGCACTTTAACATATCTTTGTAATAGGGTTTTTGAATCCATTGAATACAAGTATGAAAAATAATAAGAGCCCTAATATATGTATTTACCTTGGTGGATGTATATGTAGCTACATGTATGTAAGAATACATATATATATATATATATATATAACCCATTATATGACACTCTACACCCGATGGTGTAACCACACTTAGCATACCGGTCCTCATTTCATTTTTCCTCCAATTTGGCATTACCCTGTGGGTAGTACAGGGAAGTAGTCACATGTATTGTATTCATGCTTGCCAAATGCTTTGCTCATTATCTTATTCACATTCTCTAGTCCATGACCAGCTGTACAGGGGCTCCATATTGAGGAAATATCTGTCAATATCAAATCAGACACTGTTTGAGCTTTCTTATCAGGTATCATATATGCCTCAGGCCAATTTGTTAGCCAATCTACAAAGCTTACTATGTATATATTTCCTCTTGGGGTTTCTGATATATCCATGCTCACTTTTTCAAAAAGATAATTAGGAATATCTGTCTCCATCAATGGAGCTGTCTCATGTCTCCTGCTTGACATGTCACACAATTATAGTCACTTAGTTCTTATAGTCACTTAGTTCTTATAGTCACTTAGTTTCAATGCCCACTGCTGTATCTTTTTATTTGTTGAGTCTGCTTCGAATAAATACTGTAAGGGTTTATGATCAGTTTTAATTGTAAATGTAGCTCCACTCAAATAATAATCTAAATTTTGTATAGCATACATTATGGCAAAGGCTTCTTTCTTAATTACTGGCCATCTTTGTTGTTTCAGAAAGCTTATGAGACAAGAAGTATACTGGTACTTCTTGTATACCAGGCACTGTCCATCTCTGTCCGGACACAGTTGAATAAGGACAGCACCAATACATTGATCACTAGCATCACTGGTTTGCTGAATCTGGATATGTCAATAAGGGTATCAATGTCAATTGCTCCTTGAGGCTGTTGAATCCTCTGTCCATTTTCTATACTTCTTCATTAATGCTATAAAAGGGGTTACTAGTTTTGAGAATGCTGGGATGAATCTTCTATAGTAGCCTATAGCTCCTATGAAACCCCTTACTTTCCTTACTGACTTTCACCTTGTCCATATCAAGCTTAACCCCATCTTCATTTATGACAAAACCCAAGTGCTTTGTCTCTTCCTTTAGGAACTTACATTTCAGCAGTTTCAACTTTAGCTCATGCTTCCTTAACCAACCTAGCACCTACTGTAGGTGGTCAAAATGAGATATCTTCCAAATACACCATGGCAAAGTCCTCCCTGTCATTCAGCACTATCAACCTTAGCTACTGGAAAATACCAGGGGTGCTGGCCAGGCCAAAATGTATGACTCTGAACTGAAATAACCCGACATGGCACACAAACACAGCTTTTTCATGATCTGCTTCATCAAAGGTTACCTGCCAATAGCCTGACCTCAAATCTATCATTGAAAAATACTTGTTATCTATCAATAGATGGGGAACTGCCAGTGGTTTAAAAATGACATTTAATGTTCTAAAGTCAACACAAAGCCTGTATCCCCAATCCTTCTTATCTACTACCACCATGATGAGGAAACTCTAGGGAGACTCAGACCAGTCAATTATCCTTGACTCCAACATGTCCCTGACTTCCTCATCCACCAGTGGTCTCTTATGGATGGGTGTTCCGTATGGTTTTAATTTAATTGGCGCATCTTCACTGCATATCAGCCCTAACTCCTTATCCAAGTTAGTCACCAAATCACTGTTGACTCTTAGCAGATGCCCTATTCTGGCCGTAAATTCCTCACTTCTTCTCTTACTTGTCCCACTTGATTCTGCCCCCTCTTTCTCTGCTCATTATATCTTACGTGCTTAATGAATCTTATTGGTAGGGTCTTTCTTACCTCTTCTTCCTTTGATAATTTCACAATTTTGTTAGCCTGATTGGCCAACATAATAGGCACAATTTCTGCTCCTTTCACTACTGCCTCACACAAAGCTACTTCCACCTCTTCAGGACTATATTTCCCAACAAGAGTTATCTGAAAAATTTTACAATTCCAGTTTCCCATCCATTAACAACCTACCTTTACCAGACACTGCCATCCTAGGGGGCAATTTTATGTTAGTGTCAACCACTACTGACATTGAATAACTAGGGACATCTTCAAATGGTATCTCTACTCCACCAACCAGCAATGCCACAGGATTAAATTTTAGTTGGGCCCTATGTTGTCCCAGTTAATCCTTGTCCAGTATTTCTCCACAGAGACCTGGGGCCACATATAACTTGTGGACACTATTTGTTCCTCCTATCTTTATTGGGAGCCACACCATTCCCATTATCCTCATCTCCTTCCCATCTACCTGACTAATCATTATGTTAGGTTTTCTTAGACACCCTCACAACCTAAATTCTCATATTGATCCGCCTAAATCAAGGATACAGATGCTCCTGTGTTTATTTGTGCCCTTATCACCTTTCTTTTCACCACTACTTCACAGGTGAGCTCCCCAACCTGTGTCAACAAGAAAAAGACTCAGACCCTCTTCATCTTGGAGTAGTGTCCACCAGGCCTTCTCTAATATTCTGTCTTCCTTCCCTTTCCTGACATGGATGCCAACAATAAAAACATTTAATTCTTTACATATTCTTAACTGTCTACTACTACTTTGAGGAAACTGTGGGTGTCTCTCCTGAGTTTTTTTCTCTTTGTATCTAACGGGGCAATTCCTTTTCACATGGCCCAGTTCCTGACAAAACTAGCATGTCCTCAGGAGACAGCTAGCAGAAAAGTGACCAACCTATCCACATGTCCATCATTGCATACCCTTCTTTTTACTCACTATCACATGGGCTACTCTACTTTTTATTCCTTGTGCTGGGATGGCCCCTGAGCATTTCCCTGGTTCTGTTTTCTAGGGGGGGATTTCTATTTGAGTGGGGTCTTTGGAGTTCCTTCTTCAGAACTCTACACCATTTGGCTTCAAGGCCAAACTGGCTGCACTTACTGCAATTTGGCCTCTTTCTTTCCAGCAGCAACACCACCTTGTTGGACAACCACTATGGCCCTCATAGTTACAAGTTCAACATATCAGTCCATATCTCCTAAGTGTTGGGCTAAAAAAACTCAGGGATCAATATCTTCTATTGGGATCAGTCTCTTCCTCCCAATTCTCTGGATATTCTGTCACCTTTTCCAAGCCATTCTTCCGGGGATTTCTTCTCTTTATTTTGCCTGCTACCCTCCTAATTCTGAACCTGAACTCCCCCACTTCTCATTTTGTTCAAAATTTTTCACTGTCCTTGGCCAGATCTATGGCCACTGACAACCTGGTTTGGGTCTCCCTAATTAGATCATGTTTGATGTGCTCATTCTCCAATGCATCAACAAATAAATCTGCCAACTGTGCCTAAATAGTGTCATTTTCTCTTACTTTCTCAGAGAAGGCCAAAGCTGACAATTTTGTCACTCGTGCCCTTAATTCTCCTAAGTTTTTAAAGGTACTCAACACTTGAGGTCTGTTTACCTTATATCCATCCACAGACCAGTCAGGTTCGACATCAGACACATGCTCACTTATTCCAACTTATCTTGATAACTGACAACAAGGAAAAAAAAGAGACGATCCGACAAAAGTTACAAACAAAAATATTTTTCTATTAGCGAGGTGCAAAAAGAAAATCAAACACAAGAGGAAAAAAATATAGGGAAACCAAAAAGTATCCTACCTGTCACTTGACTTGTCTTGTGGCCTCAAATTTGATAAAATAAGAAACACACACAGTTTCAGAAATGTATAGTCACTTGACGGCAATCCCTTGGTTCCTACTCTTGCTAACAAAATGTCTTCTTTCTACTTTTTTCCTTTTCTTCTTTTCTTCCTAGCTTAGTTGAGCTGGTCACTGATTCTTCTTTCTTTACTTCCTTAGATTGGTCTAACTGGTCACTGGTTCTCAGTCAGCAACTCAAGGTCAAATCCTTTGTCATGGCACCAATTAATATAACCCTTTTTATGCCACTCTATACCCAATGATGTAACCACACTTAGCAGTCAGGTCCTCAGGGTCTTAAAATCAACATGCGAATCACAGAGCTAACCCAACATTGGTCAGTACCAATGCTGGTTCAAGCTGGCTGTTGGTCACTGGCTTTGATCCACACCCACTCAGCCTACGAGTTTTTGTCAGAAACTCTGATGGAGTTGGGGTTCAGGGCTTTTGGTCAGGAGGTCTCAGTGGCAGCTGATGTAGATTCCAGAGGCACTGATGTAGAAGTTCACTGCAGAAGTTTTTGAGCTCTCAAAACTGTCTGCTTATATACATTTCAGCACATAACTGACATGGGGCCGATGGGTTCTGGGGATTCGGTGATTCCCCAATATGCATTAATCCCAACAAAGGTTCTTTGTCACCTAATCCTGCTTTCTTAACCAACTTTCCAAATTTGGATAATTATCCACCTTCCATGGGAGTAATATAACAGGGATCACTCCTCCCTTCAACCCCAACTTGTTTCATTTGTCATCTTACACCATCACTCCATACAGGTGGTGCCAAGTTCTCCTCCTTTCTCCTACCCTCTCAACATTCAACCTCATCCTACTTTCCAGGGAAGGCACAACAGTCATTGTGACAAATTTTTAAAGCTCGTAGGTGAAAAGGCAGTGTTTTATTCTAGTCATTAATTTTAATTTTCTGGTTCCTTTCTGTTTTTCTGGATTTATCTCTCTCCAGCAAAGAAAATATAAACCAGATCACTCTCTCCCCTGCCAACAACAGGAATTGTTTATTTAACTTCCATCCTATCTGTACATTAATACATTTGACCCTTAAGAAGAGTCATATGTTCTTATTTAAAATTCCAAGGGCAAGATAAAATTATTTCACAATTCGTTTTTGTTAGCAAAAATATAACCCAGACTTATCTCTCTTCTGTTAACAACATTGGTTTTCTTAACTTTAACGTACATTCAACCCTTAAAAAGAGTCATATGCTTTTTTCTTCTCAAGAGAGAGATAAAATTATTTCTGAATTCATTTTGTTGCATGCCAGATCTTTGACAGATAAAAAAAGAAACTCTTGGCTGCAAGAGAGAGAAAACCCAGATGGCTCCTTCACTTCCCATCACCAGGAAAAATGCCTTCCACTCTCTCTCTCTCTCTCTCAGCTTATACTTAATCTTAATATTAACCCCTTCATGGACTCAGTGTCACATATATGTATATACAAAAATTAATAAAAAATCTCTGAATTAAAATCCTACAATACCAAACAGCTCTAATACAAATATAGATAAAACAAGAAAGCAGAGAGGCAGACAGACTCTATTCAAGTCAGGAAGTGATAAGCTAGAATAATTAATTTAATTTACAATACCCATTTATCCTCAGAGACCTCAAGATATTTTCCTAAAACATAGTTTTGTCTTTCTTTTATTCAAACTGATAATGCTAAAGAGAACATAGGCTCTCTCCCACGAAATGTGTCTTTGATAAAAAAATTTTCCACTTTGTCTCATTATCTTCACTTTTGTTTTGAATACTATTACACACACTACAAACATACATTAAAACACTAAAATAAAATTATTCTAGCTATTAATATATGTAAAATTATATAAGTTAACATATACGAAAGTGAACACAATGTTTGCCAATAAAATGCTCAATATTTGACTGAAACAATAATTATTGAATCAGATTTCATAATTTTAGTCAAACTGATGATGATGCTAATGAAAGCATAAGTTTTCTCTTGCAAAACACATCTTTGATAAAAAATTTTCCTCTTTGTCTCATCATCTTCAGTGTTTTAATATAAATTCAGCCTAGTTTAGGAATTGTAAAAATAATAGCTCAATATAAACATTTGCTTTTGTAAATCCTTATTTAAGAAATGAATTAAATTATGATGTAATTGTTCTTAGAGTCACAAGCAGGCTAGCTTGATACAAACAATGACTCAAACTGTTTATTTATCTTTCCCTGCGAGTGGTATGATCAAAATTTTAACTTTGTTTGCCTATATTCCTTTTCTACTGACTGTCACAACTTTTACTTTGTGTCTGTGTAGACAGATTTTATTTGAGGAAATTTTTTTTTTTAAAGAGCAAAATTTTTCTAAGGTAATAAGTGTTATGATAATTTAACTTCACACAAAAGATACAGCTTCTTTCTAGTTTATTTGACTCTCTTAGGAGAGGTATAAATCCACCTCTTTTACTCCAGATATGGGTTAATTAATAGAATTTGCACCTATAGAAAACTTTATCTTACAAAAAATTTGCAATGTAGAAATATTTTCTGGCTTTAAATAACCTGAAAAGGTTGATAAGCTGCAAAAAACAAATCAAGTTTATTTGACAGATTATTCCAAATAGGACTGAGTGGGCAGGTTGAGGGTCATAATTCTTTTACCTAGTTTACAATTACTCAAACACAAAGATTGATGAAATAATAATCAAAATAATTATTTTAGCTCACTGATGCTAGTTTTAAAAAAATACTATTTATAATATTTGGAGTGTTGTTTTTTTTCTCTATGGGATTTGTGCTAAAAAGTATATGTTAAGCCAACCCTTAGAATGGAACCTAGAACCTGACAATCTCCAGCTTCAGCATCAAGCAATTGGTGTAAGAACATTTGAGCACCCCCCACACACACACATTATATATATATATATATATATATATATATATAATATAATCATCCACAGACAGACTGTTTCACTGTATCACAGCTCATCTATGTGACTAGAAGTCTGGTTGCCTCTAGCTATGATTGAAACCTGGCTGAATTGGCATCAGTCAAAGATTCAACCCCGACACCGTTGGGGCATGGCAGGGATGAAGGTGAATTTAAGCATATTTATTTTTAGATAAACACAGTGACTGAGAGAACTCAATAAACTTTACCAATAAGTTGAGTATCCTTTATCTGAAATTCCAAAATCTGAATGTTTTTCATATTCTTACATGACTTGCCACATATGGAAAATTTCAGAAAGCCCAGCTACATAGCCTACATTAGTGACAGTTTTTGTTAGTGATCATCACAGCAACATCAATGCTGGCAGTTAATTTTTTATGATTGATATATGAGAACAGATGATAACTCATCAGACAGTAAATAATCATCATCAATGAGGAAAAAGATATAGCAATTGTAAATAAGATTATTGTGAATGACCAGTCTTCTGAAGCTTATGATATTAATGCACACATCTCCAAAGACCATCCCCTTTGTCTTATCATATTTTCTTGCGTATAATACAACTTGATTATAATATGACCCCATATTTCTGAAGCTAAAAACAGGGAATAAATTACATCCATGAGTATAATATAACCCCTTAGTACAGCTATTCTTATTTAAATATTTTTAAGTTGTACCATGCTATCCATTAAAATCTCAATGACATACATATATTTTACTAAAATATTTCATTTTTCACAATATTAAATAGAAATGAACCAGATGTTTAGCCATTGCAAGTTCCTTCTAATTTCCATTTCAAAAATTACTTTTCAGATGCTAAATATACCTGGTAATACATTTTAAAATGTTAATTAATCTATCATACTTTTCTATTTGATATGACTTTGATATTTTTATATATTAATATACTATGAAAATAAAAAATATTGTCTTTCATAAAAAAATGAAGAGAAAAAATAATTATTGCCAACATTAAGAATGAAAAAAAGAATTAAATATTGCAGACATATCAAATACCTTTTGTAAATAATTGTTATCAACACCTGCCTACTTTGTGTTTTATTATCTATTGTGCTGGGTGTATTTACACTCTTACTGTTTCAAGGAGGTATTTTAAGCTGAGTAAAAAATTCTGTGTATAATACAACCCCACTTTTTTTGGTTTTTTTTTTTAGCAGTATTAAAATAACCAAATTTTGTTTATTGTTCTCATTTATATCAAAACAAAAAATAAATAAGCATTTTTAGTATAAATTCAGTTTAATTTAGAAACTGTGAAAATAATAGCTCAATATAAATGTTTGATTTTTGCAGATCCTGATTTCCAGTACATCCAAGAAATGAATTAAACTATGATGTAATTCTTCTTATAGTCACAAGTAGTCTAGCTTGATACAAATCAGATTCTATATGACTCATGTTGTTTATCTTTCACTGTTAGTGAATTATCATTGAAATATGAATTAATTCCATAATCATTGAACTTTACTTAAAATTACTTTGAACGGAGTTTGTTAGGCTCTAAAAAACCTAAGTAACCGAAATAATCAAAACCAAAATTTTTGTAATAACCTTTCTAGTGATCAGGTATTGCATCACACAAATATTACAAGTGGCAATCATGATTTCTGAGATTGGTGTTAATAAAAGCAATTTTTTAAATGGATGATGAGAATGCAACACTGAGAGATTTATGACATGAAAGTTTGGAGATTTTGTTTTGCTGAATCAGACAGTATCATTGGCTTTTGAATATCTAAATAAATGTAGATGTAGTTTGCTTTAATATTATAGATTGAGTGGTCATGGTTAAATGTAAATAAATGGCAGAACTGCCCAACAGACAGAATTGACAAAGTTTATAATAAACAATAACAAAAAAAAACAGGGCAAAATATAATATAAAGCAATTAAACAATATATGCAACATAAATTAGCAGTAATAAGGTAAAGCAACAGTAATATAGCAAAATGTTCACAAACTAAGAATTGGGGTTGACACACAAGCAAATCTGGATAAGAAAACATAGTATTGAGTGGGACTGAGTCATATGAAATGGAGAACTGTCCTATTTTATTGGCTAGGAAGAAATCCCAGCATGCATTTGTGTGCTTATGCCTATGAATTGGGGAGGGGAAAATGTTTTGCAGTCATTCCTATCCAGAATTGGAACCAACAAATATTTTAGGGTGTGGTGAGTATGAAATAATAATAACTCCCTTTACTCTCTCCCTTCATATTTAGGCAAGCTGAGGAAAAAGACAGAAATAAATTTGCAAACCTGTATGAAATTTTTTTTGAACCAGTGAAAACTTTGACTTCACAGAGATTGGCCAGTGAA
Source organism: Acanthosepion pharaonis (assembly GCA_903632075.3). Classification (NCBI taxonomy): domain Eukaryota; kingdom Metazoa; phylum Mollusca; class Cephalopoda; order Sepiida; family Sepiidae; genus Acanthosepion; species Acanthosepion pharaonis. Next base: position 1,937,307 of record CAHIKZ030002236.1, on the reverse strand, counting down.
CTGAGAAAAAAATGAAATAAAATTCACAAGCCTATGTGAAAACCTTTTTTCACAGGAATTAGCCATTGAGCCTAGAAAAAGAAGGAAAGAAAATAGCAAGCCTGCACATAATCCTTTTTGATATAAAATAAGGAAAAATATTAAATCAACAAGAGCGTCTGAAGTCATATAAAATGTTTTGTTTCTGTTCACACTTCCAGCATTCAGATTTTCATCAGTGTCAAATTACTCACTAATTATATTATTGGGCTTAACCAAGCACTTGGCACTTCAAAGAAATTTATTTCAACAATCCAAGAGAGCTAAGTATTTCAAACTATCTCTCTTCATCTACTTTTGAATGTATGCAACCCTATATCACTTCTTTGAACAACAGACTCTCTTACCTTTATTGAAACATTTGCGAATATTATTTTGTGTCAGATTTAATTTGTTGTATAAACATTTCATATTCACAACAATTAGTTCAAACTACAGACTTTAAAAATTTCTGATTTATTTTCCTGAAACAAGCTACTGACACAATTTCAAGTGTGTAAATTTGTAAATAAATTCCTTATCTTTTTTTGTTAAAATTACTTGTGCGTTTCCCGTCATTAAACACCATCATTAATCTTTTTGGTGTGGGTAAATCAATTGTTCAATTTAATTCCAAAGTTCCACGCCACTATAAGGGAAAATGTTAAGTGCACATTGGATGTAAATCTCAGACAGAGAAAGTAGTACAAATCTCAGTAATACAATAGGTGTTCAATCTGAAGAGAATGGCAAGAAACCTAAAAATTTGAGTCATATGCTTAAATAGTCTCATATCAGATCAAGACTTTCATATGGATGTCATGCATGGTGCCAAACTCATTCAGAAATATCTGAATTGTCAGCTGTATACAACCATTTCCTTAGATAAATGGTTAAAAATGGCATTGACCAAGTGAAGTATGTATTTTTTTCCAAACCTCATGAACTGACACTATATAATCACAAAGAAAGAACTGTACCAGATAACAGAAACATTCAAGAACTTTCAACAGTAGCAACAACTAAAATGGATAACATATGTAACTCAAAAAGAAGCAAGATGCTGACATTCCAACACTACTTCAAACAAAAAGTTAGAGAAAGGAAGCCTCTATCAATACTAGAACGAGTGCTAACAGTTACTGGACTTAAGAAACCTATTTCCCTGAAAAAAATGTTTGAATAGAAAGATTTTATAAATTTCAATTGATGGTAGCACGACCTGCTTGGTCACTCAACATAAAATATTCCCTTACTATCATTACCATTAAGATGAAACCTAAATAGAACAGTTATACGTAATCACCTAAAATCTATTTGATTCTCTTCAAATTTAACCCAAGTTTCAGCAAATCAGAAAATAATCTACTCATATTGTTCAACAAAGATAAAATTACAAAATTCTCACTTTATAGATTCTTGTGTACATTATTAAAAAAACAAAACAAACAAAAAAAAAAGATTATTATCCTTCTTGTTATGACTACATTTAAAATAATGTTACCAATTTTAAACAGAATGAAAGATTTTTGAAAATATTAAATCTTGGTAACATAATATTTTTGTGTATAAAATTTAAAACTTTTTTAAAACAATGAGAATATTCCATAAAAATTTCAAGTCTGAACAGAACTATATGTGTAATAAATGAGATCTTTTTTTTCTTTTTTTTTTTTTTAAGCATTTCACCCCTAGCAAGGCGGGAAGCCACTAACACGCAAGGTATTATAGAGGATTTGGAGCGAGAGCAGGTAGTAATGATAGAGGAAAGGATGAGGAGAAGGATAGTGGATAGATCAAGGCAACTGGAGATGTCAATTGACATTACATTTGAATAGTTGGAGATTATAGCTATCAGGGAAACAGGAATAGGCAAGAGATGCGAGATATGAAGCTATTGGAGTAGAAGAGGCGGCTACATTTAACAGTTTCAACAGTGAAAGGGTGACAGCGGGATGCTAGCCTCGTAGGACACTTGAATTTGAAAAGTCTGGGAACCAGTGAAAGCAGCTCATTGAAGCAATTACCATGAAAGTATTTGTAAAAAAGACAGAGAGAGACAAAGGCGCGTCTGTGAGAGAGTGACTGTAGACGAGATGCCAGATCAGGACCAATTGCTATAAATATAACATTGCCATAAATTGATGATATTCATGTAATTGAAAAATTTACTTGGATAAATAAGCAGAAAGTTTTCCATTTTAAACTATAAAAAAAAGTTCCTTTTTACTATAATTATACTCAGACAAAATTAAATACAACTCTAACTAATCAAAGTAGGAGTATAGATTTTTGAGCAGGCTTGGTAATCTTCCCATATTGCAATAACTTCAAATAAGAATTTCATCATATACAGGTTGAGAAGCCTTTATTCAAACTTCTTGGGACTGGATGTGCTTCAGTTCTCAAATTTTTTCAGATTTTGGAATACAGGCTATTTAATTTGTATATAGCATCTATAAAATGGGACAGCTTGGGTATGGAACCTAAGCATAGATATAATATCCCTCAACATTTCATAACACAGCTTATACATATACCCTGAAGATAATTTCATATAAATAACATATACCCTGAAAGTAGTTTTATATAAAATTTAATAAATTTTGTGTACAAAGAGATACAGGTAATGATATTAGTCATGTAATGCTCACATGGATTTTGAAGTGGCAAAATGCCGACACCTGAAAAACTTTCAGATTTTGGAGGTTTCCAGATTTGGGAATTTCATATAAACAATATTCAACCTATATATATATATATATATATATATATATATATATATATAGGGTGCTGAAAAGTTCTCAGCCCAACTCACTTCCCAAAATTAGTATTCTGTGATCTGAATTTTTAGGATGAGACATTATCATTATTTACATTATTTGCAGTTAGATTAATGTTCTTGTCTTTGTTATTATTATAAAATTGTAGCTTTTGTGTCCTCTGGCCTTCTTCGGGTATCTGCTGATCAAGGTAACCTTCAGAGAATTTCAAATTGAACCATTTATTTAACCTACAAGGGTAAATCATTTTTGCATTACTGAGACAATTTCTTACAGGATTAATGTTTTGGTTCATGAATTTAGTGGCATAGTAATTGCTTGCCTGTAATACCTGCACCAGGTAGTATAGACTAGCAATGACTAAGCTGTCTGTAAAAAGACATTAGGTATCTCTAGACATGAACAACAGAAAAAGAATATAACCTTGTAGGTTAAATAAGGGGTTTAATTAGAAATCCCTTGAAGGTAACACAGGTCAATAGATAACTGAAGAAGCCTGGAAAGTACAACAGCCAAAATGTTGTTATAATAACAATAAAGATGAGAACATTAGTCCTACTCTAAATAATGTAAATAGTATTTAAATGTCTTCTCAGTGGATTGATGACTTGGAAAAGTGGGTGGGCTTAAAAAATTTTCAGCACCCCATTATGTATGTGTGTATACATATCAATATATACCATTTAAAATTTTCTATTTTTATGGGGAAGAATGTTCAATACCAGAGGTAGAGTGTGTGTGGATACAGACATAGAAATCAATACAAATGAGTATAAGTTTCATGCCTCAAGCAATCTTCAGACCATGTGTCACTACTCCTTTTGTGGGCTCTATAAATGGAGGAATAAGAAAAGTGGAGGAAGGAGGAAAACAGTTCTTCCCAGTTCTTTTCTTTAGGGCTAATATTTTGCATTATTTAACCTTTAATTATTTATTTTAATTTAATTATTTCAAATTTATTATTGCATTTACTAATGTATTTCATTTGTTTATTTATTTGTTCTAAATTTTGGTAAAGTTCATTAGATTAAAGTTATGAGATTTTACATAAGTCTTTTTAGTCATGATGTAGTTGTAGATAGCATGGTAGGAATTTGTTTCTGTGTTTGCATTTGGAAATCAGCTCTAGTCATTTGTTTAAAAGTTAATATTGTGCTGAAAAGGTGATTATTACTATTTTTTCCTTGAGGTAAAGGAATGTTGTGTTGTAAACTGGTATTGTTTTTCTTATTTTCCTTGTTATTTTTTGGTCTATGCTTTTGAGATTCCATGTATGTTTTGAGGAGATTGTGCTAAATGCACATTTTGTTGTTAAACAATTTTTGTTTGGGCAGCTTCTCTGTTTCCAGAGACCTTCAGTCATTCCAACCTTCAGTCATTCCAACCTTCAATCATTCATTTTATGGGATTGCCTTTAGACCTTCCAGTAGCTTGGTATATTATGTTAGTTTGTAGGCAGTTATTATTTATTGGGTATTAATATTTTAATTATGGGTATTTGTGGTGCACTGTTGATTTTTCTGTTGTGTTTTTTTTTATATATATAAAATGTAGCATGTTTGTAGTGGAACTATAGCTAAATTTTAGTGTACTTTTTGTTGAATATTTTATCTAAGGATTTTTTAATGTTTTCAGAGTGTATGCAAAAATTGTTTTCTACAGCTTACTTTTCTTTAATATCTGTGAACTGATGTGATTGTTCTTGGAAAAGGTAGTGGAATGGTTTCCTTCACTCTCTCAGTATTAAATTTTGAGTTATTGTTTATCAAGACCAGATTTCAACCAAGATTAAAGAGCCCAATCAATCAGCCTCTCCATTCATGTGTAATTTATATAATAATTTTAAGAACTGAAGAATTCAAGAAGCTGAAGTATTTGATGAAGTAAACGCCAGACTCTCATAAGAAAACTTATATTGCAGACAGCAAAACAGTAAAAACAAAGATACCAGTTTTATAAAACAAGGAATTCTTCCTTTCATAATAATAATAATAATTGAATAAGAAAATGTTCTTTTTTTGTCACTCAAAAGCAATATAACTTTTAACCTCAGTCAATTAGCCATTTTTCTGCTAAGTTCTCTTTAAGGCAACAAGAATAGCATGTAGTGGTAAAGAAAATTGTGACAAATCAAGGTATAGTGTCTCAGGTCTTCTGTCAAGAACTTGTCCACCAAACTTCTTGTTCTGGCTACTGGATTTAGATGCAAATTCTTCAAGTGAAGTTGTTCCTTCTTTTAGTTTTCTGCAATCCCCTCTTACTGTCTCTATCACTTGTGTGCTATCTATTGTCACTGTCTCCCCACCATCTGTTCCAGTGTCTGTCTAATTGGCTCTGTTACTGCTGGGATTAAAATCTCAGCTGTATTTATTGGGAATCCCTGGGTTATATCCAAAGCAGATAAATCCAAGGGTAAGATCAATTACCTTATTAATTCTCATTAATTACTCTACGTTTCTTTGTACTTTAAATTTGGTCAATTCTCTCCCTCTCTCTTTTTCTCATTCAGTCTTTCTTACATAGTACCCTATATATCAACTCTATATAATCCAATGTGAAATAAAGAATTTAAGTGATCTGGATCCCTCTTAATATCAAAATTAAAATGAGACCAAACTATTTATATCAGCTGAAGATCTATCTTTAGTCAATTAGATAATACCAGCTAACACAAATCAGTGACAATATCCCATGTTAGCATTACTCTGGGGTTGATATGGAAAGGTAGCAATGTGTATTACATTCAAGCTATCTAGGGTTGCCTTTATAACTTCATTTATGTTTTCCAACTAGGACTGTAGCTAGGGAAAATTTCTGTTAGTATCAATCCTGCCACTGTTTGTGCTCTTTTGTGTTGCACAGCATTGTCCTCCAGCTAGTTAGTCAAACAAACAATGAAAATGACTATACAAACATCTCCTCTTGATCTTGAAGTCCCAATATAACCAGGCTGACCTTCTCAAATACATAGACTGGCATATCTGTTTCCATGAGGAGAGTTGTTTCATGTTTACTGTTTATTGTATGACAAGTCATACAGTTAGTAATATAGAGTGTAGCTATTTTATACAAGCCAGATCAATAGTATTTTCTACATAATAAATCATGAGTTTTAACTATACCCACATGATATTGCTTTATCTTGGATACTACTTGGCACATATAATCACATTTTAACTTCTTCATCCCTGTTGGAGAAGTAGTACAACCTACTTATCAGATTAATGTAATAACTTACATCAGCTGTAGGAATGACCAACACTTGAAGAATTTGTAAATGATACTAGTGAATGTACTATGCATCCTATACATTAGAGATGGCTTCTATATGGCAGACTGACAATGGGATAAAAACTTTAAAAGAAGCAGTAGAAGTGGGAGAGGTTTCAGAAGCCTGTACAAATAAGATTTATCAATTTGTCATTCCATGTGCTAGTACTACCAAAAATGTAGTATTCTTGATGTTGTTAATTGGTGGTGTTTTTGATCATCACAACCATCACATGTCAATATCAACAAGTCAGGAGGTAAACAGATTCTACAAGGATTCTATAAGCTAGTATATAACAGAGTAGTAAACCTGGTTTAATATTTTACTGCTTGGGAATGCCTAATGACAGCAAATAATCTCTATCTATAAAAGGCAGGATGTGTGTGTGCATGTAATGAATGCCCAGCTGTAATTTTCGACGGATTTGCACCAAAATTTACATGCACATGCTCCAAGTTAGCGGGAAAGGCCAAGACCAACTTTGCATTTTCCAACTCCCATCGATAGTGGAAATAATCGATTTTTTCATGCTTCTACAGCAGTTTTCATGTAGTTTGCAGCCATTTTCTACTGGCCAGAGTAAGAGCCTATAGCTGGCTGCCACGAATAGGCAGGAAGATTCTATTGGCCAGCATGAGAGCCAACAGCTAACTGACACGAATGTTAACTAGCATGCTAACATGCAAAAAATATTGATAACTGCATTTGTCACAAGTGGGAAAAATTTAAATCTGCATGGCACTTTACTCCAATTGGCTCATTCAATGTTGATTCTGATTCCGCAGAACTGGGTTGGGTGTGAAAAAGTATTTGTTGTTAACATTCTTTTTTCGTTCGGTTTTTCCAGTTACGAGTCCTTTTTTAAAGCTGATCGTTTTGTGTTCATTTTGTTTATTTTTTTTTCGTAACAGATTTAATGTTTAGTATAGAGCTTATAAAAAATTTGCAGTGTGAGATAGGCAAGAAGTAAGGCATGTAGCAACATCAGCACGGCAAAGGGCACTCCTTTAAAGGCAAGGAAGGGCAAAAATATTTTAAGTCAAGTGATAGCGATTGCTGTATGAGTTGTACGATTTTTGAATCAAGCACAGGCAATGCCGGGCCATGCTGCTAGTTAAAACTAAACTGTGAAAAACTCAGAGAAACTAATTAAGCATTGAAGAGAAAATGAAAGAAAGAACAGATTAAAAATAATAATTAAGCCATAAAATGAGTTTGGAGAAGAATAAAATGAGTTTTGAAGATTTGAACCCGGAATAAATCAAGTAGAATTCATTAAGATTTAGTATGACTAGATCTTCCCCAACTTACCCAGTTGTCTCTGGGGCAGTACAAAGTTATGGTTTTCTACAATTTACCAAATTCTAAAGAAGAGTTCTTGCTATGTTTATTTAAAATACTATTAAACTCCACAAACATTTATATCTTACCAAATTCAATATTAGGGGATTGGACTGACTACATTTCCTGAAAAGCCCTCTGGATTTTTTTAGACAAAAAAAAAGGTCATGAATATCTTCAATATGAATATTGAAAAACATGCAATAAATCAGAGGTTCATGATTTTTCTTATATAAACCAGTGAATAGAGTCAAGTCAAAAAGAGGGAGACAGAGAGACCAGATAAACAAAATTTGGTTTTAGTCCTCCTGCTTCTCAACCAATGAATTCACAGACCAGACAGGCAAATCTAAGTCCAAGGTCTCTCAATTTATTACAATTACTGCTAGAATAATTTTCCTGTAGAAAGACCATAAACCAGATTCTATAGAAGGATTAATAATTCTTTATTCTTTATATACTTTAAATTCTTCAATTTATTTTCATTAAATCTGTTGTCAGTTAACATAGTTTGTGGTTTTGTGCTGTGAAATCCTCACTACTGTGGTAACTTCATTCGTTACCACAGTTGTTAGGATTTTATACCTGAAATCACTACTGAATCTCAACAACCAATGAGTGAAATCCTTGTAGAATCTGTTTACCTCCTGACTTGTTGATATTGACATGTGATGGTTGTGATGATCAAAAACACCACCAATTAACAACATCAAGAATACTACATTTTTGGTAGTACTAGCACATGGAATGACAAATTGATAAATCTTATTTGTACAGGCTTCTGAAACCTCTCCCACTTCTACTGCTTCTTTTAAAGTTTTTATCCCATTGTCAGTCTGCCATATAGAAGCCATCTCTAATGTATAGGATGCATAGTACATTCACTAGTATCATTTACAAATTCTTCAAGTGTTGGTCATTCCTACAGCTGATGTAAGTTATTACATTAATCTGATAAACCAACTCTCCTTCTACTGTTACTTCTTGCTCCAATTTCCTAGAAATTTATAAAAACAGGTCTGCACAATTATCCACTTTACCCCCAAAATACTCTATCCAATAATTATACCCACTTAAATTCAGAGCCTACTGCTAAATTTTCTTATTTTTCCAGTCTGTTTCAAACAAATACTGTTATGGTTTATGTTGAGATTTAATCACAAAAGTAGCTCTGTTTAAGTAATAATCTAATTTCTATAGAGTATAAACTATGATGCAAACTTTTTCAATCACTGACTATTTTTACTTAGTTGGAAAGAGTTTGCTTTTAAGTGTCTTTTCTAATATACTTGCTACAGGTCCATCTTTCTTAATATATGGTTGAGTGAGACAGGCCCTAATGCACTGATCACTGGCATCTGTGTAGAAGACCATCAACCTGTTTGCATCTGCATAGGTTAATAAAAGAATTGTTGTCAATTGTTCTTATAGAGTATCAAAAGAAGGCACGTGACCTATCCACTTAAACAGTGCATACTTTTTTCTTAGAGCTAATATGTCATTGAGATAAGCTATACAAAACTGTTCCAATACATCCAGTACCATTGACATAAGGTGCTGGAAAATCCCATGTGTGTTGGTCAGTCCAAAGGGCATGAACTTGATACACTCCTACATGTTACACACAGGCAGCCTTTTCCTGATAGGACTTATCTAAGGGTGCTTGCAACATCCTGACCTCAAATCTAAGATAGAAAAGTCAGTTGCCCTGTCAAAAAGGGCAAGTAAATCATCAATCAATGGTAAGAGATATATTAGTGATATTTAAAACCCTAAGGTCCACAAAATATGTCTTACTGACAATCATGATAGAAAAATTGTTGGTGACCTGAAGCATTCAATCACTTTTGCTCTCAACATATATTGAATCACTTCCACTATAAATTCTTATTTACATAATAGGATTTGTTATGGCATCATCTTTATATAGATCAATGTTAATTTTCACTATCTGAATTTGAACAAACTCCTAATCAGAATTGGTTATTATGCCAGTATTTTTTTTTAATAATTTCACCCCAAGCAAAGTAATAATGCCACTAAAACACAATGAGAGCAAAAAAAGAAAAATTAGAAGGATTTAGGTGAAGGAACCAGGAACTTAATCCATCTGGTTTACACTCTTCCCTGGGCTTTTGAAAAAAAATTTATCCCTTGTTTTCTGTTTAGGATTGGGTTTCCAGTTCCTTCTAAAGTCTACTTTATACTACTAACATCTTTTCCTAAACTGAAATTTTATTTACAATTTAATTATTCCACCCCCGCTCAATAGTAGTAGATAGTTTTCTTATCATTTGGTTCACACTTCTCTCTAGTCTTTTGAACAGGAGGAGAGGGTTATCCCTTGTTTCCTGTTTAGGATTGGATTTCTGGTTTCTTCTAAACTCTTTTCCTTCTCTTTCACTTCCACTAGTCCCTTGCAGCTTTGTGGCATTATCAACTTGTTTGAGGTGAATTGATTAAAAAAAAGTAAAGAAAAAGAAACAAGGGATAAACCTCTACTCCTGTTCAAAAGACAGAGAAGGAATGTAAACTGGTCAATAGGCAAACATATCTAATTTGCCCTTCTTAGATTATTGTTCCTTCAGCTCATTTGGCACTATTTTTCTTTGTTAATGATGGTATTCCCATTTAGACAAAATCTGGTCTCCTCATACCTTACCTACTTTCTAACACTTAATCTCCTTCTATCCACTTCATCACTCTTGGGAATTTTTATTGTTATATTGGCAGTATAGGACAGTATTAGTGGAATTTGATCAGAGCCATCCTCTTGCAGTGCAAACTCTTCTTTCTCCACAAGGAATTCATCTACTGGCACTATATAGCACTCTGCACTTTCCTTTGGCCAAGCACAATCTTCTTTATTTGACAGAACCATGAATTCTTCACTAACCTGATTTCCTAGCAGAATTTTCACTCTACCTCTTCTGAAGCAGACACGGTTGAAGCTTATCTGTGTTTTATTTTTCTTAAGCCAATCTTCCAATAGAATCATCAATCTTCTTAAAGTGAATGTCACATATAATTTATTTGTGGTGATCACCTTTACAGTTAATCATATAATTTCTGTTATCTTCATTTCTTATCCATCTGCTTGTGTCACTTTTAAATTTGAGGTCTCCAGCTTCACCTACAATTTAATCCTATTCTGAACATGAATAACAACACACCTGTATCAATCAATGCCTGTATCTCCTTTCCACTCACCTGCATTATTTTGAATTAAAATTTCATATACCCTAGTAACCTCTTCTCTTGTGGATATTCTAGCCCAACCGTCTCTTTGTTAATTCTAGTTCTCTTTTCTCTGGAGCAACCCACTCTTTCTCTCCATCAATTTTTCTGCCTGTTAACTTCTTGTGGTTTTTTCCTTGATTTCTATTCTCTCCCAGTCTATCTCTTGACCATCCTTTGGCCCATTTAACCCATTTATCGTTTCTCTCTCCAAGGAAACAATTTTAAAATGAACCTTTTAACAAGTGTATTTCGTAGACTTCCTCCTGGAATTATCATTTTTTTTTGCCACAATTCCAATATGTATAATCTTTGAGGAAGTGGAGGGAATCCCGCTAACTCCTTTTTCTAATAGTTTATCATTCAATTCTGTATACTTCTTGCATCATATAGAATCCTTTGTTGTTCAATGTATTCATCTGAGTCACTCTCTTACTGAAGTAACCCTCTCTCATTTACTTGCTTATGTGATTTAGCTGGGTTTTTCCAATGCCTTTTCTTATCTGGTTTCAGAAAATGACAGCTCTATTTCTCTTTGTTTGTATTTCATACACTCACATTTTATGCATTTGACACTTTCTTTTTCACTCAGGGTAGAGGGTTACATAAGGAAATAAGGAACCAGCAAGCCAATCATAAATAGAAAACAAGGGATAAACCCCTACTCCTGTTCAAAAACCAGGGTGGAGTATGAATTGGAGGATAGGCAAACCTATCTACTCCTATTGAGAAAAGAAAAAGTAATTCAATTGTAAATAAAAGTTCTGAGTTTCGGTGGAGATCAGAGAGCTTACATTTAGGATAGGTGAATTCTTACAAATGCTTTCTTGGCCAAAAAATGGAGGCATATTGTTGAGATGTTGTGAGTTTCCTGCGTGTCGGTGTATGAATCAAGACAAACACAGTTGTAGAGGAAAATACTGGTATATTTGTAAAAGCAATTAACAATAGAGTGATTAGTAGAACGAAGGTTGGTTAGTACGAAACAATATCCAAAGTCTATAGTCCAACGGTATGTAACGGGTAAGCTTATCTCGACTGCTGACGCTCTCGCTCTCCCGTCCTCTCTCTAGAGCTGACTTATATAAGAGGGACCAGTCCATTTCTAGTTAGAAGGTGGGTGCGCCCCAACACCCCCACCCTAAAATTGTTTTTTTAAATTTTTTTTCATTGTGAGAAAAAAAAAAAATTAATATTTTTTCCTTTTCGGGTCTATTATTAAATTTTGTGTCGCTTTACGTTTTCTTGCAGATCTGCGTTGTTTCTGCTCAGTCTGCGGTATTTGCAGGTCAAATGTATCAAACAATTCGTGTAATTCGTCTTCTTGTGGAGTTACTTCCGATTCATTGGTCTTTCTTTTCTTCAACTGGTTAATGTGCCGTTTGTGTGTAAATTTGTTTCCTTGTATAATGTATACCATATCCCCAATACGCTTTTTTATGACCCCTGGTTCCCATGATGTTGCATTATTTTTATAATTTTTGAAAAAAATTTTTTCATTTTTTCATGTTAAATTTTCGCCTGGGAACTATAGTGACTGTTGAGTGTACCTTATTTTCTGGTATCAATTTGTCAAAAGCCGATCTGACCTTTCTTGCAAACATTAGTTCCGCAGGTGATAGGCTTGATGGGGCAGATTTATTTGGGGTAATTCGGTACACTTGCAGGAATAGCTGTAACGCCTTTCTAGTCGGGGTACCTGTTGCTTTCCTAAGAGCTCTTTTCAACGTATCGACAAACCTTTCGGCTAGTCCGTTGCTGCGTGGGTGATACGAAGGAATCCTCACGTATCAACTTGGAAATTTTGGCAGAATTCTGCGAATTCTCTGCTTGTGAATTGGGTACTGTTGTCACTAACAACAGTATCTACCACCCCAAACCTTGCAAATAATTCATGTAATTTGCTTATTGTATTTTGAGATGTTGGCCTCTTCATTTGAAAAACTTCGGGCCATTTACTACAGCTGTTGACTACGACCAAATAATGCCATCCGTCAATTGGACCCGCAAAATCAATGTGAATCCTTGACCATGGCCTGTCGGTTTTTGGCCATGGCTTCTGAAGAATTTGTGGTGATTTTGTTGCCAAAATGCAGCCTTTACATCTGCAGACCATAGACGCGATGTCGTTGTCCATACCTGGCCAGTAGACGTATGCTCTCATGAGGCTCTTCATTCTGTTTATGCCTGGGTGACCAGCATAAAAGTCTTTTAGTATTCTTTTTTGGAGTGTGTTAGGGATTACCACCCTTTCACTGTATAATAGCACATTATCGCATAGAGAGAATGTCTCTTGAATTTTTCCATCTTTACTAGCTAGCTTATTTTTATTTCTATTATATATTTGTCTTTTTTCTGCTTCTTTTTTGATGTCCTTAAGCGATACTGGTAATTCTCGTATTATGCTCGCCAAATTTTCTTCAACCTCGTCCTCTGCTCTGAGGGATGCGATTACCGTATCCTCTAAAGGTTCTGTTGCTTTTGGAATGAGTCTTGATAGCCCATCTGCGTGACCAATTTTGTGGGTGGACAAATATTGTATTCTAAAATTATAATTTAATAAAATTGTCCCCCACCTAAGCAATCTATTTGCGGTGTAAGTTGGCAGACCCTTTTTTGAACCGAATATCGTTACCAGAGGCTTGTGGTCTGTCTGTAGCGTAAAATACCGTCCATGTATGTATTGATGGAATTTTGTTACAGCGAAGATAATCGCCAATGCCTCTTTCTCAATTTGTGAATAGTTTCGTTCAGCAGGTAGTAGCGATCTGCTTGCATGAGCGATCGGTTGAACTTTTCCATTCTTCCACTTGTGCAATATGCATGCACCTATGCTGTGTGTACTGGCATCGCTCGCCACGATGATATCTACCGTTGGATCAAAATGTACAAGAAATAAATCTGATGTTAATTTTTCTTTTATATCCTTGAATGCTTGCTCGCATTCTTTTGTCCATATCCAATGTTTTTCTTTTTTTAGTAGATCGTTAAGGGGAGCTCGTAGAATGTGGAGGTCTGGGATAAAGTCCTGGTAATATGACACCAAGCCTAAAAAACTTTGTAGGGATTTAATATCCTTTGGCTCAGGCATATTTTTATTGCTGAAGCTCGACTTTTATCTGGCTTTTTCCCTTCTTTATTCACTATATGTCCCAGATACTTGATCTCTTCCAGGAGAAAATCGCATTTATTTTCTTTCACTCGAAATCCATAGCTTCTTAACCTTTCCAAAACTTTGCGTAATTGGTGTTTGTGTTCATCCACCGATTCACTTTTCACAAGTATATCGTCGAGATATGCTATCGTGTAGTCTAACCCGGATAACATCGTATCCATAATTTTCTGGAATATTGCGGGTGCTGTTTTCACCACGAATGGTAAACGTTCGTATCTGAACAAGCCTTTATGCGTGTTAATGCATAGCAACTTTCAGCTTTCGTTATCCATGGGTACTTGCAAGTATGCCTCGCTAAGATCTATTTTCGAAAAGATTTTTCCACCATTTAACTTTGCGAACACTTCTTCGGAACTTGGTAGTGGATAGTGGTACTCTTCTATTGCGTCGTTTAACCCGGTTGAAAAATCGGTGCAGACGCCAATTTCGCCCGACTTCTTCTTTTTACGTGAACAGCCGGAGCTGCCCAGTCACTGTATTCTGTTTTCGAGATCACACCAATTCTCGTTAGTCTTTCGAGTTCTTGGTCAATTTTTTTCTAATGCGGCAAAAGGGATGCTACGCTTTTTTTTAAAAATTGGTTGAATATTTTTCTTCAGCTGTATTTTTGCTGATGCTTCAGTGCAACGTCCAAGTCCTTCAGCAAAAACTTCGGGAATTCCGTTTTCAATTCTGCTTGTAGATTTTTTATATTGTCTTTGCTTTCATTAATGTTGTGGCAAAAAGAACTAATGGGCACGTCCCATAGGTTGAACTTAGTGATTGCGTCAGTCCCAAACAGGTTGTTTATGTTTTTCATTACAAAAATTTTCATTTTTATCGACTTATTGTTGAAGGTTATATTTACCCATATTTCCCCTTCAAATTTTATCTTTTTTCCAGTTACCCTCCTGGCTATTTTGTTGGACTTTAGCAACGTTGGTTTTCCTAGATTTTTCCATGTTTGTGTGTTAATAATGGAAATGTCAGATCCTGAATCTAGTTGCATTTTTACCTTCTTGTTGTACATTTTTACGTGTAGGTATTTTCGAATATTCAGGTCTTGATCTTCGTCTGACTTGGTAACTTTCACTCAACTTCTGTTTAATTTTCTACACTTTGACATCTTATGTCCTACTTTTTGCAATTTCTGCACGCTTTATTTTTATATGGGCAGTCATTGTACCAGTGCCACTGGCCACATCCATAACATGCACTCAGAGGGAGTTTTTTTCTATAGTCTCTGTTCATTCTTGTAGCAGGATACCACTTCCGTTCCGGCGATGGAGAACTGAAACGAGTCTTCCTATTTACTTTCTTCACATTTGCGATAGCAGTTTCTTCTATTTTTTCTGAATCTTGCTTAATGCTTACGCATTGCTGACAGTACTCGGCTAGCTTTTGTAGTGTCATGTTTTGGTCATTTTCTAGTTTTGCTAAAATGCGTCTTCGCATTTCACTATCTTTTTTAGACACTAAGCCTAGCACTTGAAATTGTCTGCCGATAATTCGGACAAGCCACACGTCTTATTTACGATTGACGCGAACGTCGTGTAATCTTCCTGATCGCTTTTTTGGATATTAAGGCATTTCCACCTTTTGTGAAATAATGATAATCTGGGGTTAAAAAGCTCTTTTAATAATTCAATTGCTTCATCGAATTTTATAGGTAAAACTTTCGATCGTCGACCATATTGTGTCTTGGGAAAAAATACTTTCATCCGAGTCTTTCTGCTTGGACAGTATAGCTTTATGTATAAGTTCAGCCATTGCTAACTGTTTCTTTTCATTTTCTTCTTGTATTTTGTGTAGCTCCAGAAATCGTTTTGTGTTTTCTTCCTTTTGCTCTTTCTGAAATTTAAGTTGTTCTTCTTGAAATTTAAGTTGCTCTTTCTGAAAACGTTCTTCACTCTCTTGCTGTCTTTGCATCTGATACTTAATGAGTTCCAGCA
Source organism: Acanthosepion pharaonis (assembly GCA_903632075.3). Classification (NCBI taxonomy): domain Eukaryota; kingdom Metazoa; phylum Mollusca; class Cephalopoda; order Sepiida; family Sepiidae; genus Acanthosepion; species Acanthosepion pharaonis. The sequence continues at coordinate 1,921,551 of CAHIKZ030002236.1, read as the reverse complement.
TAGATGATTGAAATTGCTCCATGATTATGTATGTGTAGAGAAAAAAGAAAAATTATGTGTTTTTTTTTCTCTGAGGGGGGCCAAAAAAATTAATCAAATTCTCTGGCACGACATTTTTTTTTTTTAGCACAAAAAATTGGTTATTATAGCTTCCAATTTAATCAATAAGTTAATGTCTAACTTACAGTTTTTTCTTTTTGTCGATAACTTGCAATCCTTTGCTGTAAATTCTTGAACTCTTTAATTTTCCCGTGTTGGAAATCGGTTCTTATTTCCGTTCAAAGCCATGTCGCCACTGTTGAGATGTTGTGAGTTTCCCGCGTGTCGGTGTATGAATCAAGACAAACACAGTTGTAGAGGAAAATACTGGTATATTTGTAAAAGCAATTAACAATAGAGTGATTAGTAGAACGAAGGTTGGTTAGTATGAAACAATATCCAAAGTCTATAGTCCAACGGTATGTAACGAGTAAGCTTATCTGGACTGCTGACGCTCTCGCTCTCCCGTCCTCTCTCTAGAGCTGACTTATATAAGAGGGACCAGTCCATTTCTAGTTAGAAGGTGGGTGCGCCCCAACACATATCTTCCTATGGTCAATGTTGTCGGAAGTAAGAATCACATTCTTAGGATAAATATTACCTCCCCCACCTAGTTGATGTACGAGGGCAAACAAGTAGAAACAAACATTAGATATTTCATGCCAGTTTATTTCTACTTGAAAAGTAGAAATCTAGCAGGATGGAGGTTATAATATACAATCCCAAAAAATAGGATTTCTCATTTCAGACATAAGTCAATCAACAAGAAATTTGTCCAGTTAAGTATAACAGATTGCATTAAATGTGGCTACCAGAGAAGGAAGTGATTATACTATAAATAATAATTCAGATAATATGATTCTGTGTGCATAACTTCAGCCAAACAAATAAAAAATGAAATAAAATAAATAAAAAATTAAAATAAAATACAAAAAATAAATAAATAAAATAATAGAAATAATTATAATTCATTGATCACATTGCTTTGACTGGAAGAAAAAAAAAAAAAAAAAAAACGAGAAAAAAATTTGTTTTAAATTAAATCTAGACCTTCCCTATGAAGACAAGAATTTTCTATATGACCAACCTGATTACATCTCTAGTATAGTGTATGTAGTGTAATGTTACTGACTTGCAGGAAGTAGGATGCACTCAACCGACTCATGGGTAATAACTACAGCTATTTATAGTCTTTGTGACTTCATATGTAAATGAGTTACCTTGTCTCCCTGTACTGAAGAGGTTTTATCCCCTTATTTACCCTGGTATTTATTCTAGGAGCTTTTGACTCCTCACTATCTTCCTCCCTCTCCCTAAGAGATTGTCTAGATATGAGAGATCTTAACATCTTTCTTTTTTTCATAGGAGTGTTCTTCTGATGACTGTTCTTGTTCATCTTCAGAGTCTATATTACTCTTGATTTCACTGTCTAGTTTGTCTTGCCTTGATATGACACTTTTGCCTTCATTATTTTCAGGCTCACTATACATTTCTTCATCTCTATCATGTTGTAATCTAACTTCTCTTCATGTGCAAATATCCCATTTCCATTTTTTTTATATTATCATAGTGTTCTGTCCACTTTCTATTATGGGTCTTGTCTCTTGTAGATTAGATTCACTATTCTTTTTACACCATAGCTTTTCATTGGTGGCATAAAACATAGTCAATGGGGCTCTAATTTGTCTAGCTAGAAGAGTGGATGGGCTTTCCCATCTTCCAGCATGTATTAATATCCTATAACTTAGCAACAATCTAGGAAGAAATGTTTCTATCTTTGTATTCCGTTGTACACATATTTTCAATCCGTTTTTTATAGTTTGCGCCATCCTTTCTGCAAATCCAGATTATACAGGGCAGGGGGTATATGGTTTGTATCAATTTTGTTCAATCATTGGCATAGTTCCTCATCACAGAACTCTGGGGTGTTGCCATACTGGTTTTTCCATTTTAATTCTTCGTCATTAATAGTACCAACACAAATTTCATTCTGGTAGCATATTATATTTTTATACCGTTACCAATAACTTGCTCTATAGCCCTTTGAAAAATCGCACTTGCAGTTTTAATTCCATACAGTAATTTTTTCCATCTTAATAAGCCTATTGGCATGTTTATTATAGTGACTTCTTTAAAATGTTCATCAGCAGGTATTTGATGGTATGCTGACTTTAGATCAATTTTAGAGAATGTTTTCATACCTGCCCATTCAAAGCCCATTCTACATTGGGGGACAAGATATGAGTCTGTGGTTTACATCTATTTTGCAGTCACCACAAATGCACAGATCCCCATCCTTTTTTCTTAAAATTGCTAACAGGGAGGCACATTTGCTCCCTCTTGGTGAAACTTGTTCCAGTAGATCTTGCTTCAGTAATTTTTTTAGCTTTTGAAGGCCATTTACCAATTTCATTTGGATCAAATCCTCTTCAACTGACTGGCTTTCCGATCCCAGATTCTCAAATTCACAATATTTAGTAGCCTGTTTTAAATGAAGAACATATTCAATAGCTGGTTCATTCCCTTTTTGAGAAATATTCATAAACTTAGATCTCTCTGCATTCACTTGCTTTTTCTTGGGTACTATGTTTTTTACTATTAGTTAACTTATATCATCAAACATCATTTCCTCCAACTGTCTTGGGCGTGCAATTGCTGATAATTTTATAAATGGCTTCACAACCATCAGTTGTCAACAAGAGATCCATTATTTGGTTTTCTCCTCCAATTTCTTTTGAATCTGTTAGCTTTTTTGTTCTAGCATTCGCTGTTAGTATTCTATGCCATGCTTGTGCATATTTATACTTATCAAGTGATTATTGTTCATTCAGTTCATTAGATAATGGTAACACCATTGTAGCATAATGTTACTGACTTGCAGGAAGTAGTATGCATTCAACCGATTCATGGGTAATATCTGTAGCTATTTATAGTCTTTGTGACTTCATATGTAAATGAGTCACCTCATTATACTAGAGGTGGATCCATACAATCCATCCCAAATAGGCCAGTTCTTATTTCCTGGCTCCTCTTTCTATATTTCTTCATTATAAAGGAAGTTATTCCTTCTGTGCCTCATCGTACTGCATTTAGAGTGGGAGTTAAGAGATGTAAACAAAAAACATTTTTACCAAGATTTTTTAAAAAAGAAACACCTTAAAAATAATTTCATTCATTTGTGAATAAGTCCTGGAGGTTTCATTAAAAACCAACAAATATCTGATTCTTGCAAGAATTTCTAAATCAGTGTGTTTTGCACCTAAAAAAGATTTTCCATTCAAATTTATGGTCATCCACTGACACAAGAAAATTATTTTTAACCAAAATTTCAAAGGTTCTAAGAAGAATAAAAAAATATAATTTAATAATAAAAACTCTTTTGATCTTTTCTCTTAATTAACCATAAAACTTTGTTTTTATTAAGTTTGGGGCATTTTTTCATCATGTATGCTCATTTTTTATGAAACTTTACAGGTACCTGGATATATATATATCTTATATAGAAAACACAGTCAAGTAGGTTATTTTATTTCAGAGGCATAACACATTTTGTACTAAAATGCTTTTTTGACTTTTATTCTTAAATGAATCAATAGAAACAACAAAAAATCTGATCATTTGTTTCTGCTTCAGGTTACTGGTTTGTTGTTTTTGTCTTTCTGTAGTCTCCCTACCAACTCACAATCTTCCCAGATTGTTTTTCTCAGTTGAAGATAATTTGCAGTTATCATTTAAATCTGCTGTGTGGTTGAGTAGCATCAGATGAAATGGTAAACTGATTCAATTATTTTTGTTTTTACAGCTTATCAACCTATTGTAGGTTATTTAAAGCCAAAACACATTTTGGGTAGTAAGAATAATCCTTTTTTTGTGAATGAATGTTGTATTAACAATTTTTTTAGATTAACAATGATTTTACCAGATACAAGTCCTGCTATTTAATCCATAGCTGGGGCAGGATTCATACCTGTACCAAGGGTATTTGTGCATAAGTGAATGTAATGAATCTGACTGGAATTAGCATCAGATGAAAAATTAGCTTAGAAAATTCACAATAAAGGAGAAGAAAATCATCTATTTCCCTGTTAAAGCTTTTTATTTGATTGGTTATAATTGCTGTGTTCTTTAACCCATTTCAGAGAAGTAACAACTTTGGTTTAGGGTGAAGCCTATTGTCAGTTGGTAACTCAAAGACTTTAGTGACAATTTCACAACAACCAGGGACAGTAACTCTCTATAGGGGATGAGTTCAGCAACTAACTGCCAAATAGTGAAAAGATTCTAAGGAATCTCAAGGTGTCAACAAAAAGCTGATTTTGACCATTATATTCCAGAAAAATACCTTCCATTTTTATTTTAAAATCATGTATCATCATTTTTTCCATCAACACCATACTATAGACAAATAAAATAAATGGTTGCAAAACAGCTTATTTTTGTGCACAAAAAGGAAGAGAGTATCTGCACATGACCTTCCAATTCAGTAAACAACTTTTTGCTTTTCCAACATCTGAATTTGGCTTAACAGAATCAAAACATGCCCAAGTTAAAACCGTACAATTTATTTTCACATTTTTGAGATTGGAATTGAAATTTACCAAAACAATCCAATTTTGTAGTTCTTGTTAAAATTTATTACCTATTATATATTCAAAATATATACAAAAACTTTAGAATATGTTCTCTGATTTGTTATTTATCTCTATTTAAGTTTTGAACTAAATCTTGAAGCAGAATTTTAAGTTATATAATTTTTAATACACTTGATATTCTGTGCCAAAGACATTTTTCTCAAGACTGTAGTACTTCTAAAATGTCATTTGGCTCAAGTATAAATTCCTCTTTTAATAACTAATTCTTTATTTTTGCTGTCTAACTTTTATATTGTGCTATACTTCTCTCACTAGTAAAGTTCTTTTTTTGTCCATTTTTTTTTAATTATTTTTACAGTAAGGTTCACCCTTCACAAGGCCTGGGGCCTACTCGAAGTAGCAGTTTACATTAGGAAGCAATTTGTGCAGATAGGACAGGAAGATAACGGTTGACCCTAGTGTTGAACAGATTAAGACTAGTGATCAGGGAAACATCCTCTCGGGAGTTGGGTCCACTGAGCAGTGGTTCACAGGAAAAAGCTATTAGAGTGGGAGTTACTTCTCACCACTGAAATACAGAGGGAATGTGGGTGGTTTGCTACTATGTAAGTGGCATGGTGTGTCTTTGCAATGAAGGTTTGAATTGGTGGGACTAAAGAATGCAGTTTGTCCAAGCACTTTCCATCGAAGTAGCAATAAAGCAACAAGAGGCTTGCCACATCCTACCTTTGGGAGAGAGGTTGGAGAGTGGAGAATAATTCATCACACCACTCAGAGAAGCTTTTGGACTCCATCAAGGCTAGATAATGAGATCTGGGCAGCTCCCACCCAAATATGGCAACAGTCCTCCATTTTGGGCCTTATCTGGCTCTTCTAAAGGTAGAGAAAAACAAGAGGAGTCAGGTTCTTACTGAAGCGGTACAGGGAGCCAACCATTTTACCTGCATTCTTAGCAATGGATTGTATGTATGTGTTCCACTTGACATCAGGTGTATAAATTACTAAGAATATAACTATTACATATGTATACATTTACTGAACATCTTATAAACAAGTTATTGCTAGAAACCAGTCCTTTTATACTACTTATTAATATTATTTCAGGGAGGTTTACAAAACAATACAAACTTTTATTCATAAATCAGGAATTTTTTATGTCTAAGCAATGAAATTTTATTTTAGGTCTTTTTCATTAATAATCAATTTGAATTCAACTTATTACACTTTGTCAAAGATTCATTTTATTATTCACATAATGTTCATACATTATTCTGTTATACTTTAATCAACAGGAGTTTAAAAATGAAAAAAATATTTCTAAGTACTTTTAATAAGTATATTTAAGAGACTTCTCAAGTGTAATGAGTAAAGTAATGTAGGAACTATTTTTCTCCATGTTTCAAATATGTGAATATTAGCAAGAAAATCCACTTAAACAAAGTATACATCAAGATGTATTAAGTTGTTTATAACAAGCTGAGGCTACAATACATCAAATGTCCTTAAGAATAGCCAAAACAAAATACCAAAAGATTTTATTTTAATATAACTAGTGACTATGGTGAAAATAAAAATGTGCAAGGCAATTAAACAGATCATTCAACAGAATATATATTCAAAAAGATTTAGGATTCAATGGGGACATCTAACACCTCTGATGAAAATCCAAGAATAATGGAAATTGTATATCTACAATGAGGAAGCAGCATACAGAACGAAAAGCTGAACAATCCATCAATTTCAACTGAAGAAACTTCATGCATTACAAACAAGACATCAGAATTGCTTAGTATTATTACAGAGAAAAATCTATTACCACAATAATCTTGCAACATGAAGTCATACAATTAGTGAAATAACATCATTTATTACAGTTTGAGATGAACTGAATATGTAAGAACAAAAGGATTGGCTCTTGTAATGAAATATGTCTAAAGGTTGAAATAATTATGAGAATCATTTTTTTTTCCACTTGAAGGATACTGTAAAGGTCAGCTTTGTACACGCTGAATACTGATAACTGATCCTGGAGTCATTTTGACTGCTGGAAATATAAAAACAGGAGGCAGATTCTAAAAATACTAAAATTTACTTTTTATTGAGTTCAGTAAAGTAAAGTGACTTAAGAATTTTTCATATTTCAACCAAATTTAAAATTAAAGAAAAATAATAAATTTCCTGTATGGAGAGATATATTACTTAAAACAAATGGAAATATGAATGAATCAACTTAGTTTCTTCTTACATTGTACATTACTAGTTCAAGATAAACAAGTACACAAAAACAGAAAGTGATATAAGGTAATAATGTATCTTCTAATCAGATTTATACATTGACATGATCTTAAGAGAGTTGGAAGTTCTGCTGGGTTTTTTGTTAGTGGGTACAACTTCAACTTAAGACAAGCAGGTGACACTGTATTGAAGGAAGATATAGAAAGAAAACTGCAGGTACTTCTAGATGTTATAAAATAAAATAAGACATATCTCGGCTGATTTACAGGCAAATAAACTAACATACTCAAGAGCGAGAGCCGGATGTGAATGGGACAAGGCCCCGTCACAAAATGACCATTATCTTCGTTTACGCATGTTCCCGACGCACGAGTTCCGGTCGAAAAATAAAATAATATTTTAAAGTGTTTCTATTTATCGACCAATAAAAATGCTTCTCTCCTAATTATACTCACGTCGTTTTTCAAGCCTGTTAAGCCATAAAAAAACGCCATAAAAGGGGTCACATGGAAGTACACCAGGAGGCCAGGGAAGAGACCTGTCACGGTTAGGCACAGTGGTCAGCAGCAGCAGTAGCGCCACGCCAACCAGCAAGAACTACTATCAACCCAGATCTTCAGACGGCCTATGAACTATACCACAAGGTAGCTGTCCCAAAACCACACATTCCTATTGAAATAAATCACATAAATCTATTTCTGCTGTTGTCGTATTTCTTTCTTGCAACCATATGCTTGTCTATAACACTGGTGTCAGAAGTGTACAGCAAGAGAAATATGGCCAACTACACGAGCTTCACCCAAGCCAAACTATTTACTCTCATCAAGAAACAGAAAACACTACTATTCAACTTGAAAACGGGACCAACACAGCCTTCCGAAGCCACGATACAAGAAATTCAAGCTGACATAAACAACATGCTGACTGCCCTAGAATCAACTACTTTAACACCTCCCATCGCTCAAACAAATGGCGATTACAGCTTAATGATGCACCAACAAACTATACACGACATATTCTAGAGAGAACCTTTCACCCTGGACATGACGTGAACTGATTCATCACGACTCTAAACAAAGCATACACAATCCACGTCACGCCAGAACTCAGCACCTATCCCAGCCTGGAATGCGAATTCGTCAAGTCTTCTAAAGATTTACTGGACCAAAGTATCTTTCAGCAGATGGTTGATTCAAAAAAAGACATATCCACCTTCTTAGCAGCCCATGGAAGCCAGATGACTAACTTCCAACACCTCAGTCAAGACTGGGATCTGGAATGGCGAGACGGCGAAAAATTAACAGACTTCGCGGATTGACTCGAAAACACCCTTAGAGAGACAACCGTCCACATAAAAAACAAATACAAAAAAAACAAAAATACAGACTTAACAGTCGATGGACTTATTTCCATCATCGGTGCTATGCTAATGAGCGAAAAGGTGAAAATTTGGAACTCAAATCTTTACCCACATCTTGTCAAGACAATGGACAACCACTATTCAGCCATTGGCATAGCCTCCGAAGCTCAAATATACCTTGATCGCGGTGTAAAAACCAACGACACGAATTCACACGACACTGTATTTCACACAGAAACCACAGCGGTCAAACCAAAGAAACGCGCCACTCTGACCCAGCAGGCAACCAAACCTACAGCAGACAGGCCTCACCAACCCTCCCGAACATGGCCACCATCCGACATGCAGAAAATATCAGCACACACCACGAATCAGCGTGTGCAAGAACTACCTCAGAGGTCGCCCCTGCCTCCATGGATGCAACTGCCTATATCGCCACCCACCTCGCACTCGGGCACAGGCCCATATTGCCGCAACAAATGATGATATACAAGCCATAAATGATGTGGAACAGGATTTTCACTTTGGGCAGGACGAGATGTGATGCCTCATTCGCAGTGCCCCTATGTCAGCCATCACATCTTCAACTTTCAAGGACTCGCTCACCATTCACCGCTCGTCCAGTCCACCTTGAACTTCAGGGACATCACCTTCTTTGGCGTTGCAATGCTAGACTCTGGATGCTCCTCCTGCATCTTACCAATATCTCAGTTACCCAGAGAAGCCAGGAAACACATGACCCACTCTGATGTCGTAGTAAAAGGAATCAACGGCAGCACCACCGCCTTTGGCGAACTGACTTGCGACATCACCATCGGCAGTTGAGACTCACCCACATTTCTTGCAACCATACACTTGTCTATAACGTAGACAAAGTAATAAAGGAAAGTGAGAAGAAAGGACTAACCATCAATTTTAAGAAGAAAGAATATATGGTCATTAGCAAGAGGAAGAGCTCAAGATGCAAGCTACAATTTGGAGACATAAAATAAATACAGAAATTTTATTATCTGGGAAGTGTCATTGCAAACAGTGAAAAATGTGGCAAGGAAATCTGAAGACGCATTGTAATAGTGAAAGATTCCTTCCAGAAACTAAACAATTATTAAGAAACAGGAAAATTTTGTTGGAAACAAAGATTAGTGTACTCAACTGTTATGTGATATTAATCCACCAATATGATAGTGAATGCTGGAAAATCTTCTCGAGAGGAAACATGAGGCAACAGAAATATGTTCCATAGAAGAATACTGAGAATACTATGGACGGAACATATGAGCAATGAGGAAGTTCTAAGGAGAATGAAAATGAAAATGACACTTGCTTAGGATAAGAGATAGCTGAAATTTCTGGGACACATAATGAGAAAAGAGGGCTTGGAGAATTTGACACTCACAGGACAATGAAGGCAAGAGGGGCAAGAAACAGTGAGCAACATATTTAATGAGCTTGAGTAAATGGATGGCAGAACATACACTGGGAAGATGGTAAGAGAACAAACTTTGCTTAGAGCAACAAAGAATAAGTTGCTGTCATTATAACATGGCTGGCCCAGCTTGATCCTAAATCCTTCTCATGCTAGTCAGTGCTGCTGCCAGTCAACTGATGGTTATCTGCTTGCCACTTCATTCCTTCATCTGCTTCTGTCCCACATTGTGATCACAGAGCAGTGAAGATCGAATTTTGTCCATACTTGAGTGCTAGGTTGAACCGTGACAAAGCTGTGCTACAAAAGGATAAAAAATGTTTCTGCAGACGAAAATAAAAATTGCATAACGAAATAACGGATAAGGCCGCCAGGTTAATTTTCAATTGGTTTATATAGTTCTTGATACAACAAAATTAACCCTTCCCATTAAAATCTCTATCGTGACACTTTGTCTTTATCTTCTAAAACATGGAGCAGTTTCAAAAAAAAAAAGAAGGTTAGCAATTCTCACAGCAGCAGGTCACATGTCTGCTTCCTGCTTTTCTTCTGAGGTTTCTCCTGCTTTGTTTTAGGTTGCCTAAACATCTGTTTATATGTATTTCGCCCAACTTCTACTGCATCTCAAGATTCGTTAATATTCATATCAATTCATTAATTATTTCTTCAATTTTGGAGAACCAATACTGATTTTCAAACAAAGCGGCCTGCAGTTGGTCACTTATTCAAAACAATAAATTCTTCAATAACAAACATGTGTTTATAAATTCTTTTCTATGTTCTTGACATCAATCGGTCCAGATTCTAAATGATAAAATCAAGCCATCCTTTTGTTTTGATAAGATCTGGATCACCATGCCTTGACATCAAAGACTTTCCCTTGTTGTCAACTTTTCAATATGAGCGATTAAAAATCTTTCCCACTTTGCAAGTTTACAAAACCATATTTCAGATTGTTTGCATTATCGGCTTGCGAAGCAAAACAATTCCATTTGTTTTTTGGCTAACAAGTAGTTTACATTTCTCAGATAATATTTTGGACCCAACATTCCATCCTGATTTTTTGGTTATTAGAAAGGAAAAAAAAAACATCTTTCTTTTTTTCCTTGCTCCATATTTCAATTCATGTTTTTACCTTAATGTTTTTACCTGTCCAATTCTCCAAATCCTATATGGGGTTTTCACATGAACCCTTTTAATCCTTTACATACTACCAATATCACAATAGTGTCTCATTAAACATTTCAACTACAACCAGTGACACTTTATAGTGTCACATCATAACAAAAGAGATTCTCAGAGATAGGGGATATCAATTCAATTCTTGCTGGAAACTTATGATTTCTAATTCATACTGCTTATGATCATAGCATGACTGTAAAACCCTGAGAGTTATGATAAAATTAACAGCAATAAGATGAAAGGAAGAAAGGTTTCTGTCATCCATCAGCATGGCTGATGCTAATCTCCAAGAGAGTTATTCCTTGCAACTTCTCAGATTAATGTTTTATGCTGACATAAAGTGGTAAGATTATATTGAATCAACTGCTAGGTCTGCTGCTAAGAAAGTTGGTTCACTGTGTCGTGCTAGACAACTTTTCTTGCCAGAATCTATCTTATATATTTATAAGTCTACTATTCATCTATGCATTGAATATTGCTACATCTGGTCGGGTGTTTCTGCTATGTATTTAGATATTCTAGATAAAATACAAAGAAGAATCTGTAAAGTTACTGGTCTTGACCAGGCATCTTGGCTACAGTCACTTTCCCCATCGCTGTAACCTAGCTTCTTATGCCTTTTCTATAAATATTTTCATGCTAATTGTTCTGATGAGCTTTCCTAAATATTTAAAACCATAATGAAAATAAACATTGAGAAATCAGAAAAACAAAAGAAAATCTATAATTAAAAAACACCTAACAAAAATTACTTTTCCTCAAGGAACGTCAAAATACTTCAAAGTGAAAAAAATCAACCAAAGTGAAATGGACGAAATTATGACATGTAGGTTTGAAACTGTTATTGAAAATTGTTCCACAAACGAACCACACACACACACACATCAAACAAAAATGAAGCACATATACCCATACATACGAGTACAAATAGTTGCAAACATATACATTACGTACGTACACATGCGGTATCAACCACACATGCATGAGGCATGTATGTATAATGCGCATATGTTTAACTGTCTTTAGATTTCTGCTACCTCGCATGTCAGTCCCTCCCTGGCCTCTTTCACTTTATTGTTCCTTTCGCTTCTGTTATCTTTTAATGTAGCCAAGGGTCATAAAAAATATGTATCCATTATTTGACATTAAACGTAGGCAACGCAACTTGGTAAAATAAGTCTCATGAAAGATAACTGGCAGATAGTCTAATATTTTTAGTGCACCGAGATGTGTAGACATTCTATGGAAAATGGCATATAACAAATTTCATTTGAAGGTCGTCTCTCATGTTAAAAATAGAGTCATTGGTAATCAGGCTCGCAGGTTGCCAACCCTTGCCTTACACCTTAGTGGCTTTATTGCCTTGTGTGGGATGAAATTACAAAAAAAAAAAAGTTAAAAATTAATAATAACCACAAGATTACACACTAAATCTAACAGGAAATATACATGGAATAAAATCTTTTCTTTTTTGCTGTTACTTACAAACTTACAAATATAAATAACTACTGTAATCTCTATGGTTCTTTAGTTTATAAATACACATCAGACAAATATGGTGATACGCAAGTACTTGCTTGTAGAATTCTCTTTTGGCTTTTTGCTTCTCAGTCAACTTGTTATGTGATATCCATCCTCTTATTGGACAGTGTGTGCTCAACAATCTCCCCACAGATGAGGAAAAAACTAGAATCAGCAGAAATGTGGTTCTACAGAAGGATACTAAAAATTCCATGGATGGAGTGAGTAAGTAACAAGGAAGAGCATATTAAGAAGGGAAATAGGGAAGGGCAGTGATCTACTAACTTGATAAGCTTGTGTGAATGGATGTCAGAACAAGGGTGTAGCAAAGGGAAAAAAAAAACAACACAAGATAGGAAATTGTGATAAGCCATGATTGCCTATGTCCTGAAGAGACACGGCATATAGAAGAAGAATCCTAGTTAAGCTTAATAATACTGTCCCAATTTGAGGAGAGCGTCCAGGTGTTGTGTTAGAAATATAAGCTATCAGTATTTGTTTTTTTTATGTGTCAGCCCTGAAGTTTAAGAGGTGCTGAATCATGAAAACACTATTATCTTCTTTTATATGCTATGTCCTTTCAGGATGTAGGTGATCATGGCTCTCTACTTCTTCCTATCCCTTGTAGCTCTCAATAAGTTTTGTCTTTTTGTTATTTCTCCCAGACCCTGTTCTGTCATCCACTTGCTTAAGTCCATTTAGTATGTCACACATTGCTTTGCCTTGTCCCTCTGTCTCTCTATCCACCCTGTGAGTATCGGATTTTTCAAGCCCTCTTTCCTCATTATTGTGTCCTAGGAATTTCAGCTGCCTCTTCCTGATGTTAAGTATAAGTTTTCTCTTTGCATCCTCTCCAAAATCTCGTTATTGCTCACATGTTCAGTCCATGGTAGCCTTAACATACTTCTATAGATCCACACCTCTGTTGGCTCGAGTATCTTTTTTATGTTTGAGGAAACCGTCCAACATTCACTGCCGTAAAGGAAGACAAATATCACATAGCAGTTCAGTACTCTTTTCTCTGTTACCAATGAAAACCTCCTGTCTTGTAATACTTGGCCTAGCTTTTGGAATGCGTTTTTGGCCATCCCAATATATCTTTGGATCTCAGCATCACACTTTCCTTCCTCTGTCAGAACACTCCCTAGATATTTAAATTTCCACACATGCTTGATTTTAGTGTCCCTGACCTGCACTTTGGGCTAATCTTTTTGCTGATGATCATGCATTCTGTCTTCTTGTAGTTTATGCTTAGTCCCTTCTTCTCACTCTCCTTTGCTTCCTTCTGTAGGAGGTTTTGTAGTTTCTTTTCCATGTTTGCTATCAGCATTTTGTCATCTGTGTATCTTATGTTGTTAAGATTGTGGTCGCCAATGATGAATCATGGTAGGATGTCCAGTTCTCTCAGAATTGCCTTGCTGTATAGATTGAATAAGTCTGGTGAGAAGACACATCCTTGCCTTATGACCCTTTCTATTTTTGTATATCTGCTGAACTCATTTTTTATCTTTATGCAGCTGCACGTTCTTCTGCATTTGTATTGCTCTTTCTGATAATATTCTGAGCATGAATATCGCGTTCCTTGTTCCAGAGTCTTTAATGAACCTGCACTGTTCTTGTCCTATCTCTGCTGTGCACTCTATTCATCAGAATACAGATGATGAGTTTTGTTATGTGACTCATTAGTCTGAGTGTTCAGTGGAGTTCACATTGTTTGTGATTTCTTAAGCAGTGCTATGAAAATAGATCTGCTTAGATCTTCTGGTATATCCCCACTGTTGTAGATTTCATTTATTATTTCCATAATCTTTTCTATGCCAAAATCATCTAGGGCTGTCAGCATCTCTGTTACAATTCCATCTGGCCCTGCTGCATTGTTTCTGTTCAATTTGGCCAGTGTGGCTTCTACTTTGGTCTTTAGAATTTCAGGTCCATTGGTAATTCTGTGTATTGGCAGTTGTTCTCTTTTGTTGTGGAAGAGTTCTTCAATATATTCATTCTAGCGCTGAAGAATTTTTTCCTTCTCTAATATGAGCATTCCATCCTTGGATTTTATGCAGCCCGTTGACGAGCATGTCTTCTGTCATGTTAGTTCCCTTATTTGTTTATGCATATCTCCTTTGTCTTTGGTACTCAATCTTTGTATTTCTGCACATTTTTCATTTAGCCACCCTTCTCTTGCCTGCCTGCATTTGGTCCTTATTTCATTGTGTAGTTTTCTGTATTCTGTTTCATATCTTGGCAAAGTTTTCTGTCTCTTTTGCATTATGTTGAGAATCTCATCTGTGATTCATTCATTTTTTCTTCTTCGTCCATTCTCCTTTGAGATGGTATCATCTGCTGATGTCACTAAAGCTTCTCTTAGTATATCCCATTTCAAGTTTCCATTTTCATTTTGTTCCTCGTATCTTCTTTATACTGTTCATATATTTTTCGTTCAGGTACAGGTTGCTCAGGAGTTTGTTGTATTGCAATTTGAGTGCTGCGTTAGGCTTCTTCAGTTTCTGTAGTTTCACTCTTAGTTTACATTTTACAGGGAGATGGTTACTTCTGCAGTTGGAACTTGGGTAAGTTTTACAGTGAACCCCTGCATTCCTGAATCTTTTTTATGATACTTATGTAGTTCATTTTTTAGTTACTCCTCCTGAGCTTCCACATGTTCATAATCATCTTGGATGTTCTTGGAACCATGTGGTGGTTATTACCTGGTCATTGACTGTGCAATATTGGACCCATTTATCTCCTTGTTTGTTGCAGCTTCCTAGTCCAAATTTGCCAGCTATCTCCTCTGCCTTCTCCCTGCCTACTTTGGCATTCAGGTCTCCCATGATATTTATGACTTCTTGTTAATTTGCAATAAGCTTTGGGCATTGTCCAGCATGGAGTAGAAAGGTTTGATTTCTTCTTTCTTACTTTGTGTTGTTGGTGGATACACTATTATGATAGATATGTTGAAAGGCTTTCCTTTCAGCTTGACTACCAGAATTCTTTTGGATAATTGATAGTATCACAGAACACATTTCTTGAATTCTTGATCTAGTTTCAATCTTTATCATTTTTTTCTCTGCCTGCATATATAATCCTGTGATTGTCACTGACAAAATCTCCATTGTTTGGCCACCTAGTTTTCCATAAACCTAAGATGTTGATTTTTAGCCTACTCATCTCCTGTTTTACATTTTCCAACTGGCCACAGTTGTTCAACATCCTAACGTTCCATGTCCCGAGAGTTATTTTTTGTTTGATGTGAGCAGTCACTGGATGATGGTCCAGTGACACCTGTCACTCCATTCTGGGTAAGGGATAAATTCCATGGAATTTATCTATGCTAGCAGTCGCTGGATGACAGGTGACACCTGTTGGCACATGTTGGTCCTTACCAGGCAAGGAGTTAATTCCCATAGACTTAACCCCCTTCACGCTATTAGGTTTCATAATGTGTGTGTTATGTGGTATATTTCTTGGGATTAATAGTGGAATGGTTTCCCATTGCTTTCCCCATGGTGGTTTATGGAGATACCACCTCTAGTTAGCTGGCTGTTGACTCATTGAGAGTTCTACCATTGGTAAGGTCTTATTTTTCGTCCTACTGGCAAGAACATGGAATTGGGTAGCCGGTTTGGTCATCAACATTCGACAGTGGGATACTTACCCAATACACACACGTGTGTTTGCGTTCCACAAGCAAATATGAATATATACATACACAATAGATGGGGGGAGAGAAAAACACACAACTTGTTTGCAAGAAAAAAAGTTTGTGGGAGTAAGTTAGTAAGGAGGCAGAAGATTGGTAAGGTGGGAGAAAAGAATAAAGTGATTAAGTTTTAAATTAGTATAAGTCCGATTACCCACTATTAAAACAATATGTGATTGAAACTAACATTAAGCTAACAGGTCCAAGAAAAAAAGAATATTTACAAACAACATCATAGAAAAAAGATTTCTTATTACTTACAAATGGAATTTGACATTAGTTTCGCTAAACTTGAATCAGTGGTCATTTAGTGAAAGTTTAGGGAGACTCTTTAAATATGTCTCTTTTTATTTTTTGGACCTGTTAGTGTAATGTGTTAGTTTCAATTGTACATGTATATGTCTGTATATAGATATATATACATGTGTCTATGTGTGTGTATGTATGTATGTATGTATGTATGTATGTATGTATATAAGCATCCAGGTATGGGCATATATACAATAGATGTATTGTATATAGTCTGGCTTACTTTAGGTTTTTGGTAACTAGTCTGACTTTAATGTAATTCTTCGATAAAGGCCAAGAAGGCCATTTTCAAGGCTTTAAAAGAGAATTGATCATCCTGACACCTCATTGAACTTTCCCCACCTCCACCAAGTGACCTCAGCTTTGCTTTGGACCCCTCCACTTCTCACTATCCCATCCATCCCATTGGTTTCTGAAACCAAGACATATTTAAAGAGTCTGCCTAAACTTTCACTAAATGACCACTGATTCAATTTTAGTAAGACTAATGTGAAATTCCAATTGAAATTAATAAGAAATCCTTTTTCCATGATGTTGTTTGTAAATGTATTTTTCAGACCTGTTAGCTTAATATGTTAGTTTCAATCATGCACATGTGTCCATATATATATGGGTGCGTATGTATATGGACATCCAGGTATGGGTATTTATACATATATGTATCGTGTGTAGTCTGGCTTACTTTGGGTTTTTGGTAATGAGCGTAACTCTAATGCAATTCCTTGATGAAGGCCAAAAAAAAAAAACACTATTATAAAAGAATCTAAACCTATAATAAAAATTGAAAACTGTCCCAGTTTGAGGAAATTATAGTAAGCCTAATCTGAGCGCAATGTAAAATCCTCTTTCCCAGATTTTACTTTTATTAACCTTGAACTACTTTTCTTTTGGTTCTGCTATTTTGTCACTAATTTTAGATATTGTAGCCTAAAAAGGCTCTGCTAGCTGTAAATATCAAAAAGCATGGTTGAGCTAAAAATAGTATTTATCAATTCATTACATATCTGGGATGCATAGTCAATAAGCTAATGTTGTGTTACTTCTTATCATAAAAAACTAATGAGTTTTTAGTGCCCTGATGATTAATATTTCAAAAATATTATTGTGATTTAACATTACCTGAAATATAAAAAAAACTATATTTTCAAATTATTTATCTATCAATACAGTAAATTCAAAATGGAAAATGTTACAAAGAAATATCTGAAGAGACTTATGAAGTTTTCATTGTTTTATTTGAGACCTTATTAACTTGTTTTTTTTTAATCATTTCACCCCAAGCAAGACAATAAAGCCACTAAGATGCAAGGGGTTACTGAGTATGAGAGAATATGATTAAAAAAAAACACAATTAAGGAGAGAGAACAATAAAAGAACAAGAATTAAGAAGACAGAAGATAACAATTAACATTGCATTTACATTTTTGAAGATCAAAGTTGACTGGGAAACAAGAAACCAGAAGAGATTTTCAGAAGCAAGTGTGAGAGAAGAAACTTATCATTGAACTTATGGTTACATTTAGCCCTTTCAACTGTAAAATGATGAAACTTCACTGCAAATCTAGTATTGTGATTAAATTTGTAAAGTTTAGGTACCATAGAGGGAAGTTTATCTGAACAATTACCATGAAAGTGTTTCTAGAAAAGGAACTGGGAAGATAAATTACAGCAGTGAAAAAATGACTAAAATGTGAAATTAAAATTTAAAATCTATCTCTACATACAAAAAAGACAAAGCATTGTATCCTTTGATCATGTACTTGAATTTAAAGGAAAATTATCATGCTAATTTGCCAAGCCCTAAAGAAAATTATGAAGTATGAAGTATTATAAGATCTACCAAAAGAAGTTGGCTCTGTAAATGTAAATAGATTCACACATAGATATGTAATGATAGTCATTCAGTGCATTGATATTTCACAATGAAAATGGTGTTACAATCAATAGTGCTTATGTATGAGAGTTGATCAATAAGTTTATTGTCTGAAACTGTTATTAACACTTTCACTGATTTTTTTCTTTTTTTTTTACACTAAGGTTCACCCTGTACAAGGCTTAGGGGCCACTTGAGGTAGAGGGTTATGTTTGTATGGATAGGAGGAGGAGGTGATGGTTAATCCTAGACTTGAACAGGTTAAGATTGTAGTGATTGGGGAATCATCCTTTTGGAAGTCAGTTCCACAAGGCAGTGGTTCACAGGAAGAAGCTGTTCAAGTGGAATTTACTTCTCACTGATGTAATACAGAGGGAATGTGTATGGTTTGTTACAATGTAAATGGCATGGCATGTGCATTGTTACTGTATTGTTGCCTGGCTGTGCTGGCCCATTTCAGGCAAAATAAAAATTAACTTTAACTAAAAAACACCACCATTTTGGTTTTAATCAGATACTCTACAGTACAGACTAAGCTAAATGACACTTCCAACACACAATATAATAAAAATATGTCACAAAACAGGTTGTATTGCATGCTACTATGTGTCTATGCTGGTTTGGAAATAGCACTAGGGTTAGTTAGTTTATAACAAAAATGAAGTGTACTGGCATTTCATGTTGTCTTGAAGATGTATTCATCAACAGCAGGCAATGTAAGTTTACTAAAGTCATATAAACACAGCCATGGTAGCAGAAGCATTGTTAATTTTGATTTCAAATTTTTATTGTACAATGTTCCATCTATGTGATTACTGAAGAAGCATTGGAGTAGGCATATGAAAAAAGAAGATTATTTTGAATCTAAATTTTTGGTGTGTAAAATAAATGTTTCTTTTTTTCATCTTTATGCCACAGTGCCACAGACTTATCTAGGTATAAGTCTATTTAAAATTAACTCAGATATAACTTGAACAGGTTTATTAGAGAGATTCATAATATGAATGGCTAAAAGTAAGTTGGAATCTTTGTCTTTTTCTTTCTTATATATATATTAGTGTACCCATGCTGTCAAAATTATGGCAAGAAAGAATGTATTATAAGTAATACGTATTATATTGTAAGTAATCTTTGTTTAATCCAAGTATAATTTGTAATTTAAAATAGTTTGTTGTTAACGTTAATAATTGAACAGCATATAATTTATAAACAACTAAGGAAAGATATCCTTATTTTATCCTCATAAATGTTATATATTTACAACCAAAATTATGCAAAAGTTCCCAAAGCACAATATTTTTTGTGTAAACTTTGGAAAGTCTGAGTAATCCTTGACAGTCCATAGATTCAATCTGTAATTTCAGAGTCTGCTTATTTCTTGTCCTACTAAGAGCAGCGTATCATTAGATATGTTCTTTTCTCAAGCTATGAGCAAAATCCACAAGATATGTGCCAAATTTTAACATTAAAACTGCATTAAAACTATCTAATTATTTAATTGTATAAGCTTTTAATTGCTATCATAAATAATGTAAATGAAGGATGTAGTGTGAATAAAAAAAACTCTTTCCATGACTAATGAATTATTACAAGAATTGTTCGACCACCACTCCTTTTTTAAATTATAATTTTTAAAGTTTAAAATGAATTTCTAAAAATGAACAAAGCATTCTTGAAGATATATGTGGTATATTATATATATGAACCCCTTTGATAGCGATATCAGTATGCATCAACAGGACCAAGTTAGCATGGCACCGGATGGATCATTGTTATTTTGCACACTGACCTCAATTGTTACACACAAAATATATATATATATATATATATATATATATATATATATATATATATATATATAGATAGATAGATAGATAGATAGGTGTGTGTGTGGTATATTATATATATATATATATATATATATATATAATAAAATATAATAAAAAAGCTTAAACACTAATATTCTATGGTCATAATTTATTCCATTGGAATTGTAAATACAATCCAATTCATCAGACCTACAAATTCAAAAAGAAAACAGAAAAAACAACTCCAGGAATAAAAAATAAAATTTAGTGAGAGTGTATGTATGAGAATGTGGGATGAATGTTAGAGTAAATGAAAGCTATAGGGAGGGGTAACAGACAAGAGAACAGGAGAAGAACAGGAAGGTCTAAAGATGAAGGGGGGATTAAAATTTAACAGAGAGAAGTTTTAAAGAGGGGAGTCAAAGATGGTTTAAGTGAGAGGAATATGAATGTTCTCGGATGTCTAATACATTAAAGATATAACCAGAAAGGATACATTTTGTGGTGACATACACACACAATAGATGATATAATCTTAAAGATCAGAAGATGAGAGAGCGGGAGGAAAAGAAAAGAAAAAGGGGTGAGGGAGAGAGATGGGGCGGGGGGAACTAAAACCGAAGGGCATTTATAAAAGGGCTGCTGTGTAATCAAGAAAATCTGAGCTGCTATCCACTACTCCACCATGCCATATATATATATATATATATATATATATATATAAAAAAGTGAACATAGAAGTCAACACTTATAGGCGACAGTCTGTTTCATGCTATATGCAATCGTCAGGCCACATATATGTTATTTTTCTCAGCTATTTATATATAAAATAAAATAACCGCCATAATAGAATACCCACAATACACCACTAACCCGTATATATATATAAATAGCTGAGAAAAATAACAGCATATGTGGCCTGACGATTGCATATAGCATGAAACAGACTGTCGCCTCTAAGTGTTGACTTCTATGTTCACTTTTATATTTACACACACTCTATCTCTGATATTGAGCACTTTATCCCATAAATATAGCACACCTTAAGACTATATTTCTTTATATATATATATATATATATATATATATATATAAAGGATTAATGTGAGTAAATTTTGTCACTTAGCTGATTGATGTTACCTGTCTGCCCACTCTTCAGAGGGTATTAGCAATTTACTGCATATTTAAAACTGGTGTAAGTTTTCTTCGGTATATGCTATATAATGTTATATTAATCAGGTAGTAGCTTCCTTTTACATAGAGGCCAACAATTTTTAGTACTAAATGAAATAAACCAAGTACGGTTATTTTTTTAACATGATTCATGTAGTACAAGAAGAAAATGTACAAAAGATACTGAGTGTTTAGTTGTATTAATGATAGATGAACAGAATTAGAATCTAAAAGTAGTTAAGAAAAAACTTGAAGATAAAATAAAGTTTAAATTTCCTAGATTATCTGAAAAGAAAACAGGAAAACCTTTATCTTCAAATGAAAACACCAACCTACATGTACACTTTACATATCAAATAATATAAACTTGTATCAATTTTTCAGTAGATAAAATCATTACTACTAGAAAATGAAACTTTACACCTTTTATCTTTCCATTTTAAATTTTCTGATAAACTCTCTTTCTCTCATTCTATGATAAATTGAAGTTTCATTGTACCAGATACAATGGCGCTGTCTCACCATACAAGTTATGATAAAGCCTCTCACTGGAAACCAATTCTCTGAAGGTCTTCACTGTTCTTTTTTTTTTAACAATAATGTTCATCCTTTACAAGGCTCGAGAGCTAGTTGAGGTAGAGAGTTACAGATTAAGAGGCCAAGATTTTAATGATTGGGGAAGCATTCTCTTGGGAGTCAGTTCCACAAAGCAGCAGTTTGGGGAAAGAAGCTGCTTGAGTGGAACTTACATCTCACCAATAGAATACAAAGGGAATGAGGATGGTTCGCTACAATGTGCATGGCATGGCGGGTCTTAGCCGTGAAGATTAGAACTGGTAGAACTAAAGAATGTAGTTTGTCTGAACTTTCCATGGTAATAGCAATAGATTAGTGAGAGGCTTCCAACATTTCATCTGTGAGAAAGTGGTTGTAAGGTGGAAAATAATTCATTACCCACAAGGACGTGGAGAAGTTTTTGGACTTTATCAAGAGTGAAAAATGATGACTGTGCAGTTCCTGCCCATATATGACAGCAGTACATTTTTGGCATGAAATGGTTCTGTTTATATAGAGAATCCTTATCAGTTTGAGATTTGTTGGATTTCAATAATTTGACAATCCATCATAACTGTCAATTGTGCATAAATATTTTGGTCAATTTCTGTGCTCTTCCAAACCATATGGCCCTATCAAATTACCACTTTGGTCAGTTTCTAGGCTTTTTAGAATTGGTAAGGAACAAGCAATTTAGGAGGGTTAATATTTTATGCAAACATTCAGAATTGTTGCTTTCTATTTTCTCCAGTCTCATAAATCATGTCAACACATTATCCCTGATATAACTTCACATATACAAATTCCTATTTTACCAAAGAAAAAAAAAAGAAATCAGCATTAACTTTTCTGAACAGTATTTTCTCAGATTATTTTAGAATCTTAAATTAACTTTTTCTGAGAATGGTTTCAACACCTAATCACCAATTAATAATAAATATCCACATAAATTTTCTTATTAGTTAATTTCAAATTCCTTACAGGTCCAAGCTATCTCAAAGATATCATGCACCCTCAAGTTATCAAAAAGGCGTATCATGCACTGTATAGTGGTTGAACTCTGTTATATTTCTTCAAGGAGTATAAATGCAATATTAATAAATCAAAATTGCTTTTGTTTATTAGAAATCATCGGCTAGGTTAAATTTTCTGATTACTAATCAGTGCAAGTTAGCAGATTTCGCTGAAGCAGTTCTAATGAATAACAATATTAACCATTCACAATGATTTTTTTTAAATGAATGCATTGCAAATATTTATTTGATCACCAACAGACAAAGCAGTGAGGAAAGTTTTAAGTAAAAATAGCAAAAAAGACATGTAATAAAAGTTACAAAAATACTTTGTTAGAGTAGGTAAACAGTCATAACTTCAGCTTGTGTAGTAAAAAAATCAGAGAAAATAAATAATATTTTAATTTATAGTAATAAAATAACAAATTTTTAATAAATATCAATTTATTAAATATATCTTAAAAGTTATAATTCATAAAAATGAACTAAGAATCATTTTAATAAATTTTATGCTAAGAATAATTTTAAATAATTCATAGTAATTAAAGTAATATTTTAATAAATATGTTTTCAAAAATATTAATTTCATTATTATGGATTAAATATGTCTTATTTTATTATATATTAAATAACTGAAAATGTTACTTATTTTATTAAAAATCTAAGTTTTAGATAAAAATACTTTCTTGATGACTTTTTCCCTATTCAAAAACCAAGTTGTGACTTTTTTTTACCTATGACTTCTTTTCAAGTGACTGTAAAAATAGTGAACATTTACTAATAATATTGGTTTAGTAAAACCCATTACCACACACTCAGGAAAAAGGAATGATTTCAAAATGTGATAAGCTTTTAATGTTTTTCTCCTGAAGAAGAAATCACATAAAGTCAACAAAAATGTCCAAATTACTAAATTTTACCCCACAAGAATTGCTATGATTTTAAAATCAAGTGATATTATCTGGGAAGAGTTACAAAAATTCTCAACCTATGCAGAATATCAGCCACTGAACTATTTTTTCATCCCTGATAAAACAGATCCACACGTCATATAAACTGCCATTGGCTTATAAAGAAACAACTGAAACACAAGAAAGAATACAATTAGCCATGCATAAAAGTGTGCCTAACATATTTTACAAACTGAGGTGTCCATTTCCCAAGTGTCTATTTTTAGTGTATGGTTAATCTTGGGTGTCTTACAGCAGCTGTTTACTGCAAAGTGCTATCCATAGCTAAAAAACCCCCACCTAATTGTAAAGTTTGAGCTGTTATTTTTTTTCTGAGGCATCTTAATGAGTCACATTTTGCCAGC
Organism: Acanthosepion pharaonis; assembly: GCA_903632075.3. Classification (NCBI taxonomy): domain Eukaryota; kingdom Metazoa; phylum Mollusca; class Cephalopoda; order Sepiida; family Sepiidae; genus Acanthosepion; species Acanthosepion pharaonis. The sequence continues at coordinate 1,897,453 of CAHIKZ030002236.1, read as the reverse complement.
ACCAGAATTCAAGCCAGAAATTTTATGGCTAAGAGTTGAAGCAGCTAACCATTGAGCAACTAGGAAAAAGAACTGCTCCTTGAAATAAAATGAAAGAGAAAGCATCAATAGCTGTTATCTATAGACTTATCTTAAACAACAAAAAGATAGCTTTTTGTTTTGTTTTTACTAATGTTCACCCACTACAAGGCCCAAGAGCTATTCAAGGTAGAGGGTTACTGAATGATGTTGTATGAGCATAAGAGGAGGAGGTAAGAAGTGTAGATTATGATGTTGTGTAAGAGAGATAACGGTTAACCCTAGACTTGAAGAGATTAAGATAATAGTGATTGGGAAAACATCTGTTGAATTTTTTTCCACAAAGTAGCAGTTCTTGGGAAGAAGTGGCCCAAGTGGACTGTAACAAGCATGCGCGGAAGCGTCCTCGAACTGTATGTGTGTGTTGTCACTGGGCACATCTTGGAGTACCATAATGGACTCGACCAAGGACTACAAGAAGACGCGCAAGTCGTTTGGGGTCTTTTCTTGGGCAACAAAAGCCGTTGCAGTCGGTCGTTCGTCGGCAGCAGTCTTGGGTGCCGTTTTGCTCATTTGCTGTCATAAAGTGTTTGTTCGGAAGAGAAGGCATTCGTTTCAGGTTCGCAAGAAGGCATTCGTTTCATGTTCACAAGTAGGCGTTCGTTTTTGTGTCGCAAGTAGGCGTTCATTTTTGTGTCGCAAGAAGTTGTTTTTTTTTCCCCCATTTCCTCGCACATGGACCTTCCTTCTTATGAATGGAATGAAAATGATTCATCCCAGTATAGCAGGTCTTAGTTGTAAAAAACCAGAACTAGCAGAACTGAGGAATGTAACTCATCAGAATATTTGCCATGGAAATAGGGATAAAGTAGCAAGAGGCTTGTGATGTTTCATCTGTGAGAAAAGGGTTGTAGGTTGGAAACTAACTCATCACCCATAAGGCTGCATAGGTGCTTTTGAACTATACCAAGACTGGCAAGTGAAGACTAAGCAACTCTAACACAGAACTCACTTGCCAGTTGTTAAACAGATAAAAATAAGAAAAATAAAATAATGTAAATGGGCATGTATACATGTATTTTCATTTTATATGTGCAATAACAGTCAGCCATAAGTAACAAAAAGATGGTGGATAAAAGTGAAAAATAGGGAAGCTAAATCTTAAAATACTGGTATAGACTATCTATTCATTATGTAGAACACCAATAAATACAGTAACTATTTATCCGTAGGCACTACAAAGAAAACTCATGTTTTTAACATGAATGCTTGCTTGACTATGAAAAGTAGATATAATATTCATAACGGATAAAGACAAAAGGAAAACTTATCATAGCTGATGCATTTCATTTAAGATAAGCCTATTGATAACAGCTACTGATAGACTTTATCAAGGTAAATGTAAGGGTTTTATTTTGAAACAAGCATTTATAAACAAAAGTAAAAATGTAAGTTTTTCAGAATTTTTAAATTTAAGAACATTTGTAAATATAAATCGAACTAACTGAAAGTCAAGGTAAATTATGGAGGATACTAAGTGATGTAATTTAATGTCTAATAAACAAAAGTGTATAAATGATGTTGAATTTTTTATAATGTAATTATTACTTTAGTTGGGGATATTAATTTATGTATTATATATTTTAAATAATAGGTTTTGAATTTAATAGTTTTCCTTTAATTTTTAGAAATTTTTATAGTCATGTATGTTGGCTTAAGAAAGAGGTATTCCTTTCAAGAAAGGAGATATTTGAAAAAAAAACCGGAGTGCAGATTTATGTTTTGGTAAGATTTCATAGCAGCACCCTCAAGAAATTTCTAAGTAAGTTACTTTCTCTTCTAATAAGTGTGGCATTCTTTAGATCAAAGTTGTGACTGAATTTATTTCTATGTATGTCTAACACATTTAATAAATTGTTGTGTATAAGATGCTTTTCATGTTCATAAATACATTTTTTTAACTTCTGCAAGTTTCCCCAATGTATTATAAGGAAGAGTTGCAACAGTTTATTATATATATATACCTGATTCAGAATTATTATTGTTATGGATATTTTTCATTCTGATTATGTACATAATATTTTGAGATATGGTTGCAATTATTTTGATATTGTTAACATTGGATAAATTGTTTGGGATAGTAGATGTCAAGGAGTTAGTAGGTAGTATTATAAATCAGTTTTTGTTTAGTTTATTGTCATTGCTATCATTGCTATTAATTGTTATAGTGGAACACACCTATTCTATAGTTAATAGACTCTCCCACCTATAATAAGTAGGAGTAGTAGTAGTCGCTAAAGTCGGCTCAGGAGTTGGTCAGTCAGTTGATGTCGGACAACCATGAGTCGGATACTAAAAGTATCAGCGACCACCACTAGATTTCTCTGCGTCATTACCTATTATATCAAGTTTCTAACATTTTGTACGTCGAACTTATTTTAGGACCGACTTAGTGAAATACAAGCCTCCACTGTGAAACTACTCTACAACATTAATTTAATTATCTTTTTTGCAATTTTATATTTTGTATGCCTTTCTCTTAGTGTTGTGGATCAAATAATGAGGATATTGGTTTTTGATATTTTTGCCACATAAAATTTTACTTAACAAACATAGAAAACCATATTCATTGGCACAACTGGGCAATATGTTTAAATTTCAAATGTGCTCAAGTCCCAGGTGGCCATCCCCCAGGCATTACTTCTTCTTTGGGAGAGGAGGAGCTAGGGTCATTCGCTGGCACTTGAGGTATCCCTAAAATGTAAAGTACCATGCAGAATTGAGCAATTTTCATCCCTAATCACACTTTTAAATCAGTCTCATGTCACATGTCATTCAAATGGGCATATGGTTAAATAGCTACATGGAAAATCATATCCATAATTATTGAAAGTCCTATTCTGTTAGTAATAGTTGAATTAATTTATCACCATTGATAATACTTTTCATATTTTTAATGCATTTCTATAATAAAACCAGTATCAATGCATTTACATTATCAATATATTTACCTTATTCTGTTTTTTATACTATAATTTACCTAATACAAAGCTCAATAGACACTCAAGATAGAGTGTTACTACTAAAAAGGTCATGATGAATGAGGTGTGATATGAGTGAATGAGGAGGTGGTAAGAAGGGAAAATTATAAGGATGAGGAGGATAGATAACTGTTGAACTATAACTTGATGAGGTTAAGATTGTAGTGTTCAGGGAAGAGACCATGCAGGATTGATTGAATGATTGATTTGTTTAATGGCATATCAACTGTTTATGGGTCATTTAATGCCAAAATTTAATTTTCTTAGATGCTTTGAAGTAATAAAAATATGATATATATTATTCTTCTTTCACAATTGGATACATGGTAGATGATACTTAGCTTTTGTGCATATACATGTTTATGTGAAGCAGTGATATGTGTATTTTATGTTGTAGTTTTGTTGAATTTATATTTTGAAATACATTTTGATTTCTTTAAGAAATTGTAGGATATTATATGGAATTATATGGAATGATGTCATGAAAGTTCTTTCATATTAGTTGTTTGGTTGGTTGATTTTGTTTGGCAGTATATCAACCTCTATGGGTTATTTAATTCCAAAATATAAATATTTTGTATTTTAAATTTTTAAATATTTTAAATTTTCTATTACAGATATTTTGTACATAAATTTATACTTTTAGCATTTTTTAGATATATATTTTGTAGATCATAAAATGTATTGTTGGTAATTTTACAATAAAAATGTACTGTTGATTTTTGTTTAGGATTCACTATATGCCCATAGCTGGGACCCTAACAGGTGCTACTATCCCGAGTCAGGATGGACCTGGGAACAACAGCAATTAAGAGGTGATTCAATGCACCTCAAAACCTCCAATTAGAGGACTTGCTACTGGATGTAGTTTACTGACATATCCAGAACAATCATACAGAAATCTGTTCCACAAAATAGCAGTTCTTGTGAAAAGGATGTCTAAGTGAAACTTTTTTTCTTACATTCAGAACATGGAGGAAATGAAAGTGATTCAACTCCATGGAAGTAGTATGGTCTGTCCTAGTGGTAAAGGTCTGAACTGATAGAGCTAATCAATAGATCTCATCTGAACATTTGCTATTGAAATAGCAATAGAGTAGCAATAGGCTTGTAAATTTTGTATCTATGGAAAAGAGGCTGCACAGTGGAGATAATAACATTTGCATTAATTCCTGACAAATTCTTTTCTCCTTTCCAATATACTAAATGCAGATTCAGTTCTGAAATTTGCAAAATCAAATTTCAGAGTAAAAATTGCAGAATTCAGTATTTGGTCATCACATTTTTTCCTCTTTGCTCTGAATATTTATTTTGTTAGTGCAAAAACTTAAATGGAGAAGTAGGTAAGTCATAGTAAAATCAGAGTGGAGTGATAAGAAAAGTGTAACAGGTTCAAATACATTTAGCACCAAAATATAATTGTGATTATTGTTTCATTTTCCCCTCTACCATCAGAATATTTTGCAATTTTTTTTTTGTTTTTGTTTTAATCATTTCACTCCAAGCAAGGCAATAAAAGCCACTAAGTTGCAAGGAGTTACTGAGAATGAAAGAAACTGAGAGAAGGCAAAAAAAAGGACAGGATTTAAGGAAACAGAAGATGACAATCAATGTTGCATTTAAATTTTTGAAGATTGGACTTGATGAGCAGAGAGCAAATAGCCAAGAAAAGTGAAAAAAGAAACTATTAGAATAGAACTTATGGTTACATCTAGCAATTTCAACAGTGAAATTATGAGACCTAGCTGCCAATCTAGTACTGTGCTTAAATTCATGAAGTTGAGGTACCAACAATTACCATAAAAATTACCATGAAAATATTTATAGAAAAGACACAGAGAAGCTACATTATGGCAGTAGGAAAGTAGACTGAAGCCAAGATGCCAGGTCAGAACCAAAAACATTGCAGATTCTTCTTTGGATTTTGTCAAGAATCTTATTTATTATAAAATGCAGATTGTGTGTGTGTGTGTGTGTCTGTACATTTATATATTGGATCGGATTTCCTACATTTTTCAACCGATTTCAACAAAACTTCACAGGGCTGTGTAAAATTACCTTGTGGTGGTTCTGACAGCGCCAAAAATTGGAAAAACACAATTGTTTTTGCATGAAATCAATTTGAAAACACGATTCTGTCGCCAGAATGAAAGGGGAACAACTCATATCGAGTTATACTTATTATAAAACCCAGGTTGTTTGTGTGTGTGTGTGTGTGTTTGTTTATATATGGGATCGGATTTCCTGCATTTTTCAACAAATTTCAACAAAACTTCACTTTGTTTTGGCAAGTAGTGTTTCTTATTGTCTTGCACACTTTTTTCTTTATTTTTACATTCAGAATGCTTAAAAATTCCATTTACAAGACAATTGTTTATAATAAAATTCTATTCAATCGATAGACTCATAACAATTGAAAACAATGTTTTTGTTTGAGTTTGGGTTTGACCAATTCGTAAAAAAAAGCAAAAAAACTAATTAAGACATGCGTGTCTGTCAACCTTAAACAATAATCTTCGTCAATTTTATTTTTCAGTCTTTATGATGGTCGATACTTGATCTATCTCTTACTGTTACAACCCCGGGCAACGCTGGGCTCTACTGCTAGTTTCTAAATATATAGCAGAAGTGCCACAAATTTATACATGATATAAAACCTTAAGCCATCAATCCACTTCTTTATCCTAATAACTAGACCTGATGTGGCAATAATATTCTATGCATAGACAAATGGTAGACTTATAAATGTGCAAGATATATTCTGGTGAGAAAAATTGTCTAGCACAAGATAGTGAACTAGCTTTCTTAGTAGCAGACCTAGCAACTGATTCAATATAATTATTCCACTTCATATTGGTAGAAAATGTGAGACTGAGAAGGCGCAACATGTTGCTCTCCTGAAAGTTAACATCAGCTGGATGGAAGGCAAAAGAGGTTCTCTAAGGTAGTTAAAAGAGAGCAGTTTCATTTTGGAAGCACTAAAATTAAAAAATAATTTCTTGCCCCACTTAACAACAAATTGAAGGTCATTTATGAGATCAACTACTAATTTGACTTTATCAAACCTATCAGACTTACTATTAAGACAGGAATCAAATGGTTATGATGAATGGGTATTTTTCAGTGCACCGAATGTGATACAAGGTCAGCTTAAAGTGGGTTTAACAGAAATACCATAGAAAAATTGCCCAAGCCCCCTTAACACTTCCCAAGGGATGCCTCAAGCACTGGGCAATGAACCCAGCCTCCTCCTGAAGAAGAGGTACTGGATGGGGCAAAGGCCCCTTGAGGATTGGGCTTAATATTTTTTTAAACTCCCTCACATAGGCTGTTGCCTATACAAGGTAAGTATGAATGAGGTGTGATATGAGTTAATAGTTGTGTCATTAAACTTTTGATATATTTCTTTATAAATCCTACTTGTGATTACACTATATTTGTTTAAATCCTACTAGTGGTTATATAAATAGTATGTTAAATACTATACTTCTTGGATTCACTTCAATTCCTTTCATTGTTGCATTGAGCTAGATTAGTTTTATGCAAAAAAAAAAAAGTATATTTAATACAATGGAATCCTATTCCTAAAATGAGCATTTTTTTTAAACCATTAAAAACATTTTAAATGGAAGCTGTTTGTATTTATTATATTCATTTAAATAAAAATGAAATTCATTTTTATTTTTTACCAGTATTTCAGTCATTTTAATAATCTTTTTTTTATTCCCAGATTATCATTCTACAATCATTAAGCAGTACAGATTGATTTGTTTTTTTTTTACAATTTATCAACAAATTGTTGATTATTTAAAGCTGAAACCTTTTGGATTGTAAGAATAATTATTTTCTTGTGGTGAATATTGCTTTAACAATTTGAGAATAACAATGATTTTTTCAGATACAAGTCCTACTATTTAAATAATGGTGATTGTGGGAGCACAATAAGAAATAAGACTCCAGTGAGATTTGAACTCACATACCTTGGGAGCTTGTATTTCAGCAACAACTTTATTTTTATTATGTTTAAATATTAATAGGACTTTTAAAATATTTTTTTAAACAATATTTTCAATTGTAAAACAGTGTTAAATATAATACTCATATTAATTAGGATTCAGTCATTTGCTAACGATTCTCTTCCATGTCATTCTCTCGATTGTTATTGAAAATGTTAAATTTTATTATAGAAATCAAATAATCCTTTTCCTGATATACATTCAGAAGAGCCTAACCAATGTAATTGTCTTCAGATAGATGATAAGGGCATGTAGATACTTATCCTCTCAAGGAATATAAATAATAAAAATGTTAAAATATTTTATTATAGAAATAAAATAATCTTTTTCCTATGTACTTTCAGAAGACCAATGGTGATCTTTATTTAAGGCTCTGTCATTGTGAATATCTGGAGACCTTTCTCAAATCTCATCATTCCACTGGGAGTAAAGTTTTTTAGTTTCAATTTGGGTTTGTAGTTGACTTCTGTAGTTGACTTTAAAAATTTTGCTTTTCACATTTACAATAAATTTAGCTTATTTAATTGAAGTAAGCATAAGATTTATTTATTTCATTTCCTTTTGACTTGCTATATATATTCTAAGTTTTCATTACAAAAAAAAAATTTTATGTGAAATTTACTAAAAACAAATTTAGTAAACTTGGTCTATTTACTTTGAATTCAACATTTTTCACAAAGTTAATTTAATATTGTTCTCTCTGAAATTTTTATCCATAAAAGCAAATACACATGTCTCGCACATCTCGCCTGTAGAACTCCCTTCCCTATTCCAGTTTCCCTGAGAGCTATAATCTCCAACTATTCAAATGTAATGTCAATCGACATCTCAAGTTGCCTTGATCTATCCACTACCCTTCTCCTCATCCTTTCCTCTATCACTCCTATCTGATCTTGCTCCAAATCTTCTGTAACCCCTTGCGTCCTAGTGGCTTCTCGCCTTGCTTGGGGTGAAACGCTTAAAAAAAAAAAAAAAAAAAAAAAACACTGATGATCAACTTTATTTTTGAGTAATCTGTATTTCTTTTTCTAACAAATGAAAAATGTATGTTGAATTTTTACCGTATTTCTTATACTGAAATGTAACTGATATGATGATCAAACTTAGTAGCTGTAGATATTCTACATACACTGACTCAAAGTTGCCCATGAAGCTGTTTTTGCTAATTACCTATTAGCTAAACTAATCCCATTACAGTAACATTTTAATTTTATTTGATTTAAAGAAATAATTTATCAATCCCATTTTTTCTAATTTTCTTACAAATATTACAAAGTCTCTCCCAAAAAAGTTAATTTCAATAACAGAATTTTCTTTCAAAAATTTTTTCTTTGATTCACTGAAATTTTTTCTTTGATTCACTGAAAAAATTTATTTAAAAATGCCATTATTTGTTGCATAAACTTAATTTAATATTTTTTTCTATGATATTGTTATCATATTGATAAAATTTAATTTTCATGAGTATTTTTATTTCTAAAAGGTATTTAAAAAATGTGTGTTGAATTTTAGTTTAGTTGACCATTAAAAAAACATAAAATAGGAGGAAATGTGATATCTTATATGACAAAATTAATCAAAAATCATTTATTAAGCATATTGTTATGTAAAATTAATTTCATAATTATATTCAATAAATTTAATCTAATATTTTTGAATATTGTAAATGAGATGTACAAAATGTTAACTCTGAGCCTGTTGCTAAACCATACACTTACAAGAGGCTTTTTTTTCAAGGTACTTCTATAATCATAAAGTATATTTAAGACAAAATATGTCAGCATAAAAATAGTTACTTTATTTCTAAACAATAAATTAAATAAAATAAAAAAAGTTAATTTCATGCTTATGTTGTTTCATGTCATATTTTTGTTCCAGAATTCATAGTTCCGATATGGCTTTTGTTTCATTAAAACTATGTTAATGTGGATAATTAATTCAAAGATTAAAATGCATATAGCATTTCACATGCACTTGTTAATGGGTTGGGAAGTGATGAATCCAAAGCCCCACCAAATTATATATTAATTGTAATAAGACCTTAGTAAAAAAAAAAAATATATATATATATACCAAGATAAAGAGGATTAACTTTTTGAGCCAAATTAATTAGGCTTTTAACCTCTACATTTTTCTTAGAATTACTACAGCAGCAAACTGCCACAAAACCAAACTAAAACTAAAAAGATTTTGCTCCCAGTGAAATGATAAGATGTGAGATAGGCCTTCAGTCCAGGGTGACATATGTGCAATGAAATGGTCTTAAATAAAGGTTGGCATGAGAATAGCCTAACCAATGTAAGGGTCTTCAGTTGAATGGTCATAGCATGCCAATACTTATCCTCATGTTAAGGAATAAAATTTGTACTCTACTTAGTTACAACTCTGTCAAGTTATAATAAAAGATAAAAGAAAAATATATAAAGAGTAATTTTTAATTTAATTCCTGTAGATAATTGTAAGTGACATTGTGTTTATAATTTTCAAATTCAATAATGGACAAGGACAAAAAGAGCTAAATAAAGAACTGTCCTTTCCAATAAAGGAAAATTCATATTCCTAACTGTAGTATCTACCTATCTTCCTATATAAGGTGGGAATCACACAAGCTAAAAAAAATAAAAATAAATAAATAAAGCTGCACAAGATGAAATGGGGAAAAGGAGTAATAAAACTCAAGAACAAGCTTTCCTCCCCACCCTAATTTGCTTTTCATTTTTTTTTAAAACACTGCTCAGTATCAAATCACTTCATATTTAATTTAAATTATAATTATTTGAAAATGCTAATTTAATTATAATTACCAATATATCAATACTGTCATTAGGGTTACTAACTCTGTCAAGTTTGACAAAAGACAAATATAATTAAATAAGTAAGTTTCAATTTATCCTGTAGATGGTACCTAAACTTTATGAATTTAAGTACAGTACTAGATTGGCAGCAAGGTCTCATCATTTTACAGCTGAAATGGCTAGATGTAACCATAAGTTCTATGCTAACAGTTTCTTTTATTGCACTTCTCACTTGTGAAACTCTCTTCTGGCTTCTTGCTTTCCACTCAACTTTGATCTTCAAAAATTTAAATGCAATGTCAATCATTATTTTCTGTCTTCTTAATTCCTGTTCTTTTGTTGTTCTTGCTCCTTAATAATGTTTTTCTTTTTTTTTTTTATATATTCTTTCACACTCAGTAACCCGTAGTGTTTTAGTGGCTTTATTGCTTGGGGTGAAATGATTAAAAGAAAAAAAGATACACAATACAATTGAGAATTATATAGTTTTCATTTTTCATATTTTTATTTCAAATTCATCAAAGGACAATGAGAGATAGAGTTCATTAAAGAACTGTTTTTTTTCCAATCGAGGATGGTTAGCAACCCTAAATCCACTTGATTACTGTTTTGAAATCAAAGTTTTAAGAAGATTGGACTTATGATTTTTGGCTATTATTGTGAAAGTGAAGTTATCAACAACAACCAGAATTTTAACTCTTCTTGTTACTTCTTTTTTCAAGCTTACTATTGGTGCAATAATTCATGCCTCCCACCACATAGAAATCAAGTTCAATATGTTCAGCAGTTCAATCAAATATTATGCCATAAAGACATTTGAAATAGTTTCAAACAGGCTTAAGTTGCCAATGACAGTTTAATCAGAACATATATCAATGCAAAAATATGGATTTTGCCAATATCTTGTAAAACGTTAATTATACACTGGTTCTTTTAGAACTGAATCCTCATCTTGGTTGTTTTTATCATGTTTTTGCTACTGGACTGTCAGATACAAAATGGTTGAAACACTAAAATATATCTTCAAGAACATTTAAAAACTCTTCTGAAGAAGACTGTCTCAGAAATTCAAAAAATTGGTGTCACCTGTTGTGATATGTAAATTAGGTACTGTATAAAAGGCAGTATCACTATGCCTATGGGAGAGTTATCTTCTCTTGATGAGACTACATCTGTTAGAAAGAATACTTATAACAATATGGTGCTGCTAATCAGTTACTTAGCCACAATGGAGGATTCTGAATATGTGGAAACCTGGCTTAGGTGTTTCACAGCTTCAGCTAGAGTTAAAAAGTTAAAGAACATCAAAGCTAGTGAAGAAGAAAATGAAGTAACAGATTTGTTTTTGGCCTCAGCGAGGTGTGAGGCCATAAAAAATATCTCCATCATGGTCTATCCCAAAGTGTTGGAAGATTTAGTGTATGAAGAAATTGCTGCCATCATAAAAGCAAATGTACAACTGAAAAAAAGATTGGCGGTAGTAGAAAGAACTAAATTTCTCGAAAGTAGACAGAGACCGGATGAAACTATTATGCAATGTGTATAGCAATTGAAAGAGGCATCGAGATATTGTGAGTTTGAAAGAATGTGTTCAGAACAAATGTCTATTGAAGACAAGCTAATTTTGCTAAGACTGATTGAAAGAATTTTTGACATCTCGTACATGCACAAAATTCTAGAGCAACTTCAAGCTCATAATATGAATCTGGAAGCAGATGTGGAGTTTTTACAATAATTGGAATTGATTCAAAAATTTAATGCCTATGAAGGCAGCATAGAGACTTACAGTGCTATTAAAAGCTTACTTATATGCTGATATTCCAATAAAGAACATGGAAACAGCAAAAATAAGTGTCCAACCTTTAGGAACAAGTGGGAAATATAGATCCTCCAATTGAAAGTACAGAAGTATTTGAAATAAAAGCACAGGATAAAAGTAGGGAAATGGTGAAACTGAACAGAGTAACTTTACTCATGCAGGTGGATAGTGGAAGTGACGTTATGTTGATACCAAGGAATTTTTAGGAAAGAATGGGTAGACCAAAGTTAAAGAAAAGTAATCTCTAGTGGAAACAGTTCAATGGGTCAATCATCAAAATTTTAGGATGCTTTGAAGACATATTTGAGACAAAAAATAAGTTTGAGATAATATCCATGATGGAAAATATCAAAAACCACGGTACTTTAGGAATTGGTGTGTTAAAAGTGGATACATCAAAGCTGGTAAATTCCATGAAGTCTGCAGAACCAGATATTGGATTATTAAGGAGATACAAGGCGAGTATTCGGCTTAAAGAAAACAGTCAACCCATATATTTTAAAATCCAAAAAATTTCTGTTCACATGCTACCCTTGGTGGTTGCTAAGCTGCACAAAATGGCAGAACAAGGAATATTAGAAAAAGTCAGCCAGAGTGGTAGTAATTGGGCTTCACCATTGTGATGATACACAAGCCCAATAGAGATTTAAGAATTTGTGGCAATTATAAAGTGGGCATGAATCACCAGATCTGTTCAGATTCATTCCCATTGCCAAACATTGAAACAGCATGCCATGAGTTAGCTGGTATGAAATACTTTGCTAAAGTTGACCTTAAGTCAGCATATAATCAGATAAAAATTGATAGCAAGTTTCAAGAAGTCGCCACATTGAACACCCCTATTGGATTACTAAGATGGACTCATCTGCTGTTTGAAGTAAAAACATCATGTCACATTTTCCAAAAAGCCACCAAAAAAGTTTTAGAGGGGATTAAAAATATAATTGTATATCAGGACAACATTGTCATTTGTGCATGCAGTAAAGAAAAGCTCAAAAGTAAAACAGAGCAAGTTTTGAGAGAATTAAATAGTGTGGATATGACAATCACGATAAATGTGAGTTTAATTGTGAAAAAATTTTGTACCTTTGATATCAAATATCCAAAGATGGTATATCGCCAGATAATAAACTCATTAATAAAATATCAGAGATAGCTGCACCCAGAAATAAAAAGAGAGTCCTTTTTAGGATTAACCAATTTCTATAACAGATATCTACCACGATATAGTGACCTTGTGGAGCATTTAATGAAATAAGGAAGGAAAATACCAAATTTCAATGGACAAAAAGACAGGATATCACTTTCGAGAAATTAAAAAGGCACTCATAAACAAATCAGTTGTTAAAATTTTTAAACCCAGCAAAAGAATTAATGTTAACTATGGATGCCAGTGACTGTGCTATAGCCACAATATTGTTGCAGGAGGATCACCCTGTAATATATTTATCTAGAGAAAACTAACATCAGCAAATTATTTTAATACAGTGTAACCCGGATATAAGAGAGTTGTCGGGACCGGATAAGAAGTCTCTTATATCCGGGTTTGGTCTATTTTATATACATTAACACAGGCTCTAATTTGGGACCAGAGAAAATCTCTCTTATATCCGGGTTTCTCTTATATCCGGGTTACACTGTACTGATATGTATGATTTGTATAAAGCATGGAAAGTGCTAGAAATTTTTTGCTGGGGAGGAAATTTCTATTAAAATCTGATCATAAGCCTTTGGAATTTATATTCAACCCCAGAAGAGAGTTGCCAAAGGTCATATCTACCATGACATGGTAGATGGGTGATTAAGCTTATAGTGCTCGACTTTGACGTTGTATCTATTAAAGGAAAAGACTATTTCGCTTGTGAATGCATTATCTCAGTTAAATTTTGAGAGTAAAACGGACATATTACCCTTAAATCAGCTTAGGCTGGGAACGAGGCAGGATCCAGTGTTGAATAGAATTATAAAGAGAATATAGACAAATACATGGAATAACTGCTCTATGGCTGAGTAGCCTTAAAAAGTGTCAAGACACAAATTAACAATAGAAAAAGGAATTATATATAATAGAGATATCATAGTACCCCAACAGTCTCTGAGAAAAGGAGTAATTAAAGCTGTGCACAATGATATACATGGAGGTATATTGGCTACACAAATGAGGTTAAAGTTGCAAGCATGGTAGCCAGGCTATTCGAGAGATGTGGAAGAGTAAGTTAAAAAATGCCCAGTGTGCAGAAATAAAGAAATTTAAGCAAACTAAAATTCATTCTTATCCAAAGGAAATGGAACTGTGGACATGAATACATATGGATCATGCCTATATTAAAGGTATAGGATTATTTCTAATATTAGTTGATTCATATTCAGGTTGACCTGAAGTTATTAAAGTCGCAAATAGAAAAGCCACTACTGTGAAGTGGGTGTTGAGGATAGTGTTTTTCAAGAAATGGAGTTCCAAAAACCTTGATCTCCAATAATACACCTGAGTTTTGTAAAGAATGTTTATGTGCATGGTTAAAACATTAACTGCATTCCATACAAAACATCACCTTACCATGCCCATCCAAATGGAATTGAGGAGAGAATGGTTCAAATGATAAAAATGGGATTAAAAGCATTCTTTCCAGTGGATTGTGATATAGAGTGTTATTTACCCAGACTACCCCAAAGTTATAGAGCTATTCTGCATGCAGGCAGAAGACAAAGCCCATTCACATTGATAGGAAGACAAATAAGAGCTCTGATTACCATGTCATTAGCAATGAATGAAAGAGTGTGGCACAGAAAGGACAAGGATTCAAGTCCTGAAAAGACAAATTTTGTGGTGCAAAAGGGATTTAACACAACTGTGCTAACAAAAAAATAGACAAAGCATACTGACTCATGAAGACCAATTTAGAATCACAAGGAGGAGTAAGAGAAAGTGGAAGAGACAACGCAAGAAAGGATGAATGAATCCAGTATTGAGAGTGATCAGGAAGACCACCAGAGATATGAAAGTGAAGAACAGGAGAGGGAGGAGAGAATGAGTGTATCCAGTAGTAGTGAGGAACAATATGGGAATGAGAGTGACCAGAAGTATCATGATGATTCAAATGAGGAGAATCAGTTAAGACCTAGATCTCCTATAAAAAGAAATAAAGAGACTCACTCTCAAAGACAGATTATGTTTCCTAGGGTTGTTCATAGAAGTCAAAGATCAACTAAAAGTATAAAGCCTCTTAGGTTCAGGGAGATGTAGTGATATGTAAATTAGGTACTGTATAAAAGGCAGTATCGCTATACCTACAGGAGAGTTTTCTTCTCATCACGAGACTACATCTGTCAGAGAGAATACCTATCATAATATCACCAAAATGGATGTGTATTTTTCTGAACTGAAAGCCAAAAAATGCTACTCCACCCTATTTTTTTAAATTTACAAAAAATCAGGGAATAATTGAAATGAAATTTTCAGCGCTTATTCATTAATGAATAACTTTTATACTGAATAGGTTATTTTATTAGAAAACCTTTTGGGAATATATTTTTTGGTCAGTTAGCTCCACAACTATTTCAATATATTTTGACAAGTAGTTTTATAAAGAAAAATCCCTGAAGATATTTCAGTAAAAAGTTTTAGCAATATCAGCTGTGAACATCTTGAAAACTTGTTCTGAAACCTTACAAAACAATTCAATAAAATTCAAAAAATATTTTGTTGAAGAGACCTGTGCTTGCATAATTTAATAAAACACATTATTTTCTTTCAGATGATTTGACAAAGAAAAAAACTACAATGAATATTTATTTTTGAAGAATTTACTTATAATTTTTCAGTGCAATTTTGAAATTCTTACTCTTGTTGATGACAAAAGAGATCTTTTTTATTAAATAAAGATGTTTTTGAAGAATTAAAAAATGTAAAGTTTAATGCCATTTTTGAGTGTAAGATATTTTTAAAAGAATTTTCTTTTTGCAACTCTTAAATTATTTCAAGCAAGGTGATAATGCCACTAAGACATATGTGGCTACCAGGAGTGGAAGAGAATAAGAAGACTTTAATGAGGAGAAATAAATGAATAAATAGTAAATAAAATTTAAAAGTTTTTGGCAGAGACATTATAAGTATAAAATTGAAATAGACTTTAGAAGGCACCAGAAACCCAAATCCTAAACAGGAAACAAGGGATAAACTGCTATTCTACTTGGGTGGAAGATCAAATAAGAAATAATTCCACAATTCTGAATTAGCAGCTCCCTATTGTTTATAGAAGGTTAAAAATAGTTATGCTTGTTTTCAGGTGTTTGGAAATTTTTTTTATGCTATTGGTAGTTGAAAGAGAGCAAAATGAAGGCAATCAATAAGCAGTACCAATTCAATAAGTCTTTATCAATGTTCTTGACTTTTTTTATAGTAGCACTTATTTTTGCTTAATAAATTTTCTTTAAATAATTAAAAAGCCCTGATTTGGTAGATTTCAATATTTCATGATATCAAATAATTCGAAATAAATAAACACAGTATGAATATCAAATATTTAAAAAGAAAAAAAAGAAAGAATAAATGCAATGGATAAGAGAATTACTTCATTTTATTATCTTTTTTAATATTTTTATATCCCTATTAATATAAAAAATATTCATTCTACTATGTTTCATAAAGCCTATAGAATAAAAAGTTAATTCCTAACTCATTGTTTCTATAATGTTAAAAATGATTACTTTTAAACATAAGTGAAACTAATTTCTGTCTTTCATATTTAATTAAAGTTCAGGCAGTTTTTTTTTTTTTAAGTGGATGTTATGGGATTGTTGTTTAGTAAATAAGATACTCCCAGTAACACAAATGAACTAGGAAAGATGCTTTAAATAAAGAACTTAAAGTAAGTCAAGGGAAGTCCATCACAATCAGGCAGTCTGCTGTCTGGCTTGTGATTGTCAAGTTCTTTGTCTTCAGACTCAGTCAGGGCTCTGTCTATGGACAGAGACTCGGCTGAGAATAGACAATGCAAAGTGTCCAATCCCATGGTTGCAGGGGCTGAGTAAATTTTGACCATTGGTCCGAGTGTATATGCTAGGGTTCCCCACACTAAATTAAACCTTGTGTCCTATCTCAGTAGGCAAATACTAGTCCATTGGAGTCAAGGAGAATTTCTAATGATATCACAGCAAAAAGCCTAAGCGAGACATAATATTAAGCTACTAGAAGTGAATTATAACTGGGGTAACTGCTATTGTTTTATCTATAAACTTGTTGACAGGTGAAATATACCTTGCAATGTTCAAATGTGTTTTTAGGTGCCTCCTAAAAAAAGTTATGCCTAAGTTTGAAAATGCATTTTAAAAAATAAAAAATCTTTCTTGAAACTTTTAGTTTTTATTCCAAGCTAAAAGATTAAATTCAATATTCCCAATACACAAAATACTTTGCTGTATTTCAAAATAAAATTCAAATTGAATGAAATCTGTTTTTAATTCTTATCAATAAATTCTATAAATTTGTCCATATTGACAGATCTCAACACAAAATACTTATCTTTATTAAAAAAAACTCTTTCAAAAATAAAATATACTTTTCTGAAACTTTATTTGAGGAAAGTTAGCAGATTTAAAGTTTAATTAATCTGAATTGAAACCAACATTATTTTTAGTTTAAAATATAAACATTTATTTTTAACACATAGGGGGAGTTATGACGTCTTCAGTAATAGCTTGATGTTTGAAATATTTAAATAAGGGGGATAGAACTGAAAGAAATTACTTGACAAATATGTGAACACCTTTTTTTTATAAAGTTTTTTTAACTAACCAGTAATCTTAAAAATTTAAGAAAATATTTTAAGTAATCGAATATCTTATTGAATTTTAGGTACTTTAGATTTATAGCCTTACTTATGCAGTCAATTTTTGAGAAAATATTAGAAAATTACCAACAAATTGTAAATTTATTATAGATACCGCTTTTATTTTCTGGTAATGTCATGTATAAACATTTGTATTAACAAAAATCAACAAATTTATACACACACAAAAAATTCAGAATTCTTTTTAAGATACTGCTGTTGTTGAATTGTAATGAGCTTTTCTATTTATGATTAAATAGTTTTAATTTAAAAACAATATCACTTGGCTGCTACAAATTAATAGAATTTTTAGTTTCTAAAATTATTCTATTTAAATAAAAAAATGAAAACAATTCTTATAAAAATTAATTATTCATTGAATAAAATTCACAATAGTACCCATAATGTATTTTATTCAATTAAAAACTTTTCTAATAAAAAAAGGTTTTTCGTTTTTATTGCATTTTTTATTCTATGATTTAGGGCAGTCCTTTTTACTAAAATATTCTGATGATTTAAATTTTCCAAAAACTTGTCCCTATTTTGTGATACAAAAGAAGAATTTCTCAAAATTTCATAAAAATTAAATGAGTGGGGCGTTAACATATGTAGAAACAAAAATTACAAAAGTTTTCTAAAAAGGAGGATTTAAAAAAAAAAAAATAATTTCATTAATTTCTGAATAAGCCCTGAAAGTTTCATTAAAATCTGACAATTATCTGATTTTTATAAAAATTTCAAATTCAACAAAATAAAAAAATTGTTCAAATAGCTCAAGTCCCACCTTGATATAAAAAAAAAGATTTATTAACCAAACTTTCCAAGGTTTAGTTAGTCAGTTAAGTGCCGTACGTGATACATGCTTGGGTGGTCATGTCTCTTTCGATTCATGACAAACTAGGTAAAAGATTTTCCCGCAGTAGGTTGCCATTTCTATCTGCGATAGACTGGTTGCCAACCAAGGCTATATAACCCAGTGTCCTGCTATTCAACCCATAGCCGGTGGGAGAAGAGATAGTATTTGTGTGTAAGTGAATGTAACAAACTCAACTGGAATTTGAACTTGGCTTTCCGATTTCTCATTCCAAGCCAATATCCATTTTTTACACTCATTACACCACAACGCACATCCAAGGTTCTGTGAAGAATAAAAAAAATATTTTTATGTCAAAAAATCCTTTGATCTTTCCTCTTGTCACAAAGATTTGGATGATAAAAGTTTGTTTTTATTTTGGGGCATTTTTCTTCCTTTTTGGTTTTTTGATCAAGATCATAAAAGTCACAGAAAAAAAAACACAGGAAAAAAGTCATAGGACAAAATCCCATCTTCTTATCTCAAAAGTGGGCAAAATCCTCATAAAAATTAAACTATAAAATTGAAAATTTAAAGAATATTAATTCAAATTTTCATGATTGAGACTTTCTTCACAGCAAGTCGGATCTTATGGGATATACTCGAACTGCCTAAAATATGAAATATATTGAATATGTAACCGTAGCATTGTTAGAAAACGTTTGGTTACGACTTATCTTCATATACATACGATCTCCGTGATTTGTTTACGTTTTGGCGCAAACTTTAAAAAACACCTTTCTTAAGGTTTTCTTTTACATAAAGTCGGTCGGGTCTTATGGGTTTAGGACTCCCTAACTATGAATGTATATGTGACCGTAGTATTGTTAGGAAACGATTTTTATAGATTGAATGGATCGCTTACATTTTATGAATTTCTGTTGCAAACAGAACGGACCCATAAATTCGTAAAGTACCCGACAAAAACAGACGACTTTGTTACCGGCCACTATAAATTAATTGTGACTTTTTTCCCCCTGTGATTTTATTACCGGCCACGTAGTTTGTTTTTGTTTTGTTTTTTTTACTATATTTTAAATTTTACATTGTAAAATTTACAAGTGTAAAAAAAGTAAGTTAGAAACCTGTTTGTTAATCTTTTTTTAATTTCACTAATTTTCTCTTAACAAATTCGAACAGATGATTTTAAAAAGATTTTTAAAGTAAAGTAAAGTGCTATCTTAAATTTTATGGCGAATGTTTTAAATTAAAAAAATAAACTTTATTAAAATATGTAAAGTAAAATTATTTTTTTTATAATTTTTTTAAGCTTTATCTTCAGCCTCAAAGACTATTATCTTTAAGTAAAAGTAAAATTAAAATTTTGCTAAAAATGAGACATAAATAACTAATGAGTTAAGTTTTTTTTTAGCTCAAAAATGTTACGTACGACTTCGACTACTTAATTTTTTAATTCAATCCAGAATTAGAAATAGATGACAAATGAATTTTTTTTCAGTATTAAAAATTAAAAAGAGTACTTTAGAGAAATAAATCCGCTGTTTTAGAAAAAGTGAAATAAAATAATAATTGGTCTGTGATTTTTTTATTTTTATTTATTTATCTAAGAAACATCAAAATTTATCAGGTCACGAAATCAAACATATACCTCGCTACCTGAGAGGAACTTTTAAAACAGCTGCTGCTTTCGGACTGTCATGAAGTGACATTAAATTTAATTAAAATAAACAACAAACCAAACAGCATTGATTAATAACTCAGAGAGATTATTAATTTATTAATCAAAAATTGCAGAAACTTGAATGTTTGTAGGACCTAGGTTGGGGAGGAATAGGAAAAAAAAAAGATCACCATCTCTTGAAAAAATTAATTGGGCAAGAAATTATTAAAATTATATCAATTAAACAGAAACTACATAGGAAAAATAAAGTAAAAAAAAACTCTTCAGTCTTTCTATATCATTTTTAAAATGTTTATTAATTAATATTTTAAGGTTTTTTTAAAATTAGACTTAGATCTATCTCAACAAATTTGATTTAAAAAATAAAATAAAATTGAAAAATCGTACATGGGAGAGAAAGAGCTAAGATCTTTTTTTTCCCTTTCGTGGATTCTGCTCCCCACCCCCGCTCCAAATCCCCGCATTTTTTAAAAAAATATAAGGACTTCACACTCACTGTAATTCTGCTTTTTAAAGTTTGCCTCGCAACAACTCCAATCCTCTCAAAAATTAACAAAAAAGTCAGGGAGTTATTCACATTTCGTAAGTGATGATGATATTCGAGGTACTTACAAGGAATTTTTTACAATTAAGAAAAAAAAAAAAAATTTTAATCTGTTTTTGGCTTGTTTATCGGGGTGAGCGTGTGAACAAGACCCCACACTTAGGAATAGCGCAACCGAGTCTCCCAGGTCAACCCAACTGAAATGCAACGGAAGGGGCCACGCTCTGGGAGAATTTGGTAAATTATAAATTATTTTTATTTTGGGGGTGAATTAACAAAACTTGAATGTTTGTAGGACCCAGGTTAGGGAGGAATAGGAAAAAAAAAAAAGAGATCATCATTATTCATTTTCTTTTGAAAAAATTAATTGAGCAAGAAATTAAAATTAAACAACTACACAGGAAAAATAAAGTAAAACGTTTCAGTCTTTTATTTATACCATTTTTTTATTAAAATGTTTTTTTTTAATATCGTCTCTTACTAACGTTAGAGCCTTAATTTAAATTTTTTTTTTTTTTAATTAGAGCTATCTCAACAAATTTGATTAATAAAATAAAATTGAAATGGGGAGAAAGAGCTAAAAAAAGACTTAAAAGATCTTTTTTTTCCTTTCGTAGATCCCCCCCCCAACCAAAAAAATCTGATTTTTTTTTTAAGACTTAAAAGCGCTGATGATATTCGAGGTACTTACTTACAAGAATTTTTTTACAATTAACAAAAAAAAATAATTTAGATCTGTTTTTGGCTTGTTTATCGGAGTAGCGCGAACAGGGACCTCATTTTTTCTCCCCTGGTCAACCCAAAATGTTTTTTTTATAATTTTATTTTGGAGTGATTTAACAAAAAAGATCCCGAAACTTTTTTTTTTTTTTAGGTTCTTAGAGCTTATTGACACAAGATCACGAGTATGAAAATTCACAATTTTTTAAAAAAAAAACCAATAAGAAGACATCAATCTTCTTACACACATTTTTTTTAACCATTATTATTATTATTTTCATTTTTTTTTTCTTGTCGAAACCACTGACAAATAGACACGTTGCCAGTGTTTTTAAAAGTAGGAGAGGGGAAGGCCTTTTAAGTCAGTGGAGTGGTGCGCTAGTAATATTTAAAAAATTTAAATTTAATAAATTAAATTTCAAGAGGACGGAGTAATTACTTGCTGTGTGTTCCCCCTTCCTTTGACGACATACTGACAATGACAATGCCTTCTTCCATTCCAGAGGGAAATATAGTTTTACTCTTAAAAGTAATTAAAAAATATATATTCAAGTGAAAAACAGTTTGTTTTTTTTTCCTTCTCTCGACATAACTATCTCACGTCATCATATTGTTACAAAAAAAAAAAAAAAAAATAATAATAAAACAATAACATTTCCCAACCCAACAAAATGATATTTTTCTTAAAATTTAAAAAGTGTAACAAACTTCTCCAGCCTCCTTCCCATTCAAGAAAAAAATTAAATGTCAAATTCTGGTATACCCACTCCTGGGTTTGAAAGTTTACAAAATCCTGATTTTTTTTTTTTGGAGATGAATCAATTGAGGTAATGGTAAGAAAACAAAAAAAATTAAAAAAATCACAAAGGTAAGAATAAGTGTTTAAATTTTAATATTTATTTTAATGTATTAAAAATTAATATTTCATTAAAATAGATTTTTTAAAAATATAGTAAGGTAATTTAGAAGATTCTTTCTTAATTATTAAATTGTAAAAATTCATGTTTCTGTGACGTCACACACGTTTCAGCATGGACCGCAGTACTTGACTTGTACCAGAAAGAAAATCAGTAAACGTTCGAAGTTAAGCAAAAACAAAAAGCAACTCCAATATAGATATCCATTTTAATTTTTAATTAAAGAAATGGATCATTTTCTAAAATTTTGTCCATTGAGTATTTTTCATTCTTGTTGGATGCTTTTTTTTCCCGGAAAGCAAAATATCGCTATCCGCTGGTTTTATTTACCAAAAATCCGAATTATCCGATTCTAATGAAATTTTCAATACTTCTTTAATTTAGAGTAGACACATGAATTTTTACTAAATACGTTCTTTTTCTTTTATAAAAATAGAATGGTGGGGGGGAATGTTTTAAACAGCGCCCCCTCTCCAATGTCGATATCTCGTGGGTACTTTATAATTTGAGGGGTGTTCGTTCAACTTGTTTTACACTTAAAGAAAAATACCTGAAGATATTTTATTAAAACAAATTTGCAATATCGAGTGTGAAGATATGGAAAATTCGTCCCGCATCTTATCAAAAATAATTCAATAATAAAAAAAAAAACGTTATTTTCTTTCAGAAATAATCTACGCTAATTAATATTTTTTTTCATTGCGATTTTGAAATTCATCTCTCTCTCTAGTTGTTGTTCACCACAAGAATTTCTTTTAAAGACCCATTTGAAGATTCAAAAAAACATGTAAAAAGTTTTACATTTTTAAAAACTTCGCTTTTTTTTTTAAATTAATAAATGTCATTTTCCATTTGATTCTTTTTCAAAAGAATTTTTTTCCTTTTCGCAACTAACTGTTCAGTGTTCATTATTTTTGTTTTGTACAGAATAAAAATGCTATAATTCTCTCACTTTGACTATCAATATCGGAAGATTATTTAATTTTAATCTTTGACTTATTATTTCGCGCATAATTTGTTCCGCTCGTCACAAAAAAAATCAGAATTACGACGAAACTATTTCATTCGCATATGATAAAAAGATTACTTTTTAGTTTTTACTTACTGTCATTTTTCTAAAATTTACCCTTAGAATAAATGTTTTTTTCCTTTTCACATTAATACAAATTACATACGCTATATTTTTGCTAAGTAGTGCCTTACCTTATGCTAAATTATTCAGCATAATAAAAAAAATGTATAGAAAGATTATATTTTTAAACCAAAGTAAATTGGTTTATAAGTTTATAGAAAATTTATTTTTAAATAACATTCTTGATTATTGCACTGCTGGTCTTCCGTATTTCTTTAGGTTTTATTATTTATACTTTTTGCGCGATTTTTAGGACAGGGGTAAAATTACATTTTCTATTTTGTCCTTTGACTGTACGTAATTTTCATTGTCTTAAGAAAAAAAGATAAATATTTTTAGAAAATACAGTTAATCCTTAAATTTACTAATACACATCGAAACATCTCCAGAACAAATATTGGATTTTAAAAGAGAGAATTTTAAATTCGTTTATTTTTCATACACAATGGTGGCACGATGAGTCGATGAATAACGGAAAAAAAAAACGTACCAATGTTTTTTTGTTTTGTTTTTTAAATGCCCAAAAAGTTTGCTTATATACAAAAATTAATTTTTCTTTTAATTCGGATCAGCTTTTTAGAGAGCATTTATATAGCATTTATTTAAAATGCGTTCTTCAGATATTTTTTTTAATCGGAAGTCCGTGGCGGTACCTAGAATATTCCCTACCCCCAGAGCCTAAAGCAGTTTCGGACGTAACGTTTCTATGGGAAAACAGGAATTAATTTCCTTTAAAGTGAATTAAAATATTATTCACGCATAAAAATGCGTTATTGCTAAATCTATTACGCTACATAAATTCTACGTGGTGTGCCACGATTCCTCAGAACGGAGTTAGGATCGGGTTACATACAGAGGCTGTAGCAGGTGGGGGGGGGATAAGAAGTAAAACTAAAAGCCATATTTTCATTTATTATTATTATTTTAAATAAAATAATTAATTACTTAACACCCTCTATTTATAAGCCGAAGTTAATAATTTTTTTCCAGTAAGTCAGATACATGTATTGTTAAAAGTTGTTTTTCTGAAATTACTCAATCAATACTGTCAACAAGTAGAATTAAAAGTTCTATTGCTTTTAAACACCCCCCTACCTCACAGTCTCGGTGAGGGTTGATGTTTTTTTTAAGTGATATTTAATTGTACTTGCTCATATCATTTCATTTTTATTTTTAATAACTGATAGAGAAAAAAATCAGTTTTTCTTTTTTACATGAATCTATAAAATAAAAATGGTAATTTATGAAATTTTACTACTTTTATTTGCATTAAATTACAACTTTTAAAATAGACTGTCCCCCCCCAATATGAGCTAAAAAAGACAAAGTTAACAAAAATATATTTAAAAAACAAACATATCGTAAAAATAAAAGATTCTCTACGCAAAACAAACAAATAAATGTAAATGTTTTGTCAAAGATTAAAGCCAGAAACAAGACTTTAGCTTACCTTTTTTTTTTTTTAGTTAGCTTAAAAATAAAATTAAAAAGGTAAGCTTTACGATGCCTCAAACTTTTAAAAAGGCTTCGGGTTTGTTTTTGAGGCATCGTGGCCTTTTTTTTTTTTTTTAACTCCAAGCACTTATTTGTTAATAATCAATCACATAAGATTTGTTTAATAATTGGAAAAACATATTTAAAAAATATTTTTTATCAACTAATCAAATTGGTTAAAAAAAAATTAACTCTTTCTCTTTTTTCTTTGTCCCTAAAACAATCAATTTTTAGTTTTTTTTTACATTTACTTATTTTTTGTCAGACAAAAAAACTTGTATTGATTATTAGTTCGAACTGATTTCTTAGTCTTTTTAAAAATTTTACCAAACTAAAATACAATGATTACAAGTAGTCAAGAAAATTCAAACAAGAATTTTCTTAAGATAATTTACGCAGACAGAATTAAAAACTAGTGTTGAGCCGATATTGACTCGTTTGAATTAAAAACTTCTTTCTTCTTTTTTTTAAACAATAAACTAATTTTTACCAGAAATCGTTATTTTCTCGGTTTAATTAACTGTTTCCTCATTTTTGTTAGCGTGCAATTAACCTTTAGGCTTTTAGTTTAGTTTTACACATTTTTTTTTACATTAATCTTTTTTAATCCTCTTTTCTCAGACTAAAACAGAACTAAAAAGTGAAAACTGAATCTGGACAATTTTTAACAATGTCTTGTTTAGTTTCTATTTCGTTATTTATTCTTTGTTTAACGAACCGTTTTTTTTTTGTTTTTTTTTGTTTGTTGTTTTGTCCATAATATTGCGACGAATATTGATTAATAATTTAAAATTTGTTTTGACAACAAATTCTTCACATTAACCGAACGTGATACCAACTCGAGTTTGTTTTTTAGTTTTTTTAGTCAAAAACTTTTCGATTTTTATATGAAATTACGTCTTTCAAAGATATTGGTGTGGTGACAGAAAAATGTCCTAACTTCGGCTTAGTCAAACAAAAATATTTTATTTAAAACGAGTAGTTTTAGAGACTGTTGACCATGAATACCATAAGTCTTCTCTTCTTACAAAGTAATATTTTTTAATTAACTAAATTTATTATGACAATACAATTCATTATTATTCCTATGTTTTTCGTTTCGATTATTTTTCCCTAGGAAGCCTAAGAGACATTTTTTTCCTACAACCGAATGAATGACACACTTTGTTTATTATTATTTATTACGTAGAAATTATTTTTACAATAAGTTTGAATTGAGTTCTTGTCAGAAATCATTTAACGAGCTTACGAGATTGGGTTCTAATTCTGAATTTTTAAATTCAAATTAGGTAAAAAAAAGTTTTCGAGGGTAAAACTATGGAGACGTAAGTACGGTTATTTAGTTCGAGCCTATTTTTAACTCTGAAGATAATTACTTTAAAATAAATTTTGTTATTTGACTTGAGCATAATTCTGAACTGTTTTTAGTACTTTTTAGTCTACTGAGTTCAATTCTGAGTCTGGCCCTCCTTTTTTTTTCTTTTTTTTTTCTTAGGGGAGTTTCCTAATTCCAACCACATGCATTGTATCTTCTATTTTTTAACCCTCCCCGCAATCTCAAGATTTTTAACTTGTTTTTTTAAACCTAATTCTAATCTAAACCGTGTCTACTGTCTATTGACTCCATTTTCCGATCCATATTTTTAGGAGGCCAAACTAAGTGGTAGCGTAAAATAATGGCTATCGGTGCGGAAAGCAGAATCCAGGTATTCCGTCCCCGTATGTTGCGTTTATTTTGCCTTTCGGGAAGTTACGATTCCCCTTTATTTTCACCTCAGATTATGAGTTAAATAGTAGGGTAGACTGGGCTCTCTAGCCTTGGGTGGCAGCCAGTCTAGAGAAGGAAATCTCTGAATTCAAAACCGTAGAAAAGTCAACGGGAAACCACTCCACTATCTTTACCAAGAGTGTATGGCAATTCATAGATGAATAAATAAATAAGAATTTATGAAGAGACAGGATTACCTACGTCGTGTCATTAAGGAAAAAAATTCTAACGAACCCCATGTAGTCGATCCTTTCTTTTAAACTCTGCCCCACATCGGAGATAATCGACACTAATCCAGAAAATGCTTTTTTATTTATAATTCCAAATTTCCATCCATCCATGTCAAGATTATCTCCTTTGAAAAATTAGGCTGAGACAGGTCATCATAGTTTCGAGGGGAAAGGACGAGTTATTTTTTTTTTTTTTTTCTGGCCTTGATTTCCCCTGTCGAGTCTCAATTTTTATTCATGAGAGAACTACTACCCCCCCCCCTGCCAAGTTGGAAACAATATTTTAAGAAAATTAATGACAGAGTAGAAAAAAAAAATTCCATTATTTTTTGTCATTAATTTTCTTGACATTGTTCTGGTATATAAAAAAAAAATTATAAATTTTCTCTCATATTCCGATTCACAGTTCAATTGCGCCTAAGAAAAAAAAATACTAAAATTTCATGCGTTTAAATTAAAAAGCTAAAAAAGCCAAAGG
Source organism: Acanthosepion pharaonis (assembly GCA_903632075.3). Classification (NCBI taxonomy): domain Eukaryota; kingdom Metazoa; phylum Mollusca; class Cephalopoda; order Sepiida; family Sepiidae; genus Acanthosepion; species Acanthosepion pharaonis. The sequence continues at coordinate 1,870,158 of CAHIKZ030002236.1, read as the reverse complement.
TAAGTAGAATGCTTGTAAAAAGTGCTTATACAGTGTAACCCGGATATAAGAGAGTTGTCGGGACCGGAGAAGAAGTCTCTTATATCCGGGTTTCTCTTATATCCGGGTTTGGTCTAATTTATAGTGATTTTCCAAGAATTTATATACATTAACACAGGCTCTAATTTGGGGCCAGAGAAAATCTCTTATATCCGGGTTACACTGTATTAAAAAAAAAAAAGAGAGAGAGCAATAAATATCTGTTAATTAAATGAATTCAGTAGATTTATGATTTATCGGACCTTGACGAGCGCGTGTCTGCGAAACTTGGAATCGGTCCTAAGATAAGTGAAGTCTTTTGAACTTACATTAGTAGACTAATTACCAAAAATAGCAACAATTTTTTAAAAGGTAAATTTACTACTTTTAGTGACAGGATTGTCGATTTTTATGTGGTTTTAAGTTCAACAATAATTTGTAAAGTGTCGTATTATTTGTTGGGTATAAAAATATCAACTTCAAGTGACCTGCGGTGGAAAGGAACATGAAAAAATCACATTTTATGGAATTAAGCACAAAACGTGTCAACTGTAAGCAATTTGATTTTGGCTTGTTTTCTTCACTTCATTGCAATTAGCTTTTTTAGCATAGTTTTTAAAAAGTAACAAAATATATCAGTTATTAAAAAAAATGAAAAATTAAAGTTTTACTTTTTTTATTTTACACAAAACAATTTGTTTAAGGAATGAAATTAATTTTTTAGTATAGTTTTTTTTAACTTCTAAAACTAAAAAAAATAAATTTATTTTTTTTTAGAAACGTTTAAAATTCGATCGTTAAGTAATTTACAAACGAAAATGTAAAATTAAAATTTTTATTTCTTTAAAAAAATTATTAATTTGTAATTTCAAGTTTTACTTTCACAATTAATAAAAAAAAACACTAAAATAAGGCATATGTTTTTGTTAGTGTCAGACAGAATTTTGTTAGTAATTTCTATCCCTTTTATTTAAATCAAAATAAAAGTGTAATTCAGTCAAAATTTAAAACAATCAAAAGAAAAAAAGTTTGATTTTTTTTTTTTACTTTCTCTTTTTCTATTTATTTTTAATTGCGTAAAAAAATCCTAACAAAAATTTTCTAGCTTGTTTTAAAATTATCAAGTCAAATTCGCATACAAACTTTTTAAAAATCAGATCAACATAAAAATTAATGCTCAATGAAAAAATTTCAATGAATTTTTATAGATTTCGATTGTAATTTAATTAATTTAAAAATATAAACAAATGCGAAGTGTTAATTTTTTCCGCACGTTATGGCAATGATGAAAATAATGGAAGCTTTAAAACCAAAACAACCCACTACTTCGGGTGTTTTATTTCTAAAAAATCCCACTAGGTAATGTCAGTCTGACTTGATAAGTAAATTGGAAAGGGGAAATTTAAGTGATTTCAATGAAAAAATACCCACCTTGATGAGTAGTTGGATTTTCTTACAATTATTCGAAAATTTTTACATCAACAAAAAGGCTGACGTCTGGAAAGCCACCCTGTTTGTTTAACACAAACATTTAGGGGAGGCAACTCTTCCGTGAATACATTTCCAGTATTAAAAATTAACTCTAGCTTACTTAATTTATTAATCATAAAAAATAACAAATATGAACAAATTATGTAATAATCATATTCTAGCCGAGCAATATTAAACCTTAATACGTAATCTGATCTTATTCATTTTTTATATGCAATTAAAAAAAATGTCTACGTAACGAGAAGAAACTGAAAATATACCCGTTTCTTATCACATGATGAGTACAAATATCTCCCCGTTCATTTTTATTTTTATCTGATGTTTCAGATAATTTTTTTTTTGTATATCTGCCTACTTTTGAGATTACGATTATTTGTTCCATAACACATTAGGGTCGCCATATGTATCGCGGCCGTAGTAACAGAAGTCTGACGAAGTCCATCCCTCCTTAAGCGGGTTTTGAATTCAGATTTGTCCTTCTCCAAGGCTAAAAATTCCAGTTTGCACTATTATCTACAAGAGTTTTAATTGTCCTCTTGTTTAGTTTCTCTAGCAAAGCAAATAGTCTAATTTGCCTTGCTAATGTTATATGTCGTATATTGTATGAGAAAAAACGAAAACTAAAAAGTATGCCAGTAAGGTGGGAAGAAAAGAAGACAAGATATAAAATAAAATTCTTTGTGGGTGAAGGAAGTAATCTGGAGGATATTGAGGGAGCAGTAGGACCTGTCATTGAAGCTTGTGTCATGTTGGTTGACTGAGGCCACTCAGTGGTTTTTGTCATGCTTTTGTGTTAGTGGCAAAATTTGTGATTGGCTTCTTTTAAATTGTATTTTATATTGGGGTGTTTGTTTTGTGAGCTGTATGTGATACTTGGAGCCACTGTGCAAAGAGTAATGTTAACATCCAGCCAACAGGTTTTGATATGGAGAGAATTGAAAAGAGGTCTAATTTGAAGCAGAGTATAATACTATTTGACACATAGCTGGAAGAAAATTGATTTATACCTCCTTTTCCAAGGACCTTTAGTGTTATGCTAATGAAATTGGTTAGAACTTGAACATGTCCAGTGAATTTTGTATGCTGATAACCTTCATGCTCCCTGTACATATGAGAAAAACAGGTTGTTTGAAAAAAAGTACATTTTCTCAATTCAATTTTTTGTGATGTCAACAAATACTTGTCACTTTTGTAATGCTCATTGTAGTAGATACTTTGTAATCGCAGATACAACTATAGTACACCGTTGAACAATACTGGTATCGGACACCTTTGAATAACACTCACACTAATAGTACTTGCTCAATAATACTGACTCAAAAGTAACCACAGTATAGTGATCTGAATAGAGAAATAGTATAGTGAATAGAGTAGAGAATAGTGGTTTGTATAGTAATAGAGGATATAGTAAATATAGTGATCCGTATAGTATAGAGGATAGACTAAAAATGATGATTCTTTAGATGTCATGTTACTTTCTACTTATGTGTTTCCTCTATGGTCATGTGATCTACTTACTTCAATAATGGGATCACCCATGTTTGCTCACTGGCAATCTATGTTCAAACTCAAGTCTCGGCAGCGACATTTTATTCATATACAACACAATTTAAATTAATACTTAAGGTTTAGGTCTGATATGAAGAAAAGTGTCATGTACCTATGATTTTTTTTGTGTGATGTTCGCCCTGCACAAGGCCCAGGAGCCACTCAATGTAGAAAGAGTAAGAGACACAGTTTATGCAGATAGTGACTTCACTCTTGTATGCTTTAGCTCCAGTACCATATCAATAGTCTTGTTACTTTTTTATTAAACCTCATGTACTGTAATAAATATTACATAATGGATAGAAGAATAGCTCTTGCCATAAATTTTCTCCAAAAAGCTATTTTGGACAATTCATTCTGCCAATTTTTCATTTTTTTCTTGATATAATAGCATCACAATGAAACAAAGGATTGTCGTCTGTTAATATCAACCACTGTGGATATTTCTTGCACCATAAATTCATTAGTATTAACATTTTCCTAATAGCAATTTTAGAATTTTTTAAAAATGAATTCTTCCTTATTGATATCTTTTGCCTGGATGATTTCACAGATCAGTGCCAGATGAACACTATAGTTCATTTTTTTTATATATATTCAGACAGACACCACATTCACAAAGTAAAGTATTATTATTTAATTGATTATTAAATCAAATTACCTTTTACCAGTTCCTTAAATTCATCAATTTTAAGTTTATAAATTTTCTCATGTTTTTTTTTTTTTTGTTTATTTCTTGATATAATGGCAACATTAACTTTGATTTCCTGCTTGTGCAGGTGGTCATATTTTGTATTCTTGACCAATTTTTTTTTTCTTTCTAATTAAGTTATGAACTTTCACCTTTTTGCTTCTCCTTGGCATATTTGAATTGCCAGCATCTTTGCTGTTGTACTTGGCCCTATTATTAAGGAAAGCTTAGGAATTGTTTATTTCAGGGATTGATATTCAGATATTACTCTCATTTGGTCTACCAAGATGCTGTTAGGTGGTGCTGTTTAACTCTTATAAAAAGATGACCATAGCTTCCCCTTTCTCTTTTTTTCCTCCTTTCAACCATGCATGCAGTAGGTAGAAATACTAATACAGGATTTGTCCCACCAGGGTCAATATTTTACTCAGATGACTGAACTTTTACACACATGCACAGATACACATATTTCCTGACAGGTAAATTTAATGTCTTTTCTTTCATTTCAGCTGTTACACACTAATATATTTTCTTTCTTTTTGTTAATTTTTTTTTACTAGTAACTTAAAAATACAAGGATATATCTCAGTTGAAATTTCTTCCTTCCACTCATTCCACATTCATTCTGTTTTCTTTAACCTCTGCAAATAATGAAAATTTCCTTTGTCATTGTTTTTAGCTGAACTAGAAGCAGTATCCACAACAGATCACTAGTAACTGAAATCATGGATAAATGGAAATGTTAAATTTATTATTATTGTTGTTATTAATGAGTGAGAGAACAGCACACCAACAAAGTGACAACATGATACAAATACACAAAGCCCAATATACCTGTGGGGATTCCCCTCTGTTATTTGCCAAGACAATTATTAGGTGGCACTGTTCAAGGCTATAAAATAAAAAAGGATAGGATAATAAATACTCTTCTGTGTTTGTTTTTTTTTTCTCTACAATATAGCATCATCTTTAGGAGTTATCTCTGCTGGGAGAGATTTCATTCCCTTGGCAAACCTACTACTTAATCTCAAACAAACCATGTGGACATTGCACAATCTCTCACAGACACAGTATAGTTAAGTACATAATTATTTTTTTTTTTTTTTAAAGCTATCTGTATCCACATAAAAATAATTTTCTCTTTCTCTTTTCTGTGCTATGTTCTTCTTTATATAAATATATATTTTAGGAAAATTTATGACAAAGTGGAAAAAAATGTTCAATATTACACATTTTGTCCTATAGGACTTCATCAGACTAAACTGATGTGTTTTCAAATGTACATGAAAAACAGAGAATGATGAAATATTAAATTTAAAAAAATTTTTTTAATGTGTTTTGGGTATATAAAATTGTTCTTGATATATAAAAAATTTATATATCATTTTCCAATAATATTTTCAGATTTTCTGACAATAATTCTGAACAAAGAGAAAACAAGTCTTATACACTGAAAGTTGTTTTTTTTTTGGGGGGGGTCATTTGAAGCTTTAATATCAAAATTCAGAATGTGGAATACTTTGGTGCATGGATCAGTTATACATAATTTAGATAAGAAGATAAGGAAACTGAACACAGAATAGGCTGTTTTAGAAGTAGTTTTAACCACAACAGTTACTATGAAGCCAAAGTATTAACATTAGAACTTGAATCATGTTTTTAAATAGCCTTGTCAGATCTAGATTCTCATATGGATATCATGAATGGCTCCCAACTTGTTCAGAAATATCTAAACTATCAGCAACATAAAACTGTTTTCTCAGATCAATGATTAAAGTGGTTTCAAGTGAATAAACCCTGTAGGTCTTAGACGACTATTCTTCAGCAGACCATCCTGGGTAAGACGATAAACTACATCCAGCAGCAAGGCCTCTGATCAGGAGGTTTTGAGGAGCATGGAACCACCTCTTAATTGCTGGTGTTCCCAGGTACACCCTGACCCAGGCTGGTAGTACCTGTTATGGTCCCAGCTATGGGCAAATAATTAACTCCTAAACTGGGGTCAAAACACTATGAAAGTGTAAAAATAGGCTTTTATAACAGAAATACTTCTTTCCAGGGTTAAAAGATATCTTTCTAGAACAACTCATGCTGAAATCATGTTTTGTCAATTTTAGCAACTTATAAATTTGATTCATAAGAAGCTATGAAATTGAAAATTGGAAAACCCCATAATTTTCTATACAATTTTTGGTTTCATTTTACCTATGTTCCAAATAGTTTAGAAGTTATAGGCCCTTAAAAATGGTTCTTCAGATTCTCTACAAAATCTTTAACTGAATAAAGATACTTTTTTTTTCTCTCTCTCTCTCAAATCATTTCACCCCAAGCAAAGCAATAATGCCACTAGGTTACAGGGAGTGAAAGAGAATGAGAAGACTTTAGTAAGGAGAAGTGTGGAAAAGACAATAAAAGAACTGGAGTTAGGCAAACAGAAGATGATGATTGATACTGCATTTAAATTTGACCAAGCAAAGTTTGAATAGTGCCTTTGCTTGATGCAAGAGGTCAAAGCAAAAAGGGAACACAAGTTTGAATCCTGCTGGAGAGTGCATATTTTTCTCTAAGATTTTTCTAATATTCAGGTGGGTAGATGAAAATAAATAAATATACTGTTTAATAAATGAAGGAAGTGTCTACACAAATACAAGTATCCACTACAAAAAAAAGTGTTTGTAATAAAAATCTGATAGTACTGCAGCTCCTCAATGTGACTAGACATCTAAAAGCCTGAAGCCAGAATTGAAACCCAACCGATTTGGTGACAGTCGGAGTTTCTACTCCTAAGCCATCAGCTATTGGCAGAGAGAAACTGCTAATTCTAGCATATTGTTTTTATGAATGTAAACAAACGCCAATCAGCCAGAATGCTCGTATTCATTTTACCAAAGAGCTTTGCATTTTAGCATAGACAGCTGGTGTTTGTAGAATTAGGCTGTCTCAAGAGTGCTCAATTATAATATATCTTCAAGAGTGTAATTGTCATTTGCAGACATGACTGTTTCATTGTATCACAGCTCCTCAGTGTGACTAGACATCTGAAAGCCTCAAGCCAGGATCGAAAACCCAACCAATTTGATGTCAGTCGAAGGTTCTACCACTATATATATATATATATATATATATATATATATATATATATATATATATATATATATATATATATATATATATATATAAAATGTGAGAGAGAATCCAGGTAGAACTCAATGTCCAGGACAGAGTAAAGATATATTAAAAAGGCTTAAACATTAATATTCCATGGTCATAATATATTCTTTGTGAATTTGTAGGTCTGATGAATTGGATCGTATTTACGATTCCAATGGAGTAAATTATGACCATGAAATATTAGTGTTTAAGCCTTTTTATTTTATATATATATTGCATTTTATACATAATAGAATAACCTTCATAATTTTATTTTGTTGGATTAGGTGCATGTTATGCAACAGAAAGAAATGTAACTGCTAATCAATTTTATTCAGGGTAGCCACTGCCTACTTTGCCTACCTAGTTTCAAATCTATCCTTGATGTTATGAAACACATTTTGAAGTATTTCAGGAGCTATCATCTGCACTGCTTACTGAATACGTTCTTTAAGCTCAGCTAAACTGTTGATATTTTGGTGATCAATCTTTGATTTTATGAAATCCCATGCAAAAATATTGGGGGGGGGGAACAACAGATGCATTTTTGTGTATTCATTATTAATAGGGTGCTGAAAGGGAATGAAAATAAAATTAGGAAAAAAATTATAAAAATTATACAATTGTAAACAAAATTAGGAATTTATACACTTCCAACACACATTAAAACTGAGGAACTGAGATGAAACTCAGTTTTTTAAAAAAAATTGTCCAATTTCACTGAAATAGATAATTAATTCTGAGACACCCTGTATATGGAAAAATAGTACTTAGATTTTACTGTTGTCCATGACTAAAAGTTTCATGTGGATATAAAGGTGGTTAATCTTACTACTGTTACAGCAGTTATAACTGTAACATTAACCACATTTATGTCAGCATGAAACTTTTAGTCATGGACAGTAGTAAAATCTAATTACTGTTTACACACATACATACATACATACATATATATATATTACCATATCTGACAAATATAATATTACCATTCTGTTCATTAACCATTACCAAACAAACTTTTTCATTTTCTTCTTGTTGGTAATATATGCTGAAGTTTATAATAATCATGCTTCATCTCACTTATTAATTTTTTGGAAAAAAAATTCTACCTCCTCCAGCAATATTCCAACCACCTCCTCAGCTTCTTTATTTTCATGCCCTCCCCCCAAAGTTGCTATTTTCTAAAGAAAATAATCATTAAAATTGCGAAACTGATTATTCCAACCCTCCCAATTTATTAGATTTTGAACAAAAATTTACACCCCAATAATAATAAATATTTTTCTACATTTTTTTTGCTCCACAATGTAGTGACAACTAGGAATTGTCTCCACTAGGGGATATTTCTTGACTTCTTTCTCTTTGCAAACCAACTACTTAATGTTAAAGAAAACCATTTGGACATCACAACTACTTAATGTTAAACAAAACCATTTGGACATCACAGTCTCACACATACTATGGTTAAGTAGACAATTTTTTTTTTTTTTTAAATTTTAAACTATTTGTATAAACATAAAAATAATTTTCTCTTCTTTTCTGAGCTATGTTCTTCTTTATATAGATATATATTTTAGGAAAATCTATGACAAAGTGGAAAAGACTTTGACGTAAATTTTTTTTTTTTTTAATGTGTTTCGAGTATATAAAATTGTTCTTGATATATAAAAATTTCTATATTGCTTTCCCATAATGTTTTATAGATTTTGTGACATAATTATTCTGAACCAAGGAAAAACAAGTTTATTAGATTTTGAGCAAAAACTTACCACCACCACCCCACCCGCTTATCCCCACCCTCGCATATTCAAGACCTGAGAGTACATCACCTGGTTGAGATACGCAATCTGATGCTCAAATAAATGCTGAAATCAAGAGTATTCACCTATTTTGTAAAGAGTTCACTCACTGTCGTGGCAAGTTGAGTGAAAGGAATTTTTTTTTTTTGTTTTCTCTCCAACACAGACGGTATAGTTGGATTCTTTCCAAATACTAATTGATATAGTGACCGTCCATGTACCATTTGTAATGTGCTTTTAGCATTAACCGCCCCCACAAGAGCAATTTGAAGATCAAGGTTTTTCTTGTCAGCAAGAATTTTTTGTACAGTCTACAACTGCATAATTTCGTTCACCTACCCAGCAGTATTCCACACTTCAATGTTCAGGTTTTCTACTGTGTCATGAAATTCTGTATTTTCAAAATTCACCATCTGCTAAAAATGGGCACAGAGCATGTTCCACTTCTAGTCTAGTTATGATCTTGTCAATCATAGATGTCTTTTTTTCTGTCAAAATTTATAGGATGTGGAATTATAATTATTATTTACAGTGTTTACTTATGAACTATTGTACTCATCTTTGCTGTTGTTATCACAACATTTCAGCCATTATGCCTTCCCATTTTCCTTCCTCACTGTTCATATGGTATTCTCAGCATCTTTCTGTAGAACTATGTCTCTGTTGCCTTAAGTTTCCTCTTCATCTGAGATGAAACTGTCCAGCATTCGCATCCATGTAGCGAGATATATACTTGTTATAGAGTGAACGAAAAATTTTTCTTTTCTCCGTATGAGTAACGAATCCCTCATCGCCAATGTGTTGTAGAGTAGTTTTCACAGTGGAGGCTTGTATTTCACTAAGTCGGTCCTAAAAGGGTTCGACGTACAAAACGTTAGGAACTTGAAATAATAGTTAATGACGCAGCAATCTAGTTGTGGTGGTTGATACTTTAATACTTTAAGGTCCGACATCGACTGACTCACCAACTCCACTGAGCCCCCTGGCGACTGCCACTACTACTACTTATTATCTGTGGGAGAGTCTATTACCAATAGAATAGGTATGTTCCGGTATAACAATACTACACAACAGTTGAGCACTCTTATCTTTGTTCCTAATGAGATTTTCTGTTTCTTAATATTTCGCTTGGTTTCTAGAAGACATTTTTCACAATTCTACAATATGCTAGCTCTTAAATTACTGCATGCAGCTGATGATTTAGGGCACTAAAATAGTACTTGCAGGAGTTGATTATAATGAAGGAATATTCAAACAAATGCCTGTACCATTAAAGAAAATGTTTGGAAAACAGGTCCTGCTAAGTGGAACCAAGATAATTTGTGGAAGAGGAATACACATATCAAACAGAGATATGCCTGGTAGATCCAGTCATAGATGCAGACATTACCTCATGATTAAGAAATAAATATAATTACCAAAGTGGTAATCACATGCGGCAGTTATTTAGATAAAAGATCATTAACTAACTGGGATAAAGTAAAGTGATTGTCATATTCTAGTGGGCCAGAGAGTTATCAATGCAAATATAAGATATGTGAATCAATAATTTCTATCTGAATTTCTGGGATGAGCAGTTATCATTATTTGTATTATTTACATGCAGACTATTGTCTTCATTTTTGTTATTGCTATGACAATGTTTCAGCCGTTTTACCCACTAGCATTCATCAGGGGTATGTCAATCCAGGTAACCTACAGGGAATTCTGAACAAAAATAATAACAATAGGCTGCATGTAAATAGTGCAAATAAAAATGTCTTTTAATATAAAATAACCACTGGAATTGCAATGGCAACCTTGAATTTTTGTCCATCACATTGAATGGGTGTTCTCTCAAGGAGGCCCTTGCCTAGAATGCCTATTAGGATTTGAGCTCACCCCAGAATTCAAGTAGTGCTTGTATATATGATTCATTGCTAAAGATGTTGGCAAAATGATTGGTTCCCTGAACTGCTCCAACAAGTGCCTGACTACTCCTGATATCCTCAAGCTTTACGAGAGCCAGATCAGAGTACTGCTGCCATAACTGTGCTGAAGTTGCCCATTCTTCACTTTCCAGTCTTGGTAAGAGTTCTGAAGCATCTACCTGGCCTTGTGGGTTATGAATTATTTTCCACCATACAACCCCTTTTCCCATAGATGAAATGTTGTAAGCCTCACCTTGAGTGACTCTTGGGCCTTGTAGTCAAAAAAAATAAGTTTCTGGCTGGTTTCCATTCTTTGAGATCCCTAGGAAAAACTTTAAATTCCATAGCAAGAGGAAAACATATCATTGGATAGTTATTTTCTTGTGCAAACATCAGTTTTTGTTTTTTGGTTTTTTAACTACTTCAATGCAAGTCATCCTGCACTTGCATCTGGCACCATTGAGATCCTGATCACCACAAATTGTTTATGAATTTGGTTGAAAGGATTACTTTGAGGATAATTTTTCAATTTTATTTCTTATTCCGTCAAGTTAGCTCAGACACACATGAGTCTATCATGCCAACCCTCACGGTCCTGCATCAAGATCAGAAGATCATTAGGGAGGCATTCTCTGTCATAACATAGCTGGTCAATGTAGGTGATTGCTGGGTGACCAACTCATCTTGGCTAGGTGTCCAGCAGAGTAGATCACTTATGAGTTTTTTGCTCACCAGCAGTGTCCTGCAAAGTGCATTCTGTGTTCACATAAGATTCTATAAATATCAGGTATGGGCTCCATAGAGCTGTGATTTAGTTGGATATTGACTCCAGGGGTGTTACGTATAGCTCTCGGCATCCGAGTGTAAGTTTCATCAAGCTTAGACTGCAGGGTTTTAGTTAACACCACTTCTACAGTGTCTCAAAAGATGGTAAAATGACTATTCATTTTTATATTCTAATGTTTTTTGGGGGGGGTCCCAAATTATTCAGTATCAGAACTGGTATAGTTTGTATCCATTTTTAATTCTTTTACAATGAGATTAGACCAGATCCATATATGATACTCTATGCTCTATGAATTAAAAATGATTCTTCAGTAAAATATTTGTTCTGTCTATAAAAGTGAAGCTTTAAGTATCTAGACATACCAATAATAGTCTGTCTATATTTCTGAGATGAGGTATTATGTACATTATTTACATTATTCGGACTATTGTCCTCATCTTTTTCGCCATATCTATCACAACGTTTCAGCCGTTGTACGCTCCAGCCTTCTTCAGGTGGTTGGAATTTCAAACCGAACCCTTTATTTCGCTCACTGGGGTAGACTGTTCTAATTCCACGTGCCATGTTTGATGGATGTCAGTTATCAGTTATCTCCTGACCCAAAGAGTATGAGTTCAATACACAGTTAAGGCAGTGGAGAACTTTCAGAGGGAAATTAACAGGAGATAACTGATATCCATCAAACATGGCACGTGGAATTAGAACAGTCTACCCCAGTGAGCGAAATAAAGGGTTCGGTTCGACATTCCAACCACCTGAAGAAGGTCGGAGCGCATAAACGGCCGAAACGTTGTGATAGATATGGCGAAAAAGATGAGGACAATAGTCTGAATAATGTAAATAATATACCAATAATAGTTTGGTCAGTTTTGAGCAGGAAATTTTTCTGCCAAGATTGCTTTCAATCTGGACAATCTAGTTCTGTCAATATTGTGCTTTTGCAAACTGTAATTCAGGAAAACCCTTTGGAAACTTCTAACATCTCAGACTGAACTCTGAAATTTTATTTACTCATTTTTTTTTTTCCTCAATAGGAGTTGGTAGTTTTGTCTACTGTCCAGTTCACATGCCTCCCGGTCTTTTGAACAGGTGCAGATGTTTATCCCTTGTTTCCTGTTCAGGATTTGGTTTCTGGTTTCTACTAAAGTCTACATCAATTCTATACTTCTAATGTCTCCATCTAAACTCTGAAATTTTATTTACTAATTATTTTTTCTCCTTAATAGTAAATAGATTTGCCTATCGTCTGGTTTGCACTCCTCTCTGGTTTTTGCACAGAAGTAGAGGTTTATCCCTTGTTCCATGTTTAGGATCAGATTTCCAGATCCTTCTAAAATCTTTTCATTATCTTTCACACCCAGTAGTCCCTTGCACCTTAGTGGCATTGTCACTTTGCTTGGGGTGAATTGATTAAAAAAAAAACTACATGAGAATTAGCAAAACAGTTCAGTACAAGTTACACTTTAATCATAAAAGAACTTTATGAACTTGGAAAAGTGTTGTTGCATCAAGTGCATGTTGAAATCACATCAGCAGTCATGTGTTGCAGTAGGTATGTTGAAATTATGTCATGGTCACCATTGTTGCAGCGCTGCTCCTAACCAGACTAAAAGCAGTGGCAAGAATATTTGTACAAGTGTTGTATAGCCACTTGGTGAGGGTGGTCTTGGGCAACAGTGATTGCTCGATAATAATGTTGCCTTCTTTTACAGCTGGTAATCACTAGTTGTTTTGAATCTAGAGATGAAAAAACTTTAACACAGGGAATTTTAACTTAGCTATTTTATTAACATTGATGTATACATCTCTAACTATCCAGTGGGGTCACTCTCCCTCCATTGGGAAGTGGTATCAGACACAAAATAAACCCTGTCTACATTGTTTGATGGTTAAGACTCAACTCTCTAAAAAATCTATCTATCATTCCCACACTAGTTTAGCTAATCAAAATTGACTTCCTTTATTTTGTCTTGTATCTGATCCCTAAGATCAACCTCAGGAAGTCTGATCAGAAATAACATTCCCCCTAAAAATAATAATCTGTTAAACTATTATTTAACTCAAGTAAATGATGAAGGAAATGAATGGATTTCAACAAGGCAATTTTTATATTTTTGTCTTTATATAATCGATTAACAAGTTTGCATGCAAAAGAAAAAACATAAGTTTGAAATTATATGGGCAATGGGCCTGTGTGTGTGTGTGTGTGTGTGTGTGTGTGTGTGTAATAGTTCAGTTACTAAGGCCAAAGATATTCCCATTATAGTGTATATAATGGGGATATATACATTATAAATTAAACTATATACAACTGACTAATAAGCTAATATAAATATAAAACCTTGTAGCTTATGAAGAAATTTTTATAAAGTCTTGCAGGTACTATTTCTGGTTTGACTAAAAGTAGTGGCAACAATATTTTGCCCACATGTAACTGTCAGATTTAAGGAAATGGAAGAGATTTCAACAAGGTGATTGTTATATAAAGACAAAAGAATGCAAAATGAGTAAAAAAAAAAAGAGAGAAAATACATGAGTATGCATGCAAAAGAAAGACATTACAAATTAAGAATTGTGTGGGTGATACATGTGTGTCTGTATATGTGAAATAGTTGAGTTACTAAGGGGGAAAATATCTCCATGCCCAGGTGGGAGTTGGCATGCCTACCACATTCTAGAAGGAAAAGAGAGAGAAGAGAACAAAGACATGAAGTGTCCCATTTTTATATGTACTTGACAGTGCTCCCTAAAAATGATTGGCAAAATTGGCAAAGCTATATGACAGGAGTGGCCAAACTGTGGCTCACGAGCCACATGCAGCTCTTTGTTTTTAAATATGCAGCTAGTAGAAATATGCTGGCTGAGCTTTTTTTTCATGACAGTTAACATAAAAAGTAAATAAGAAAAATTTCATATTTTATAATTATTTACCGGGTATAAATTAAGACTCCATTGGATTAAAACATAAGTTTAATGTGCATATGTATGTAACAAAAACTTATGTGTGAATTTTGCTCATGTCTGCAGAACTAAAACATCTGAACTATATTGTATGTGGCTCTTACATTAAAATAATTTGGCCACCACTGCCATATGACATAACCAAACTCTTTGCAAGTAAAAAAAAAAAAATATATGAATATTCATACAAAAGAAAGAAAACATTACAAGTTAGAAATTGTATGCATGCTTATGTGTAAGTTCAGTCACTAAGAGGAAAGATATCCCTATTTCTGGGAAAAGGTCCTGGTGGGTGTCTTTGCTATAGTATGCTGGGTGAAGAGGAGAGAGAAAGAGGACAGGAAGTGTCCTGTTTTTATAGTTGCTTGACAGTGCCATCTAACGACTTGTTGGCAAAGCTATTTGAGGATAACCCTACAGTGTCCACTACATGATCAGTGGGTCCTTAATCATCTGACTACTTCTCAGCTTAAAAGTTGCTCTTTGCTTATTATTGAAGAGCAGACTTGTTAGCAAACTTTTCCTGGCTAGAATCATCACCAGTGATGAAAAGTTGCTTCTCTGTAATCATATCCAACAAAAACAACAATGTTTAGCACCAACTGTAAAAGAAACATTTATCCCCAAACCAGGTCAACACCTGAAAAAAGTTATGCCCCATATTTGGTAGAATATGAAGGGTGTCAGGTATCATGAAATGTTAAAACAAAAGAATTAATGCAGAGAATTAATGTCAATTTTTTTTTTTTTTTTTTTAAATGAATTCACCCTAAGCAAGGTGATAATGCCACTAAGATGCAAGGGGCTACTGGGAATAAAAGAGAATGAAAAGAGTTTAGAAGGAACCAGAAACCCAATCTTAAACAGGAAACAAGGGATAAACCGATACTCCTCTATTCACCACAAGCAAGGTGATAATGCCACTAAGATGCAAGTGGCTACTGGGAATAAAAGAGAATGAAAAGACTCTAGAAGGAACCAGAAACCCAATCCTAAATAGGAAACAAGGGATAAACCTCTACTCCTATATTCACCCCAAGCAAGGTGATAATGCCACTGAGATGCAAGGGGCTACTGGGAATGGAAGAAAATGAAAAGACTTTAGAAGGAACTGGAAACCCAATCCTAAACAGGAAATAAGGGATAAATCTCTATTCCTCTATTCACCACTAGCAAGGTGATAATGCCACTAAGATGCAAGGGGCTAATGGAAGTGAAAGTGAAGACTTTAGAAGGCACCAGAAATCCAATCTTAAACAGGAAACAAGGAATAAATCTCTACTCCTGTTCAAAAGTCCAGGGAGGATTGTGAATCAGACAATAGGTGAACCTATCTACTCCAATTGAGGAGAAAAATAAAAATAAATAGTAAATAAAATTACAGGGTTTAGGTAGATATATTGCATAGCAGTTGTAAGCACTGCACAAAAATTTGCAACAAAATTACTCATTGTTAATTAATTGAGTTGCTTTTACACGATAATGCAAGGCTACAAATTTCTTGAGTCACCCAAGATTATAACACTAATTATGGAAGGTTTGATTCCTCCTCCTTACTCTGCTCCTCTGACTATCATCATTTCAGATCACTGTAACAATTTTTAGAAGAAAAACAATTTATTAATTGTGAAGAGGTTAAAACTGATATTGATTTTTTTTATTCTTTGTTTTTTTTCTTTTTTGCATTGAAACCTGACGGATTGTATATCCAAGTGATCAGCAATTTGTCAAATACATGGGATTATGTTATTGATAATTAGGTGAACATTATCTGGATTAAATATATCAGTTAATGACAAAGAAGCATTTGTTTCTGCCCATCTTCAAATGCAACAGGACTTTCTTTCCAATCTAATAGCTTTTGTTCAGGTGTAGATATTTCATTTTTATGATTAACATAAATGGGCTGGTATTTCATTTGATATTTCCTCTATCTATGTATCTAAATAAATAAAAGTAAATTCTTTCTGTTCGTCTAATTTGGCTCACTGTTGTTGCACAGATACATATACCTTTTTGGGATTAGGATGATCCAGGGATTGAAAATATGCCCTTCATCGGATGCTTGAACATCCAGCATTGGGATTTGTGTCCAGATGAAGAGAGAATGGTTAAAAATTCAAATTTTTTAAATAACTGAAAAAAATTAGCGATCTTAAAAGTTTTTAATTTATATTGAGTAACACAAAAACTTTGATAAACTACATCCGCATCCTGGGTAAGATGATAAACTACGTCCAGCAGCAAGGCCTCTGATCAGGAGGTTTTGAGGAATGTAGAACCACCTCTTAATTGCTGGTGTTCCCAGGTCCACCCTGACCCAGGTTGGTAGCACCTGTTAGGGTCCCAGCTATGAGCAAATAGTTAACCCCCAAACTCTGATCAAAACACTACGAAAATATAAAAATAGGTTTTAATACCAGAGATACTTTGTATAAAAAATTATTACCAGAAATAGATTTTTGAAGGAAAAAATATTACCAGAAAGATTTTTGGAAAAAAATATTACCAACAATGAAAATTTTGTCGGCATTAAATAACCCATAAAGGGATGCTTTATCATTTTTCAAATGAGATTCCTTTCACTTAACATGGATGATTCGTTTAATAAAAGTTACTTTTAATTTCATCCAATGTTATAATAGACTAGCAGTAGAGCCCGGCGTTGCCTGGGGATGTAACAGTAAGAGATAGATCAAGTATCGACCATCATAAAGACTGAAAAATAAAATTGACAAAGATTATTGTTTAAAGTTGACGGACATGCATGTCTTAATTAGTTTTGTTTTTTTTTTTACAAATTGGTCAAACCCAAACTCAAACAAAAACATTGTTTTCAATCGTTATGAGTCTACCGATTGAATAGAATTTTATTATAAACAATTGTCTTGTAAATGGAATTTTTAAAGCATTCTGAATGTAAAAATAAAGAAAAAAGTATGCAAGACAATAAGAAACACTACATGCCAAAAAAAAGTGAAGTTTTGTTGAAATTGGTTGAAAATGTAGGAAATCTGATCCCATATATAAAGGAACACACACACACACGCACACACACACAAACAGCCTGGGTTTTATAATAAGTATAACTCGATATGAGTTGTCCCCCTTTCATTCTGGTGACAGAATTGTGTTTTATCGTGTTTTCAAATTGATTTTGTGCAAAAACAATTGTGTTTTTTCAATTTTTGGCACTGTCAGAACTACCGCAAGGTAATTTTACGTAGTCCTGTGAAGTTTTGTTGAAATCAGTTGAAAAATGTAGGAAATCCGATCCAATATATAAACGTACAGACACGCGCACACGCACACACACACACACACACACAATCTGTGTTTTATAATAAGTAAGATTTAATTCCAGCAATTTTACAAGGAATTGTTACTTAATAAATTGTTACTTAACTGATTTAAAACTTGTTCCACTTTCAGATTTGAAAATCATATCTCACATGTTTCAACTTGTTTTAACAGGCCAGAGCTCAAAGCATAGCAATCAGTTCTAACCTGACATCTCAACTTTCCCATCGCCATGACATGGCTTCTCTCTGTCATTTCTATGAACATTTTCATGGCAACTCTTCTAAATGAGCTTTCCTTCTAGGTACCTTGACCGCATGAAATTCATATGTACTACTAGATTGGCAATTAGGTCTCATTTTACTTTTGGAAAAGCTAAACGTAACTGTAAGTTCTGTTTTAATAGTTTTTTTCCCACACTTCTCACCTGTGGAACTCTCTTCCAGTTTTTTTGTTTCCCTGCCAGCTACAATCTTCAAAAATTTAATTGCAACATCAATTGCCATTTTCTTTCCGAATTCTGTTCTTCGTTTCTCCTTGTTAAAATCTTCTCATTCTCTTTCAATCTCCGCAACCCCTTGTTACTTAGTGTCATTATCAGCTTGTTTGAGGTGAAATGATTTTTTTTTTTTTTTTTTTAATACAGAGTGGGGGTTCTGGGAATAATACCTCAGCACCCTTATCTCCTCAGAGCAAATGTTGCATTTCATGTTGTCTCTGGCTTCAATTCTTCAAATCCCAATACTACATCATAGACTGCCTCAGCGACAGACAACTTTTTCTTTTTTTTTTTAAATTTCATCTTGCTCTATTATTTAAATATGTGGGTGGTATATTGGATAGTGGCTCAGAATGAGAAATCCAAAAGCCAAGTTTACATTCCAGTTAGGTTCATTACATTCAGTTACGCACAAATCCCCTTGGGAAAGCCGTCCTAGGTATGACGATAAACTACACCCGCGTCCTGAGTAAGACGATAAACTATGTCCAACAGCAAGGCCTCTGATCAGGAGGTTTTGATGAGCATGGAACCACCTATTAATTGCTGGTTCCCATGTCCGCCCTGACCCGGGATGGTAGTACCTGTTAGGGTCCCAGCTATGGGCAAATAGTTAACCCCCAAACTGGGGTCAAAACACTATGAAAGTGTAAAAATAGATTTTAATACCAGAAATACTTTTTAAAAGAATTATTGCCAGCAATAGATTTATGAAGGAAAAAAATATTACCAGCAGCAAAAATTTTGTTGGCATTAAATAACCCATTGCAGTTGATATGCCATAAAACAAAATAAACCAAACCAATCTAAACCAAAGAATACATATTCTATTCATACGAATCTATCCTAAAAATGTTGTCAGCATTAAATAACCCATTGTGCTTGATATGCCGTAAACCAAACTAAACCAAACCTTGGGAAAGGTATGAATCCACATCTTCTCCCCCTAATTATGGGTTAAGTAATAGGATAGAATGAGACCCTTCTCAGAAAAGGAAAAACTCTGAATTCAAAAACAATATACAGCCCTGGCAAAGCAAATACTAAGCAGATAAGGAAAGGATTGTGGTTCTGATTCTGACTGTGGTTGGTCTTCCATTCTGTTATGTATGGGGGACAATAGTTGTAGCAGCATTTCTAGGACGAAGCAAAAGGAAGAGGCCACACTAAGGAATCTAGGTGCAGTAAGCATTGTTAACTCTTTAAATTCTTGCAGTTGTCTCCATGCCTTTGTGCCTTTTTGGTCATATTAAAAACTTAAACAATTTATCACTGTCTGAAGGAGGAGTTTGCCATTCTGGGCCAGTTTCCACATTCTGTAACAAACAAATTGTACATTTTCTGGTCAAAAGCTGGACAGATTCTTTCTGCTCTCCCCATTCCCTTTGTAATATTTTTTTCCTTACACCTATTTCTTTAAAGTATTCAGTTTGCAATTCATCCATACTTACCTGTTAGAGTTGAAATCCTCTTGTGTACGAAATACAAGTGCCAGCATGATTCCTTCCTTCAATCCCCCCCCCACTCCTGGAACACACCTATTCTATTGTTAATAGACTCTCCCACCTATAATAAGTAGTAAATGGTCAGTGTGTGTGTGTGTATATATATATATATATATATATATATATATATATATAGGGTGATCCAAAAGTAGGTGTACAGTAAATGATAACATTTATTCTGAGATTACATATACAATATATATTAATACAATTATTACATTGACAATTAAAGTTAGATAAATTTAGTTATTGTTGTGAAGTGGTTTCACAGTGGAGGCTTGTATTTATACTAAGTCGGTCCTAAAATAGTTTCAATGTACAAAACTTTAGGAACTTGATATAACAGGTAATGATGCAGAGAAATCTAGTTGTGGTCGCTGATACTTTAGTATCCGACTAATGGTCGTCCGGCATCGACTGACTGACCAAACCACTGAGCAACTCCTACTTATTATAGTTGGGAGAGTCTATTAACAATAGAATAGGTGTGTTCTACTATAACAATATTCTTTTGTGTGAAATTATATTTTCCTTGTACATTTGACCTGTTAACAATTTTGGTGGATTTGTATAAATCCAAAGGAATAACAAGACATAGAATTTGAACAAAGAAATATTAACAAATATAATGTCAGGACATTTTACAAAAAAAAAAAAAAAGATGAGAAATGAAATGTGAAAAGTTCAAAGCAATTTTATTTGTTTGCAGTTGATTACTCACATTTTGCAGGAGTGAAAAAAATACATTTTCTCGCTATGAAAAGTCACCTAGAAAGAGATCGAGCCTTTCAAATCTCGCACCACTTGTGAATTATCAGAGGGTGATAATTCCAAAATCTCAGCACAGTGAGATTTTATCGATTGGGAGGCGGTAATCCAACAGACCACAGAAAGCATGCTGGATCAGACAGAGGTTTCTACTACAAAGTGGGGTTGCAGATTTAAACCTGCCAAAGAGCACATTTTCTTTATTAAATCTCCCAAATACACCAGCTAGTTTGGTTTGTTTTATGGCATATCAACCTCAATGGGTGATTTAATGCCAACAATTTTTTATTGTTGTTAATATTTTTTTTTTTATTTCCCAAAAAGTATTGCTGGTAATATTTTTTTCCTTCAAAAATCCATTGGTAAAATTTTTTTCAAAATTGTATAGCTGGTAATATTTTTATTTATTTATTTTTTTCAAAAATGTATACTTGATATTTTTTTTTTTTTTTTTTTAAGTATTGCTGGTAATAATTTTTTTTTTTATAATATATTTCTGGTATTAAAGCCTATTTTTACACTTTCATAGTATTTTGACCCAAGTTTGGGGGTTAACTATTTGCCCAAAGCTGAGACCCTAACCGGTGCTACTACCCTGGGAACACTAGCAATTAAGGTGGCTCCATACTCCTCAAAACCTCCTGATTAGAGGCCTTGCTGTTGTACATTGTTATATCATCTTACCCAAAACGGGAATGTAGTTTATTGTCATACATAGAACCGCACAGGCTAGTAAATGTAACTGTTACTTTTTTGTTGTATTTTTTCTACTATAAGGTATAGAGTAAATAAGAAATAATGATGCCCAATCAAAAAAATAAAATGCCATTTAAGCATTAATTAAAAAAAAATTATTTAAACAATCGACAGATAAAAAAATAGATATTTAAACAATAAATAAATTAAAAAAAACAAAAACAAATACACCTATACATTTTCAAAAACTTTATTTCTAAAATTTCAGAATATTCCTGAAACTGAAATATTACCAGCAATACATTTTTGGAAAAAAAATTTTTACCAGCAATATATTTTAAGTCCTGTCTTTGACACTGGATATAACTTTTCTATATCATCTTTTGACACTCAGAGTCAAAGATAAAGAAAGAAAAGGAATAACAAGAGTTTAAGGCGACAAGAAAATTATAAAAAGATGAAATAACCACAACATCCTACACATGGGCACATACACATGCGTGCATACATACACACAAAAAATAAACCTAACACCAATAAAAAAAACACATAAATTATTTTTTTAACTTAATAAAAATAATGAAAATGGGGAAAACTGACAGAAATTTGCTGATGCCTCCTGATGAGTGGACTGAACAATTACATAAAGTTTTGTGTACAAAACTCTAGAGTAAAGGTTCTGAATATCTTTTTTTTTTTTTTTTAAAGCGTTTCACCCCAAGCAAGGCGGAAAACCACTAGGATGCAAGGGGTTACAGGAAATAGCAAGATCAGATAGGAGTGATAGAAGAAAGGATGAGGGTAGTGGATAGATCAAGGCAACTGGAGTTGTCGATTGACATTACACTTGAATAGCTGGAGATTATAGCTCACAGGGAAACAGGAGAAGGGAAGGGAGTTCCACAGGCGAGATGTGCGAGACATGAAGCTATTAGAGTAGAAGAGATGGCTACATTTAGGAGTTTCGACAGTGAGGGGGTGAGAGCGGGATGCCAGCCTCGTAGGGCGCTGGAACTCATGACGTCTGGGAACCAGCGAATGCAGCTCCTCGGAGCAATTTCCATGAAAGTATTTGTAGAACAGACAGAGGGAGGCGACAGCGCGTCTGTGAGAAAGTGACTGTAGACGAGATACCAGGGCAGGGCCAACCATATTGCATATCCGCCTCTGGAGCCTATCAAGAACCCCGAGGCAAACAGAAGGGGCGCCAGACCATATATGGCAGCAATACTCCATGCAAGGGTGAATTGTGGATTTGTATAGCTGGAGGATCGACCCAGGGGAGAAAAACTTCCTAGCGCAGCTCAGGGAGCCAACTTTCCTCGCAGTGGATTTTATATTTCTATTAATCCTATATATTCCTCCTCCTCCTCCTCTTCTACCACACCTCCTGTTGTGCACTTATTTATTTATATTTTTTAAATATAGTGTTTATTATAATGGAATGACCTACGCTCCCTATTGCCCAATGTGAACTGACTATATCAGTAGGTATATATAGTGAGCATGTTATACCTGGCGGGCTTGCTTCGGCAATTAGTTGGAGATTCATCTCCAGCTGAACTGGTCAAACTCTCTGCCTTTGGGCAGAGAGGAACCCAGACGAGGCTATGCCAAAGGGCTGAGCCTTGTCTGGGGTGGTAGACAGCTACCCAACCCCATTTTTACGGGGAATTTTTTGCCCAAGCCCACAGGCTCAGTTTTAACCCCACATTAAAAACGGCCTTGTGCCACATCCTGCCTCGCAAGGAGGTGAGGTAAATAACCTTGCTTTGGGAATTACTAGCCTGCTAACTGATTCCCTATCTTTCAGTAGTGTATTCTCTTTTATAATAAACCTCCCTTTCTTTTCATCTATGCCCATGTTGCTGCTCCTTTCACTTGAGTACCATTTTTGTCTGTTTGTAACCTTCTTTAAGGATACAACAGTGTTCATAAATTTTTTGTTTTTAAAAAAATAACTCATTAGTTAATCAATTGACCAAAATCGCCTGAAGATTCCAAAAGGTTGAAACCAAGGTAGCAGAATCAGCTGATCTTCTATATGATATATATTTTACGATATTACACTGAAAACATGTCAAAAGCGCTTCACAATTGCAGTTGTTTCAATGCGTATCAATGCATCTCATAAGTGTTTTGATGCATATCAATTAAATTATCTTTTAAATTAAATGTTATGAACACTGGAATTGTACTCTATTTGTTCTTATCTTACCTGAGATAGATATATATATATATATATATATATATATATATATATATATATATATATATATATATACACACACACATTGTTTTTTGATATATGAGTGTCCAGCAGCTCAGTTCTCAGAACCAAACAGCCAGACTACCCACACATATTTGATTATAGCAGTGAAGGCTTATGCAGAATATTTTGGATGAGCCACATTCAGAGAACTGGTTTGGATTAATTTATTTTATCTATTTATTTATAAAATAAATTAATCAAAACCAATAATAAGTAAATAAATCCAGTAAATAATAAACAAACAAACTACAAACACACATAAACTCAAGTAAATGTAATAACAACAACCAACAATAAAATGATCAATAACAAATAATAAAAAAGTTAACAATGCTATAAAATAGCTACAAAACTGCACCTGGATCCACAATCATTTCCACTCAATAGCCCCTTAAATAATTCAAAATATAACCATAGCAGTCCCTTAAATTGATAGGCACCAATGACCAGTATATATAAATTATCAAGCAAAAACACAATGTACGCAGCCTGACAATTGCATTTAAGCATGAAACAGACTGTTGCCATTGATTGTTGACTTCAGTGTTCACTTTTATATTTATATATATATATATATATATATGGATTTTTCCATTGATTTCTATATATGAATGTCCAACAATTCAGTTTAAAGCTGAATTAATTAACAACCCACATTGGTGATCTGGTTATAGTGGTGAAGGCTTGTATAGAAACAGCTATATTTTTTGGAAAAATTGATAATGGAGAAATGATGGACAGTGTGCTTCCAAAGTCTCAGGTTTGAAGTCATACTTTTCCCTCCTAGACTGGCTGCCACTCAAGGCAAGAAAACAAGTCTATCCTCCAATTTAAAACCATAGCTGAAGGGCATTAGCAAAAATAATGCCACTAAGATGCAAGTGGTTACTGTAGGTGAAAGTAAATGAGAAAACTTCAGGAAAAGGAACCAGAAACCAAATCCTAAACAGAAAACCAGGGATAATTCTCTACTCTGATTCAAAAGATAGAGAAGGAAATGAGAATTGGGATATAGACAGACCTATCTACTCCTATTAAAAAGATAAATAAATAAAAAATAAAGAAGTCAAATTACATTTTCCTGTTAAATATTTATGTGCTTTATTGTTTAATACTATGTCAATGCACCAGATACCAGGGCTGGTGCAAGGGCCTTGTGCCACCCCTCAATCTAGTATATGCCCTCCCACTCTATTACATCTCAATTTTCATAAGATCATATTCATATAAAATACAAATTTTATTGTAACCTAATTTTATGTACAATAATGGATTATATGTAATATCGGTGAACAATTCAACTAGAAAAATTGAAAGTAAATGCAATGTATCTAAATACATATTAGAGACATATTATAATAGATCATTCCATCTTAAATAAATCAATGGTTTGCATAAATTTTTGACAACTCTAGATTTTTCTTGCTAAAAAGTTGAATAATTTTAACGCATTCAACATTATAGATAAATTCAACATTATAAATAAAAAATAGTTAATTTTTTTTTTTTTTTTTTTTTGAGACTTTGAGCAAAACAAATTACAAATTCATGGATTTGTAATGAGAAAACAAAAAGACCCCAGAATAATGTCAAAATGTGTAAAAAAAAAAAAACAAAAACTTTCAGCCTTTTATAATCAGTTGTGCTTAGTTTAATTTGTAACATATATAAATGTATGTAGAAAAAAAAACAAATGTTGATAAAATAGTAAGTATCACAAAGCACTACCAGGTATAAATAAAGTACAATGTATCAAGTAGCTAGTCCAAGTAACAGTTTAAGTGAAAATCTGAGTTGATGTAGTAAGAGAAGTCATTAAGAAATTAATTAAGAGGAGTCATTAAGAAATCTTCCTGTGTCTAATCTATTTCCTGTAATATGAAAACTCTCTTCATAATAAAGAACTTGTGTAAACAAAATTTTGTTCTTGTAAAATCACCAACAATTTACAGATTATAAAATTTTGTATTTGCACTTTATATGCTTTCTACTTTTCATTTCCTTTTCGATAATGTTTAACCTTCAATAAAAATAAAAATGTATGCCAGAAGGACAGTTATTCCTTTGACACCACTATTACTGTATACACTTTTGACTCCCTCAGCAATGTTTGTTTTAAAAAGTGATGATTAGAATTTTAATAAAACCCAAACATATGAAAGTGAATTTATACATTTTTTATGCTTGAGAATTGGCAACAAAGAAATTAAAAACTATTTATTTATTAGATTGCTTATTTAACCTGTTGTCAGATTTTCTAGGCATTTTTTTTTTTTTTTTAAATTAGTAATGACCTAAAACATTTTTCAAAATAAATATTGGGCAAACATGGACCTTCATGCTCACAATAAGACTGGGTGTCAAGTTTTCCCTTGACACCACTATTATTTAAACTACCTTCACTCCTCAGCAATGTTTATTGTTTTAAAAAGTGACGATTAGAATTGGAATAAAAACTAAACATGATGAAAGTGAATTTAGACATTTTCTTTGTTCTTGAGAATTGACAACAAAAATATTAAACACTATTAGATTGTTTATTTACAAGAATAATTTTATATTTACAACATTCTAAAAAAATAACACAATTGCATTAAAACTAATACAATGCAATATTTATCATTTACCAATTTATAAAGAAATAAATATGAAAACAATTTTTATTCAGAAATTTATAAACGTTTGCTAAATTATTAAAATATACGAACCAACTATATGGAAATCCTTATTTACCATTTTATAAAGTTTGAATCAATTGACAATTAGCTAATGTTTTGCCAACCATTTGAATATAAATAATATAATAAATAAATATAGTGTTTATTATTTTTGTTTGAAATTACCAAGAATAAAGAAAATGTATAAATTCACTTTTATATGTTTCGGTTTTATTAAAATTCTAATCATTGCTTTTTATAACAAACATTTCTGAAGAGTATAATGGGAAAAAAACGTCTTTTTGTCACTCCATCTGATTGCAGATATGAAGGTCCATGTTTGCCGAATATTGCATTGGAGTTGATTTATATATTTTGATAATTTTGTAATTTTTTATAAAATTTTGAATAAAAAGATTTCTTTCTGAAATGGTAAATAATAAAGCTTTATAAAAGGTAAGTAATAAGTATCACATTGTACTTGGTTCATATATTTTTATAATCTTGTAAATAAATATTGCCAAGGGAGTCAAAAGTGTATACAGTAATAGTGGTATCAAATAACTGTCCTTTTGACGTCTTTTTTTTTTTTTTTTTTTTTTTTTTTTTGAGGGCACAAATGTTAAACATTGCCCCTTTTTCTTTGAGGACAAGTTGAATATTTTTACAAAGTAAATTTTCATAACTTTCCACATGTTAATGACCTCAACTCAGTAAGGATAATGTATAAAAGCCAGAATCCATTGTTTTATAATGTACGAAACTTGTTTCACAATCTTTAACGGGCAAGATATATAGGATTACAGTTTGATGAGAAATTCACCAAACCACTTTAACCATCCATACTTTTGGGTGCCAATTCAGTTCTTTGGTCACATCATTTTGCTGTTTTAACCATTAAATTTTTGTCATCGGTGGATGCAGTCACTTGCACTGATTCCAGCACTGTTGCAGGTTTTGAATTCAGTTTCCCTTATCCTAGATTGGTTACCAACCAAGACTAGAGAGCTCACACTGCCCAGTTATTTAACCCATAGCTGGAAGGAGAAGAGATGGATTCATACCTCCCCCATGGATATTTGTGCAAAAGTGAATGCAACTATTATAAACTTTGCATAATATTCAGAGTTCTGGTTAATACTGTAAGGAAACACTGGAACAAAAGGTTGAGTGAAGAACAGGTTTAATCACCTGAGAGACATGAATTAATAATACATTAATAGAGAATACTGTAGTTTAGTGTGGTAATGTGTATGACTCAAATGCTACATCTTCAGACCCACTTTGCAACAACTGTTCTTATGAGCAGACCGTTCTAGGTATGATGATAAACTACATCCGGCATCCTGGGCAAGACAATAAATGACATCCAACACAAAGCCTCTGATCAAGAGGTTTTGAGGAGTGTGGAACCACCTCTTAATTGCTGATGTTCCCATGTACACCCTGACCCGAGGTGGTAGCACCTGTTAAGGTCCCAACTATGAGCAAATAATTAACCCCCAAACTGGGGTCAATACACTATGAAAGTGTAAAAATAGGTTTTAATACCAGCAATAAATTTTTTTGAAGGAAAAAAATATTACCAGCAATATATATTTTTTTC